>JAMPIV010000828.1:0-600000 GCA_024509875.1 Oreohelix idahoensis | reverse complement strand
GAAGGAGTTATTACTACTACTACTATTACTGGAATCATAATTGCTTTTTTCCATTTTTATGATTTCCGAAAGGTGCATTTGGCTTTAAGTTCCAATGTGTTATAACATTTCATTTTTGCTTCCATCCTTTTCTGGACATTTCTTGTTTTGCAGTCGCCCTAGCACATCTTCTAGCTAGCGTAATGCAAATGTTGTGTGTTCCTCAGTTACATTTGATGTTTGTCCATTTGATTTGTATCGTTTTGTTCATATCCCTCTTCCTTCTTGTTGTTATCTTTGTTTTGATAACCAAGCAGTATTTTTCAATTAACATATTTATTTGCACTATTTCCTGTTATAGTTTTTAAATTTGTCATAGTGTTATAGTCTTAAATTTTCATTGTTAAATGATTTTGCAAGGTTCCACAGTTTTGTTTCATTTGTTTGTCTAGGTTTAAGCTTTCAGTTGTTTTCTCTCCATTTGTTTCTTGTGGCTTAATTCATGATCTCTTTATACTGTGCTGTGGTCTTTTCCAGCTGAACATTGCTTTCAGGGTTTGTTTTACTTCTGCTCTTTCTCTAGCAGTCGATAGTTCTCCCACGAATGTCTGCAAATTTTGCACCGAATAGCAACAAAGAGTTTATAGCCCTAAAACACTTGATGAATCTTATTTGTTTTATTTGTTGGGATGGTAGTTGTGTTTAACTGTTCTTGGGTATAGTTTTGGTCATTCATATTCTCTTCTTCATTATTGTTTCATATGTATCATCTTGTATAGCTATCTTTCCAAGAAATTGGCAAACTTTTGCATCTTCCCATTTACAGAAACGAAATATAGGCCTACAATCTAAAACAATTAACACTGTATATCAAAATTGCAACTCGTTGTTGCGCCGTGTTAAAAAAAAGGTCAAAAAGAAAGTTATAACCTATTGTTATGATTAAATTCATAACATATCTATCGTATTCGACAAGGCTTATTTACAGACTAGCTTGTTGATATACGTTTCCTGGGCTACGCCCGGAAGTACGTCATGGTCTTTTGCAGAAGTTTTGCAGACGGCTCTGCAGGCTTCACTTAGCAGAAGTGAGCAATACTTCGTGGCCATTCGATGTGTTTCACTGTGTGTGAAAGGACGCATTTTGTCCAGCTCTTATATGTGTGCTCTTACTACAGAGTTATAAAGATTTATATACAGCTAGATCGTTCATCTGCTTCATGGAGTCTATGCTGAATTAATATTTTAGGACAAGCGAATGCTGTATATCAAAGGAATGAGTGTGGAACTATTTTAATAAAGATTGCAGCAATATTTCCGAAGACATCTTGTCCGTAGTCAACTGACTAGAGACGTTTTTCAAAGACAGGCTAGTTCATGCCTTTGCCTTATATTGATGCCTATTGGAACTTGTGTACGTAATAAAGTATTGTATCGTCTTCACGTCCAAACTGGCGTTGACGAGTTCTTTACTGTTGAAGACTAGACTTGTATTTAAAAAGGCTACATAGAAAAGTGTTACCGGCATGTTGGAAGGCCGTGTTGAGTCCACTCAGATAAAGAACTGATAATAGGAGGGACCTCACCGAAGCTGAATAACCTCTACAATATATTAAAGGTCGCCGCAACAACAGTTGGGGGCCACACGCACGCAACACCTATCAAATAGTATTAATAGAGGGTCTAGAAAACTGATTCGTTAAGGAAGGAGCGAGACCTATTCGAGATAGGGAGAAAAAGAGGTGAGGGCGAATGCTTCCCACTAAGTTGTGATATTTGATAAATCCTGAAGAGCTGATTCTATTTCTCAGGAGACAAACTTCTATCAGTCTTGTCTTCTTCTTCTTCTTCTTTGATCCATAACCGCCAACCGTCAAAGCAGTCAGTGACCATCACGCCTGGTGGCGTCTTGTAGGGCAGCAACAAATTGATTCCACTTTGCTCGGTCGGCGGCCATCCTTCGTACAGTGCCCCAACTCTGGTTCATTCTTTGCATCTCGGCCTCCACAGTTCTCCGCCAAGTTGTTTTTGGTCGGCCTCTCCTTCGCTTTCCCTCGGGGGTCCACAGCATACTGTTCTTGTGATGGTATCAGGGTCCCTTCTGAGGACGTGGCCAACCCAACTCCAGCGTCTGCCGGCTATGATGGTGTGCATATTTTCCTGGTTACTCCGAATAAGTAGTTCTGGTTACTGATGGTGTTTGGCGAACAGATTCGGAGAACTTTCCTTAGGCAGATTGTGTGGAAGGAGGATAGTTTCGACATTTCCTTCTCTGTTACTCTCCAGCATTCCGCACCATAGAGAAGCACAGAAAGTACACAACTCTCATGTTGTCTTAATTTGGTGTTTGTGCTGTACTGGGAAGACTTCCAAATGTTGTTGAGACTAGCAAAGGCTGTTCTCGCTTTATTCATTCTGTTGTTAATGTCCTTGCTTGTTCCGCCGTCAGGTGTTACTATGCATCCTAGGTAAGTAAATGTGTCTGTCTGTTCTAACTGCTGGTTCCTTACTGTTATTGGCTCAGGATTGCCCACATTTAGTGTCATGACCTCTGTCTTCTTCAGATTGATGTTCAGGCCAACCTGCTGGCCATACTTATTCAGTCTATTGGTTTTTTTTCTTGGATGTGTTGATGTGAATGAGCGAGTAGTGCAATGTCATCTGCATATTCCAGGTCTTCCAGTGTAGAAACGTTGTCCATCTAATTCCTCTTCGACTGCCCTCTGTTGTCTGGCGCAACACCCAATCTATGGCTGTCAAAACTAATGTTGTTGATAAGGGTCATCCCTGTCATACTCCTGTTTTCACTTCGAAAGTTACATTACTCAATCCAACACTGCATGTAAAGTTAGAAAAGAGGCTTTTTATGACGGAAACAATGCAGCTGGGAATTCCATAAGCCCTCAGTATTTTCCATAGGCTGTTCCTGTGTATGTTGTCGAAAGCCTTTTTAAAATCAACAAAGTTAACGTATAGCTGTCTCTGCCATTCTGATAATAATAATAGCCCCTTCAGTCATAACTGACTATGGGAATGCGCCCCTGAGATGACAGCCCTCAGCTGCTTATTTTCCTGGTGCTCCTTTCGACGTTTTCTCCTCACCTCTGCTTCTTGTGTGAGCCTCTCTTCGCCCAATCTGAGGTGGTGCCGTAAATAGCATCGCCACTTAGTGCGATCGGCAGCTTCATCCTCCCATGTTGCTGGATCCATGTCCAGTGCCCTCATATCTCTCTTGCACACATCTTTGAACCTCAGCTGTGGTCGCCCAACTGTTCTCTTGCCATCTGCTAATTGTCCGTAGAAGATATCTTTTGGGATGCGACCATCTTCCATGCGGCGAACATGGCCAAGCCAGCGAAGTCTGCGCTGTCTAAGCAGCGTATACATACTTTGAAGGCCAGCACGTGACAACACCTCGACATTTGTCACTTTATCTTTCCACGAGATGCCGAGGATGCGGCGTAGACACCGCAAATGGAAGGTATTGAGCCTTCTTTCTTGCTTAGCATAGGTCGTCCAGGTCTCGCTGCCATATAGAAGTGTGCTGGTGACGCAGGCATTATATACCGCAGCTTTGGTCTTCATTGTGTGTTTAGAGTTTCCCCAAACACGCGATGTGAGGCGGGCAAAGGTAGCTGCAGCTTTGCCAATGCGGCTGTCGATTTCTGTATCCAGTGAGAGTTTGTCATTGATGGTAGACCCTAGGTATGTGAAGTGGTGCACCACTGCCAATTCATAGTTATCGATAGTGATAACTGGTGCAGCACCCACATCCTGACTCAGCACATTCGTTTTCTTTAGACTTATTGTGAGGCCAAAGTCCTTGCATGCTTTAGTGAAGCGATTCATCAAGCTCTGAAGCTCCTGTTGGCTTTGAGTGACGACTGCAGCATCATCAGCGAACAACAAGTCTCTTATAGTGACCCTTCTGATTTTTGTTTTTGCCTTCAGCCTTGAAAGATTAAACAGACGGCCATCTGACCATTCTGAGCACTGCTCTATAATGTTCCCGAGGGTGAACATATGATCTGCACATCTTCTGTTCTTTCTAAAACCCGCTTGTTCTTTCCTCAGTTTATGGTCAACTGCTTTTGAAAGTCTCTGGATGATTATCCTGCCTAGTATTTTGCTGGGAACTGAGAGGAGAGTAATTCTTCTCCAGTTGTTGCAGTCTTGTCGACTCGTGTCAATCGATTCGATTTCGAGTCAGACTCAGGTCACTCCAGCGACTCGACTCTTGACTCGATCTCCGAGTTAGACACTAGCAACTCGACTCGAGACTTGCCAAATTTTGGTGAACCAACTTGCCGTCCTCAATCACAATGCACTGATACGGATACACCGAAAATGGTTTTGTTTAAATTGGCATGGCTGAGACATCACCGCGCATATCAGAGCTATTTTATGCAAACACAACGTTTACTTCAGCTTATCAGACATATTGACACTATTGTTAGATAACTGTGGATGGGTCGTCTGATCATGCCTCCACTATCTTAACATAATCATCCCGACTTAAAAAAAGGTGGGGGGAGTAATCTTGCGCGAGACGGAGAAATATTATCGGGGGGCATAAATCTGGAGCATAGGTAATTAAAACAACGTACGAGAGATTTACTGCTGGGCAAGTGCATTTTTCCATCCATTCCGTTGTAGAAAAATATCTGCAGAGGCTTCAGTCTACACTCTACAGCAAGAGGAACAATGTGACAAGTTACCAAGCAATTCTAATTGCATCATTCTGAATGAAACGTTCGTGGTGTCACATACCGGCAACCGTGACGACAATGTTTGACCTAATCTAGGGGGTAAAAGGTAATGTAACATGATCTTGAAAATAAATCAGCAAAAAAGGAAAATAACTAAAAACTCCAGGTCAACAACAAATGAGATAGAATATATATCTTCTTCTTCTTCTTCCTCGTTCGTCCTGAAAAGGACGTTGGTTGCGATGTGTCCGTTTACAGCGAAGCTGCGGGTATTTGCGCCTTTCGGCCGACACATCCGACTTCCGCACGGCATTTTTGGGGACCGGGTTTGCCTTCCCTCTTCAATCCCTACTCCTCAGCCAGACTGCAGTGATGCAGCCTGTTTCCAGGACCACCACGTGGAGGTAGAGTAGGGTCTTGGTCAGCTTTGGTTCGCTGACCCTGACGCAGGCAGTCAAGCTATGGGTCGCTTACTGCATTCCTCACTTTTGATGCGTCTTGGGTCCCATATATATATATATATATATATATATATATATATATATATATATATATATATATATATATATATATATATATATATAGGTGCCAATTGTTGTCATAGCCAGGAGTGGAATTGAGGACGAGCTCTCAATATCGGACCAAATGCTCCTAAGGCGTGCGTAACACATAGCCTCTGACAAAAAAGTCCAACTCCTGGCCTTCTCGTGGCGGCAACGTTTAATACTAACAGGAGAAGGGGCGAAGGGCGAGTGTCTAGCGCCTTAAAACCAGATTGCTCCAGGTACATTTTTGTATGTACCTGCAAGGATACTTGGAGAGGAGATGGGCACCGCCAAGCAAACCTCTTGCCCACTGAAATGCTATGATGGAAAATCAACTCAGTAATAATATGCCGGATCGGCCGTGGCCCGGATTAACAACGACCGCGCTCTCATTGCCCCTTGAGAGTGATAAGTCAGCGAATGGGGTACAAACACCTGTTTTGAAACTTCCTAGCGAAAGTTTTGTTGTTGGAACTTGGATTGTACGCACGCTATACAAGGTATGAGTGTGGAAAAGTCAGAGAACTAACACATGAACTTGTTAGATACTCGTGGGACATCCTGGGCCTAGCAGAAGTCAGATGGACAGGATTAGGTGAATCAACAACGGATGATGGTCACAAAATTTGGTTTAGTGGAGATGAGTCCAAACATCAGCATGGAGTAGGTTTTATTGTACATAAATATAGATTGAACTCTGTCATCAGCTGCACCCCAATAAATAGCAGGCTTATCACCATACGTATTGCAGCACATCCAAAGAACATCTCTATCATACAAGTATATGCCCCCACTACTGACTATGAGGATGAGGCAATTGATACATTTTTGGAAAATCTGGATGAAACAATTAAGAAAATTCCAAAGAAAGATCTTCTCATCGTGCTAGGTATTGGAATGCTAAAATAGGGCCAAATGCAAACGGTCAGTGGGCTGGCACAGTGGGGAAATTTGGGACAGGAGAAACCAACGATCGAGAACTAAGGCTACTAGAATTTGCCAGCAACTATAAACTAACCCTTGCAAATACAATATTTCCTCATAAGTTATCAAGAAAAACAACGTGGCATGCCCCGAAAACTGAGATACATGGCCAAATTGATTTTATTCTTGTATCCAAAAGATTCAAGTCCAGTATTAATAAAGCCAAGAATAGGACTTTTTCTGGCGCCGACATTGGTAGTGATCACGACATGGTATTGATGACGCTCAACCTTAAACTCAAAAAGAACTATAATCAAAACCGATGTTCTTAGTTAAGATTCAATTTAGACAAACTGAAAGATCCAGAAATCTCCGGAATCTATGAGGCAACTATTGGAAGAAAATTCGAAGCTCTCAACTTTTTGGAGGATGATATCAACTCAATCACAGAGAACATGAAAGACGTGCTCATTGAATCAGCAAAAGAAATACTTGGTAAAAGAAAGAAAATAAACAAACTATGGGTTACAGATGACATTCTGAAGTTATGTGATACATGGCGGGAAATGAAAAAGGTTAAGAAAGAGGTTCCTGAAGCAGCGTGGCACTACAGTATGGTGAATAAAAATATTAGAAAGAAAATGAAACAGGCCAAAGAAAAATGGGTAGCTGATCAATGTGAGTCCATTAATACGGGGCTAAGAAAAGGTAACAGCAAGGCAGCTTTTGACACATTAAGAAGACTATCAAAACCCCAACAGCCCAAGGTAACTGTCATAGAAGATAGCAATGGGGCTCTGCTCAATGAAAAAACAGCTGTAATGAGAAGGTGGACAGAATATTGTAAAGAATTATATAACTGTAAACTCGACACTGACTACAGCATATTAAACTACATTCAGTGCGAAAACAGGGAACTCGGAAATGCAGCAATATTACGGGAAGAAGTGGAAGAGGCTATATATTCGATGAAAGGAGGGAAGTCACCGGGTGTGGATAATATCCCAGCAGAGCTCTTGAAATATGGAGGACCAGATATAGTAAAAATCATGACAACAATTTGCCAGAAGATATGGAGTACAAAAAAATGGCCAAAAGAGTGGACGCAGTCATTAGTAATACCGTTTCCAAAGAAAGGAAATCTAAAAATGTGCAAGAACTACAGAACCATTAGCCTTATTAGTCATCCAAGTAAGGTGATGTTAAGGATACTCTTGAACAGAATAAAACAGAAATCAGAAGAAATCTTGTCTGAGGAACAGGCTGGCTTTAGACCAAAAAGAAGTATCTCAGAACAAATCTTCAATATTAGATTACTGATCGAAAAACGTCTCCAGCATCAACACGATTTATACCATAACTTCATCGATTTCACAAAAGCCTTCGATCGAGTCTGGCATGAAGGCTTATGGCAAATAATGAGAAAATTCAATTTTGATACCAACATCATAGATATCATTGAAGCACTATACAAGGACGCAAGCAGTGCTGTTTTTGCAAGCAATGACATTGGAGAATTTTTCAAAACAACTGTAGGAGTTCGCCAGGGATGTATCCTGTCCCCAGTGCTCTTTAATATATATCTAGAACATATTATGCAGGAGGCTCTCTTCGATTATAAAACAACCATATCGATTGGAGGCCGACCTCTTTGCAATCTACGTTTTGCTGATGATATTGATCTTATAGCTGGAACAGAATCAGAACTTCAAGACCTTACCTCTAGACTGGAGAAAGTAACAAGAACGTATGGGATGGAAATTAATATAGAAAAAAGCAAGATATTGGTGAATAGCCATAAGAAACATGTTCCGACCAACATTACGTTAAATGGGCAAACGTTAGAAGAAGTTAACACCTTTAAATATCTCGGGTCCACTATATGTAGTGATGGAAGATCAAGTAAAGAAATCAAGATAAGACTTGAGATGGCCTCAGCTGCCATGACAAGGCTGAATGTGATCTGGAAAAGTAACATCAGCTTTTCTGTGAAGATCAAATTATACAAATCACTTGTATTATCTATTCTCTTGTATGGGTGTGAGGGCTGGACACTCACTGCAGATACGGAGCGAAGGATTCAGGCTTTCGAGTATAAATGATATAGAAGAATTTTGCGCATTTGCTATAAAGAGCACAAATCAAATGTCTATGTTAGAGAGAAAATAAACACCTATGCAGGCCACCAAGAACCACTTTTATCAGTAGTAAAACGTCGAAAGCTTGCCTGGTTTGGGCATGTAACTCGTCATGACTCCCTTTCGAAAACGATCCTCCAGGGAACAGTCGAAGGTAAACGAAGAAGAGGAAGGCAAAGAAAATCCTGGGCTGATAACATCAAAGAATGGGCAGGACACGGTTTTTCCACACTTGTACGTATTGCTGAGGATAGATAGCAGTGGAGGACCCTGTCTGCTGATGCTTCCACCATGGCACCCCTACGACCCATGACGGGTTACGGGTTGAGATGATGATGTATATATATATAAATTTTTTTTAAAATAATCGTACGCCCACTATTACTCGAGGCGAAATCTCCGGTTAATATGTCTAAGCTGAGACTGATTTTACGTATCCCTTTTTCCCCTCTACAATGACAGGTGTCCTCTCGCCATTCAGGCAGATACTCGCCGATTTTGGAGGTACCCATTAGAGCTGGGTCGGCTCAGGAGCCATTCAGGTTATTCCAGTCCCTTGTCGACGACACTCTTCAAATGTCTTCTCCAAGACTCGAATTGTTCCAGTCCAAGTCCCGGTCGGCGATACTTCTTCAAATGCACTCGCCAGGCGCGAACCTGGATCACCCGATCGCCAGCGCAGTGTGGTAACAATTACACCAGCGTGGCTCCCGAATGAGTATTTGACTTGTTAAAGAAACAAAAAGTTGCTTTAGCTAAATTTAGGTGTTACATAATCCATTTTTTTCTATTCTTTAGGGCGCGAGGTACCGCTTGTGGGAATCGGTGTCATCAACCCAAAACAGCCTTGCGCGAAGCCCTACTAGGCACGGGGCCATATTCAGTTGGACTGGCTTAAAGCCGGCCCTGCTTCAAAGTGTGTTTGAATCTGAAGTAGAAATTAAAGACGTTTGCATGAAATGACAAACACAATTTCCATGATTCACACACAAAATATTAACAAATAGATTGCGAGCAAGAGCACTGCACGAAAACAAACAACAACAAAAGGTCAAGGAAAACAAAGTACGCTAATCTTAGGGGGAAAAAAAACTACTTAAGAAATTCTCCTTCTTCTTTACTCTATAGCTTCTCAGGAATCATAGATCTTTATCAAATGTTTGCCAACTACATCTGTAGTGCGACACCAGCTCAATATCTTTCATATATATAAATGTGTGTGTGTGTGTGTGTGTGTGTGTGTGTGTGTGTGTGTGTGTGTGTGTGTGTGTGTGTGAGTGGAAGGCAGATAATATGTTGACTAACACATGAAAATTTCCGGACTCGTCAACTCCCAGAAGTTCATTTACTTGTATATATTTCATCCCGCTGCAGACCCAAATAGAACAGTCCCAACTAAGATGGTTTGGCCATGTCTGCAGAATGGGAGAAGATTGGCTACCACGACAAGCATGGGAAACAAAGAGCCAGGGATCCAGACCTCCAGGACAACCCAGAGTCCGCTGGGAGGACAACATTAGACAATCTTTGAAGGACCGAGGACTAGAATGGAACCAGGCCAGGAAGAAGACAGCCGATAGGATAGTCTGGCGCTCTCTCTTCCAAACCTCTACACCTCACGGTAGAAGAGGAACGACTAAGTAAGTATATATTTCATCACTTTCAGACAAAATGTAGAACCCCAGAACATTCTAGTTGAAATTAAGGAGATCGTACAGTGGTACCGCAGTTAGCGCGCGATACAAGCAAGTACCATTGTATTGTTCGCACCTTGGGGGAGGGGGGGGGGGATGAACCGGTGATGCATAGACTTTAAACCAATAAGGACTTTAAGGGTTTATATTATAACGCGCTGGGCTGGTCGTTTGTCATAGCCTTACAAATTGTTAGGCGGAAACCTACTCTAAACTGTTGAGAATAGCTTAACAGTAATTCAGTTCGCCACTTTTCAAATACTATTTCGAAAAGAGATCTTTCCCCCATTTGTCCCCCTGTAACTGAGAGACTAATTGACCTCATGCCTAATGATGGGAGTTCATAAACCGAAGATCTTTGGAGGCTAACGAGAAATAAAATGATTGCTTGATGCGTTCCGTTAAAAAAAAAAAAAAAAAAATTAGCTTCAGAGTTGTGTCCCATGTGACTATATTTAGATGATTGTGATTACAAACAAATATACAGGATATGTTCAATTTGTATGTACTTTTAGAGCCCATTCACCACCATCTCAGCGGTGTTCCATGTTTTATGCTACGGGAAAGAAAAGGATTCATCATGTCAGATAGTTCAAACACTCAGCTTCAAATACCTGTAAGTCATGGTAACCTCATTTCACTAATTTCGCTCATGAAAAATGCTCGGGCCAACAGCGCTGTGTTATTGATACAGTCAAAAGGGGTGTTTACACTTAGGCCTACTATAGTCCGTTCACCAATTGATGTTCAACTTTGAAATTTGTTTTCAAACAAACTACCTGATTTATATTTTGCATGTAGTATTATATTGTTCATGACGTTATGAAAACATTTTTTGCCTCCAGAAAATATATCTAGATTTAGATATCTAGCCTATTCATCAGGTTATATTAAAATCACACTCCCCTACCGGTATTAAAATGTAGCATGTCAGCAGTACAGTTGTTTTGCACGGGTAATAAATGGGTTTTTAATAGAAAAAAATATATTTTAAGACGAAATCATGACATTTCGTGCACCGCAGTTGTCTGCTGTTGAAAGCTGAAATAGTGTGACATCATTAGTGCAAAGTCAGTGGCGTATTGTGAAATTATTTTAAAGTTATAGGTGCATTGTATTATATTGAAACATATTTTTTTTCTGAACATATAGAATAATATTACATTCATTATGAGTTTGAAGTGCATCTTAACCCAATAGAGTTACTTTGGGCTAAAATCAAAGGACAGGTTGCAGCACAGAACACCACATATAAAATGAGCGACGTGAAAGTTCTTACACGATACCCTACAAAAGACAGATTTTTCAATTCTGGAAGAAGTGTGTAGATCATGTGCTCCGTGAAGAAGAAGAATACTGGCAATGTGATGGATTACAGTTTATCCAGCCATTAACAGTTGTTAATCTAATGGAATCGTCAGATATGGACTGAGATAAATGTAACTTAATTGAGATATCAAAAACATAAAACAATGTAAGTATGCTGCTTCAAAACGCGAAGAAATAGTGCAGGTATACATGTAAAATTTACCGTGTCATATACAATATAGTTTTGAATACAGTTTTTTACCCCCACGTTTCAGATTTAAATGTATCACTACTTATAGCTGTTTCCTATGCAGTGAGCAGATATGGATATGCCTCTGATCCTACTTCTGACATTTATGACGTAGTATACTGTAAAATTTAATTTTTAAGCCTTGCTTCTTGTAAGATTTCGAAAAGATCAAAGGAATTTACAGTTTTAAAGAATGCAGAATTGATATTGACTTAACAACAACATATTTGTAACGTCATGGATAATATACGACTACATGCAAAATATGAATTCATTACATCAGGTAGTTTTTTTAGAAAAAAATTTTTAAAGTTGAACATCAATTGGTGAACGAACTATACTAAAACTTAAAACTGATAATTTACGAAACATAATGGGTGAAATGAAGAACAAGGGGACATGTGTCTGATATCGCCTAAATGTATATCAATCCGGAGGCGAGTTAAGCTGCACACATCAATATGGCCTGAAATCAGAATTCAAAGACGCAGTAATAAGGGTTAGGCTTAGGAATCCTGACCCTAAACACTCCCTAATCCTAACCCTATTGATGTGGGCGGTTTAATTGGTTGCCGGATTGATTGAAGTTTGGTCGAAATCGAATATATGTCCCACTATCTTAATTTCAAGCAATATAATTTGTGTATTGTCTTCAAAGTCCTTATATTTCTTATTAAAGTATTTAAATTAAAAATAAATAACAACAAGAACTACCACAGAAAGGTAACTTTGCACACAGCAATTGTCACAGCATAACAATTCAGGCAGTGACTGGAAAAATTCTGATCACAGTGGCCCTAGATCATGTGTCAGCAACAGGTTGATTGCGATCTACCTGTAAATCATGGGGGAGAATTTTGTAAATTTTTCCATGTCAGAAGGGGAAACAAGAAAGACTTTTTTTTAAGCTAAGGAGATTTAGCACTAGCCCTCCACCCACTGGCATTTAAAAGTGCAGTGCCCCCCATGATTGGAGATACTTTGTTGTAAAGGTACACTGTGAAAACCCATGAGCTATCTTAATAAAATTCACTTGCTGGAAATGCAGGAAACAGATTGTCTAACAGTTTTCTGAATTCCAGATACTCTGAAAACAGACATGAATTTATCTAGATAGATCTATATTGAGCTCAGTGTTTCTAAAGTAGATGCCTCACCGCTGCTGTCAATAGTATAAAAGAAGCTTTAGATGGAAACATCATGTAGTAATAAGCAGAACTTTGAACAGGAAAATTATTACAAAATCAGACAATAATGCTCAGAATCATTAGAGAACAGTCAAGTGAGTGAGTTTTTGTGGAAAGCTACAAAAAAAAAATATGTTTCAATATAATACAATGCAGCTATAACTTTAAAATAATTTCACAATACGCCACTGACTTTGCACTAATGATGTCGCACTATTTCAACTTTCAACAGCAGACAACTGCGGTGCATGAAATGTCATGATTTCATCTTAAAATAAAATTTTTTTAACAAGAACCACCTGCAGATTTTTTCACAAAAGTAAACTCTCAGAACCTTTTATGAACTTGAACCAGACAAGGATACCTGCTGTAGTGAATATTTTTTTTTCTCATAGTCATATTTTAGAAAGTCATGTCAACAAAGAAGGACGAACAAAGCAGGATATCAGTGCCACAATTTACCTTTGCATCTTTTTATCAAGAGAATCAAATTAGTGTGTTAAATACAAATGGAATATCTAATCCTACTATATAAGTTGGAAACATGTCATGTTGTAAAGAGTATCACGTCTGAGTTTCTGACCTTTACCAACATGTGCTGTTGTCATATCCTTGATGTCAGAAGGCCAAATGCAGTGATAAGGACAAACCTATAGGTAGAAAAACTAGAAAGCAACCAGCTGGAGATAGAAAAAAACAAGGATATGATAACAGTGAAGGGACATACAATTGGGAAACAACCAACCGGTGTATCAAATCGTGCTCTCAGCTGGAACAAACATGGGAAGAAAAATATGAGGAGGCCAGAAAAACACTTTAGAACAGCAGAAGAAGCCAAAGCAATGTTAACTTCGTAGAGGACCAAACTAGAAATATATAGAGAGCAATAACTGCAGCCGTGTTTTTCATGGGGAGTGAAAAAGAATGGTGATGATTGTCATTGTAAAATAGGAATTTAGAAAAAAAAAACAATTTTTAAAAATGTTTAAATATATAATTATTTGTGAAGCAGTTTATTTTGGAAGTAAGATATGTTGTATCATTTTAAAATACATTTGTGTTATTCCATGAAAAACTTCAAGTACCATGTCTGGTGGTGTAGGTGATCACACTTCTCCACAACTTCCTATCTCCGGTACCATTCATCAGTTCTGTAGTTGACTTCTTTCCATGACATTAAATCAAACTGTCCAGTATCTTCTGTATTTATTGTCCTCAGTCTCTTTTTTCTTCAATCTTTTCCTATTGTCATGATATATTTTAACTATCTTCTTCTCATAACATGCCCCAAGATGGTGGATTGCTTCCTTCTAACATGAGAAATAAGCTTCATTGTACATTGGCCTTGTTCATGAATAATTGTATTTCTAAAATTGCCTTGGAAATTCTATTGTTGATTAAATGCATCATTGTCTGCATTTTCTTCTTTGAAAATGTATAGTCTTATGTGTACTGCAAATTGATTGTACAAGAAATCAAATTATGCTGTGGCTGTTTTGTTTTAATTTAATGTTCTTTTTTAATTTATTCTTTAGTATGATACAATTGAGAGCCATATTCAGTGTGCCATTTGCTTGTCAGTGATCAGAGGTGCCATACTGACACAATGTGGTCACCGCTACTGCAGCCGTTGCATTACTGAATGGGTGGAACGCAACCAAAGGTGCCCATGCTGTAACAGTGTGCTGAATTCACACCAATTTTACTATGATGTTCAGTTTGATGCATTCGTTGGTAAGTTTAGTTATACACGTGTTTGCACTTTTTCTGCAAGATCTTATACAAGTCTTCATTATTTAATGTGAGTGAAGTTTGAATGTTGCCTTTCAAATTCGCTGGTCTTTCACAGCAAAGATGCCGGGTTTGAATCACGGTAGCGACACGCTCCAGTCTACCCAGCTGTAAATAGGTACCTGACTCTGCTCTTTGAGTAAGGGAAGGAAAAGGTGGCGAGGAAGGGAGCTGGTCAGTCCACCTCTCGATGCTGTACTTAGTATGGTGAAGTCTCTAACTTCAGTCAGCTACGGCAGTATCTGCTGTGGGACTAGCTTTAACTTTACAGACCAAGTAGTGGCCTCCTTCAGTCATAATTGACTATGGGCATGTTGTGCCCCTGAGATGACAGCCCTCAGCTGCTTTTTTTTTTCCATGGTGTTCCTTTCAGCTTCAGCATGTTCTTTTCTTTTCTACTTGTTGTAAGAGCTTCTTTTTGCCCAGTCTGAGGTGGCCCCCTAGGGAGCATAGCCACTTGGTGCAATCGGCAGCTTCATCCTTCCAGGTTGCTGGATCTATACCCAGTGTCTTCATGTCTCTCTACAGGCTCTCTTTGCTTACTTAGTCATTCCTCTTCTACCGTGAGGTGTAGAGGTTTGGAAGAGAGAGCGCCAGACTATCCTATCAGCTGTCTTCATCCTGTCCAGGTTCCATTCTAGTCCTCGGTCCTTCAGAGATTGTCTAAAGTTGTCTTCCCAGCGGACTCTGGGTCGTCCTAGAAGTCAGGATCCCTGGCTCTTAGCCTCCCATACTTGCCATGGCAGCCAATCTGCAGACATGGCCAAATCATATTCTCTTTGTTACAGACTACAATCATCCAATCAGAAATATAAGTGTGGTAAATGAATAAATCAGTAATTTATTAGTTTCATTTCACTTTCAGGTTAACAATATTGATAAAATTATAATTTTATTTGTGTGTTTTTTTATTGTTTGTGATCATCTCTAGGTTGTGAAGAGAATACAAAAAAAATCTATGTTTCAAGAAATATTGTAAAGCAGTAAACATTTTGTCAACTGTACTTCTGAGGTGTTTAGGTTTAACTCATTTTCTCCTCTATTTTACCTTTTTTCTACTTATATATAAATATATATATAATATATTAAGGAAATATATATAAGAAATCAGCGTTTTGATTATACCTGAGAGTCATAAATATAGCCATCACATTACCCCAGCTGACATATTCTCTCCTCCTCCTCCTCCAGTGTCAAGAAGCTAAAGGGCTGAAATTGATGATGGCGGAGCAAACTTCTGATGATCAATATTATGTAATACGCAGCTACAGGAGTTTTACATTGCTACTTTACTTTTGTTATTTTAATTGCATTAAAATAATACATTTTATTTCTCTAAGTAGGGTAACTTATAAACATATTTGTGCTCAAAATGCACATGTGAGAGCAAATGGAAGAAAAAAAAGTGATAAAGAAAGTGAGAGAACAAGTGTCAGAAATTGAGTTGTTAATTCTAACAGCTTGTTTTCTGAAATCCTAACTACTTTTTTTTGTTTTAAAATGATTTTCAACAGACATAATCCTGCAGGAAAGAGACAAAGCAGAGCAGGCATATTTTGACAGAATGTTCAACCAAGATTTAACGTGTATGTAAATTTCATGGTATATATATTTAAATTATTTCATTAAACCAGCGGTTTTCAACCTTTTTGAGTCCATGGCTCCCCTGACCAACTACATTCTTTCTGCGGCTCCCCTGTGGGATAACTGGTAAAAACTCTAGCGATGTTTTAACATTTAGCCTAACTTTTTTTGAGCAGGAGAGCTTTGGAAAGGCTTTTGAACAATGTAATTTTAAAATGTAATTTAAACAAAAAAATGCAGTTGGACAATCTGTGAAGAAATTACCAGTACAAGAAAAAATATACGCAAAGTGCACTTTGAAAACCCTTACTTACTTACTTAGTCGTTCCCCTTCTACCGTGAGGTGTAGAGGTTTGGTAGAGAGAGCGCCAGACTATTCTATCAGCTGTCTTCTTCCTGGCCTGGTTCCATTCTAGTCCTCGGTCCTTCAAAGATTGTCTAATGTTGTCCTCCCAGCGGACTCTGGGTCGTCCTGGAGGTCTGGATCCCTGGCTCTTTGTTTCCCATGCTTGTCATGGTAGCCGATCTTCTCCCATTCTGCAGACATGGCCAAACCATCTTAGTTGGGACTGTTCTATTTGGGCCTGCAGCGGGTGGGATTTTAGGCCTTGACGTATCGTCTGGTTGCGGACCATGTCTCTTCTTCTTACTTCAACCACCTTCCTCAGATACCTCATTTCTGAGGTTTGGATCTGGCTTTTGTGGGTTGTAGTCATTGCCCATGACTCGCATCCATATGTCAAGACTGGGACATAGGTGGAGTGGTATACAGCCATCTTCGTTTTCTTACCAACCTCTTTCTTGCTGAGGAATCCTCGATTTATGGCCTGAAAAAGTCTCCCAGCCGCTGCTTTTCGAGTGGCCAACTCTTCTTTGATGCCTCCCTTTCGGTCTATAATAGCTCCGAGATATTTAAAGTGGTCGACCTGCTCCAGGACCTGTTCTCCCAACTTAATCTGATGTCTTCTTTCTTCTCGTGATATCACCATGGATTTTGTTTTAGAGCTGCTTATGACCATCCCTCTCTTCTCCAGCTCTTCCTTCCAGACTTGCAGGTTGGATTGGAGATGTGTCTCTGATTTAGCAATCAGGACAACATCATCAGCGAATGCTAGCTCTGAAATACAGACCTGTCTCATCTTCCAGTACCCCACTGAATACTTTCTTGTTCTCTCCTTACATGCCTTGATGACATCGTCCATGAGGAGTATGAAAAGACAAGGTGACAGGATATCGCCTTGTCTTACACCAGTGGTGGTCCTGAACTCTTTTGACTTATAGCTTGCTGTCCTCACATAATTTCTGCAAGACTTGTAGAAGCTCTGTATAGCATGAATCAGAGGTGCTGGAATGTTCTTCCTTGCCAAACAGTCCCAAAGTTTGCTCCAGGGGACCCTGTCAAACGCCTTTTCCAGATCTATGAAACAAAGATGGATCTCACTCTTGTACTCAAGGGCCTTTTCACTCAGCTGCCTGAGTGTGAAGATTAGGTCTTGAGTACTTCGGTTTGCTCGGAATCCGCACTGGGCTTCATCCAATTGTGGCTCAGCTAGGCATCGGAGTCTCTGCTCTAGGATTCTAGAGTAGATTTTACCAGGGACACTGAGAAGGGATATGCCTCTGTGGTTTCCACATTGTCGATTGTCACCCTTTTTGAAAATCGGTGTTATGATGGCAATCTCCCAATCCTTTGGTATGGCCTTGTTGCACCACGCTACCTGTAGGACCCTTAGGAGTAATAGGTCGCCTGATGCTCCCATGTACTTAACCATTTCTGGTGTTATACCATCATGCCCTGCTGCTTTGCCCATCTTGATTTTCTCCAGTGCTGCCTTCAGTTCTTCCATCTTTATGTCATCTTCACCATCATTGGTTTTCTCTTCTGTGCTAGTGGTTATCATTTCTGATGCTTGACCTTGCTCAAGGAGTTCTGAGAAATATTCTTTCCATCTTTCCATTACTTCCTTCGGAGAAGTAAGCAATTTGCCTTGCTTGTCCTTTATAAATTTAAGAGGGCATTGTTTTTCCTTCCTCATGTTCTTTAGGGTCTTATAGAACAATTTCTGGTTTTCTTGCGCATCCTTTTCTAGCTTTTCTCCAAATTCTTCCCAGGACTTCTGTTTTGCTGCTAGCACCTTGTTCTTTGCTTCTGTTCTGAGTATCATATATTCTCTATATTTCTCTATTTGTCCTGCTGTGTTTTTAGCTCCTAAGTATTGTTTCCATGCCATTTTCTTCTCTCTTATTTTCTCTTTGACTTCTTCTGTCCACCAAGGTGTCCTCTTTTTCTTGTTCCCAAGTCGGACTTCACCACATGCTTCTGCAGCAGCTGTCTTTATGATGTCCTTGAATTTAAGCCACAGGGTTTCCAAGTCATCAGGTTGTTCTTCTGTATTTCTCACCGCTGTAGCAATAAGCCCCTGATATCTGGTCTTAATTTCTGGCTCTTTCAGCTTGTAGGTCTTAATGCTCATTTCTTCCGTTCGTTTACTTGGTTTCTTGCGTGAAGCTGGGCAGTTCCTAGGCTGAGCAACTCTTTCAGTTGTTCTTTTGATTGTAAGAAAACCCTTACTATAAAAAAAACAAAAACAGCACAGATAAAGTAGTTTCTTTCTAACATTTTTTTATATTTTTGTCTGAAAATCATTCACTGATATACTGCACTCATGATTCAATTTCCATAACAAAAAAACTATTAAAAAATATGATGAATAAAGTACCAGTCACCTCAGTGTGAAACTTGAGCTTGCTTGTTGTTACACAGCTTGTCAAATCTTGGCACCAATTGAGATACAGCAACCCTCATTTCCTTCTCCACATCAAGTCTTGATCTGAACTTGGTTTTTATGAAACCCAGCCTCGCAGAGATAGGAGGTTGCAAAAGGAATTAATTTCTTCAGTGCTCTCTTGCTCATGCTTGGGAACTCCTGTTTTACTGAATACCAAAATGTTGGCAATGCCATGGATGGAAACTTCACTTGTAGTAAAGAGTCTGATGAAAGTCCTATCAGTTCTTCCTCTTCTGCAGTACTGAAGTCCGAAGGAGCATCACCACTGAAGGGATTTTGAACCCACTGAAACCTGGCACAGTTTTCAGGAAAGTATTTTTCAAAATGAACACTGAGTTGAGATAAGTGTCCTTGAATTATAGAAACAAGATCTGCACTAAAATATATTTCATTGTCTGATTTTTGTTCTTTCATTTGACTCAGCTTTCTAGAGAAATATTCTCTTAGTTTGCCCACGTCATTCTTATGAACACTTTCTAAATGGCGCTTCAATTTGCTAGGCAGCATACATTCAACAGAGAGTACTTTGAAACACAAAACACACTGTGGACGCTCTTCATTGTTCACAAGAGTGCACGTGAAACCAAAATCTAAGTAACCTTCGTCGTATTTTCTATACTTACGTTTCCTTTCCTCTTTACCACTTTCCTTGTCATCCTCAACAAGTTCTCACTTTTTACTAATACCTGCCAAATTAAAACATATTTCCATAGTTTATATCACACTCACAACACAATAAAAAAACGTTTGAAAACAGAAAATCACCGTGTTACCTACTATGGTCGCGCGATGAGAATGCGTGAAAAGTTGATAGGCGGGTTGGGGGAGCGGGACTTCAAAGGCTGGCCAACATCAAAAGTGAAATTTCTCCAGTGTCACGCAGGTTGACAAACACCAAAAATGAAATTTCCCACTGTTCTGTGTTTTATGTACAGCTAAATACGAAAAAAATCCACGCCCACCCACGGCGCCCCTGACCATCAGTCATGGCGCCCCAGGGCGCCGCGGCGCACAGGTTGAAAACCGCTGCTTTAAACCATGACATTTAACTTGAGCTATACAGTCTGAATGAAAATAAAACATTGTAAGTGGTTTGTAATTTACTTTTTTGAAGTCATCATCATCATTTCTCTGTTCGTCTTACGCTCTCAGACGTTTACTTGAATATTTTCAAAGAAAGCAGTAGTCAGCTTGAGCGGGATGAGTTTGCAAGTCGTATGTGCAACCTTATATTAATCCCTTCTTACAACATGCCTGAGAGATCCCTTCTTACAACATGCCTGAGAGATCCCTTCTTACAACATGCCTGAGAGATCCCTTCTTACAACATGCCTGAGAGATCCCTTCTTACAACATGCCTGAGAGATCCCTTCTTACAACATGCCTGAGAGATCCCTTCTTACAACATGCCTTAGAGATCCCTTCTTACAACATGCCTTAGAGATCCCTTCTTACAACATGCCTTAGAGATCCCTTCTTACAACATGCCTGAGAGATCCCTTCTTACAACATGCCTGAGAGATCCCTTCTTACAACATGCCTGAGAGATCCCTTCTTACAACATGCCTGAGAGATCCCTTCTTACAACATGCCTGAGAGATCCCTTCTTACAACATGCCTGAGAGATCCCTTCTTACAACATGCCTGAGAGATCCCTTCTTACAACATGCCTGAGGGAACAGTAATCCCATTCTTTCTTTGTCTTGTCATAGACCAATGGGAACTGCCTTAAGGAGGGTAATACAATTTTTAGAAGAGCTGTTCTTTTTCCAAAAATGTTAAGTAAACCTATTAATTTGGGGATTATATATTCCGGGGATGGTGATGCCATTGTGTATACAGATGGGTCGGTGATCCGGGTGAGAAATCCGGTTGGGGCTTCTCTGCTTGGGTACATGGCAGAATGATGTCTGAACATAGCGGGGCTTACAAGATAACAACTTCCAGCATGAGAATGGAGGTCGAGGCTTTACTGCAGCCTTAAGGTGGATAACTGAAACTTCATTAACAAAGGCTATCATTGTGTCCGACTCTCAGTCCATGCTTCGGAAGGTTCAAAGTGGTTGGTTGCGGCATGAATGGAAAACATGGTCATGCTGGGGTATGTGGCAATGAAAGAGCTGACATACTAGCATCAAGAGTACCCATAGTGGGGACACTGGATATGGATAAGGGAGATATTACTTACTTACTTAGTCGTTCCCCTTCTACCGTGAGGTGTAGAGGTTTGGAAGAGAGAGCGCCAGACTATCCTATCGGCTGTCTTCCTCCTGGCCTGATTCCATTCTAGTCCTCGGTCCTTCAAAGATTGTCTAATGTTGTCCTCCCAGCGGACTCTGGGTCGTCCTCGGGGTCTGGATCCTTGGCTCTTTGTTTCCTTTGCTTGTCGTGGTATCCGATCTTCTCCCATTCTGTAGACATGGCCAAACTATCTTAATTGGGACTGTTCTACTTGGGTCTGCAGGGGGTAGGATTTAAGGCCTTGACATATCGTTTGGTTGCGTACCATGTCTCTTCTTGTTACTTCAACCACTTTCCTCAGATACCTCATTTCTGAGGTTTGGATCTGGCTTTTATGGGTTGTAGTCATTGCCCATGACTCGCATCCATATGTCAAGACTGGGACATAGGTGGAGTGGTATACAGCCATCTTCGTTTTCTTACCAACCTCTCTCTTGCTGAGGAATCCTCGATTTATGGCCTGAAAAAGTCTCCCAACTGCTGCTTTTCGAGTGGCCAACTCTTCTTTGATGCCTCCCTTTTGGTCTATAATAGCTCCGAGGTATTTAAAGTGGTCGACCTGCTCCAGGACCTGTTCTCCCAGCTTAATCTGATGTCTTCTTTCTTCTCGTGATATCACCATGGATTTTGTTTTAGAGCTGCTTATGACCATCCCTCTCTTCTCCAGCTCTTCCTACCAGACTTGCAGGTTGGATTGGAGATGTGCCTCTGATTTAGCAATCAGGGCAACATCATCAGCAAATGCCAGCTCCGAAATATAGACCTGTCTCATTTTCCAGTACCCCACTGAATACTTTCTTGTTCTCTCCTTACATGCCTTGATGACATCGTCCATAAGGAGTATGAAGAGGTAAGGTGATAGGATATCGCCTTGTCTTACACCAGTGGTGGTCCTGAACTCTTCTGACTTATGGTTTGCTGTCCTCACATAATTTCTGCAAGACTTGTAGAAGCTCTGTATAGCATGAATCAGAGGTGCTGGAATATTCTTCCATGCCAAACAGTCCCAAAGTTTGCTCCAGGGGACCCTGTCAAACGCCTTTTCCAGATCTATGAAACAAAGATGCATCTCACTCTTATACTCAAGGGCCTTTTCACTCAGCTGTCTGAGTGTGAAGATTAGGTCTTGAGTACTTCGGTTTGCTCGGAATCCGCACTGGACCTCATCCAATTGTGGCTCAGCTAGGCGTCGGAGTCTCTGCTCTAGGATTCTAGAGTAGATTTTACCAGGGACACTGAGAAGGGATATGCCTCTATGGTTTCCACACTGTCGATTGTCACCCTTTTTGAAAATTGGTGTTATGATGGCAATCTCCCAATCCTTTGGTATGGTCTTGTTGTACAATGCTGCTAAGGGAGATATACTGAGAACAATTAATGATCACCTGTTAGAAAATGACACTGCAATAGATAAATCATCAAGGTTAAGACTGTTGGAATTTGGCATCAAATGTAAAGCTAGTAGAGATGGACATATGAGAGGGTGCATCCATCGTGTTTACAACCAGCGAGCTACATGAACAATTAACATTCACACTCTTCGACATATACTGATGGAGACTGAGCACCTATGGGTTTGCCCAGAGTGCAATGATGTCAATTCTGCATAACAATAACAATTTGGGAAGCTTAAAAGGTTTTATCAAAATCCCTCACAATTTTATTTTAATGAACAGTTCTTTCACAGAAATACATTTTGCTATAAATAGTCTGAGGTTTCATGTTTACTAGAACTACGCTTAAGATTCTGGTAAAAACAGTCTTCCTACATCTCTTAATTTAAAAAAAAACGTGTAAGTGCTTCATGAAATAATTAACAGCTACATTTTATTTTAATCTGAACAGCCAAAGATTCTGAAGGGAACACCAGCAAATCACCATTTGGAGAAATATTGAAAAGTAAGTATATTTAAAAAAAAAAATAGTTAATGATGAATAATGTTTAAATTCAAACACAAGAAGTAAAGAGTTAAATATGTATATGAAGAAGGCGCAAAAGAAAAGTAGGCAACATTAAACTGTTTTTATGACCTGATGAGCAAAGAATTGAAAGGAAGTAATCAATGAAGAGGAGAATAAGAGTAGTTTTGCAAATGGCAAGGAGCATCAAGTGTAAGAATGTAGAAGATGGAGAAAATAAGGAGAAAAATTATGTCTTTTAAATGAAATGTGTGAAACTGAGAGAGAAATTCTTGGAGGCATTTGTCAGTTCAAATGAAAATTGATGTGAGATATTTAGTTGTTTTAGAAAATAAAGGCTGTTTGTTTAGAAAAATCTTCAGATTTTATAGTTTTCCGTTTTGTTTTTGTTTCCCTCCCAACAGAGCACATGAAATCCAGCTTATTGTCACATAAGCGATATTTTGATGTGAGTACATTAAAGTTTATTTACTTAATGAAGAAACCATATAAAGACATGAAATGTAGAATTATCCACGAAGGGCATTCTACTGGGTCCTTTGAGATAAGAACTGCAGAGCATCAGCGATGCATCTTATCACAATTCCTCTTCTTACTGGCTATTGACTGGATTGTGAATACAACATCAACCAATAGAAATGGAATTCACTGATCTACAGCTTGACGATCTAAAACAACGGCAGGCAGCCTAGAAGCCACGAGGATCTACTTTAGAAACACTAAACACTCTTAAGATTTACCTTGATAAAATTAAGTCTGTTTTCAGGTTTCAGAGTTTTGGGAATTTGGAATAGACATAAACACAGCTGCAGCAGAAGCATATGCTGAAGTCCGACTTGGGAAGAAGAGAAAGAGGACACCTTGGTGGACAGAGGAAGTTAAAGAGAAAATAAAAGAGAAGAAAAAGGCATGGAAACAATACTTAGGAGCTACAAACATAGCAGGAAAAACAGAGAAATATAGAGAATATGTGATACTCAGAAGCAAATAACAAGGTGCTAGCAGCAAAACAGAAGTCTTGGGAAGAATTTGGAGAAAAGCTAGAAAAAATGCTCAAGAAAACCAGAAATTGTTCTACAAAACCCTAAAGAACACGAGGAAGGAAAAACAGTGCCCTCTTAAATTTATAAAGGACAAGCAAGGCACATTGCTTACTGCCCCAAAGGAAGTAATTGAAAGATGAATTTTTTTCAGAACTCCTTGATGGTGAGCAAGGTCAAGTATCAGAAATGATAACCACTAGCACAGAAGAGGAAACCAATGGTGGTGAAGATGGCATAAAGATGGAAGAACTGAAAGCAGCTATGGAGAAAATCAAGATGGGCAAAGCAGCAGGGCATGATGGTATAACACCAGAAATTGTTAAGTACATGGGAGCAGCAGGCGACCTTATTACTCCTGAGGGTCCTACAAGCAGCTTGATACAACAAGACCATTCCAAAGGATTGGGAGATTGCCATCATAACACCGATTTTCAAAAAGGGTGACAACCGACAATGTGGAAACCATAGCGGCATATCCCTTCTCAGTGTCCCTGGTAAAAATCTACTCTAGAATCCTGAAGCAGAGACTCAGACACCTAGCTGAGCCACAAATGGATGAGGTCTAGTGTGGCTTTTGAGCAAACTGAAGTACTCAAGACCTAATCTTCACTCAGACAGCTGAGTGAAAAGGCCCTTGAGTATGAGAGTGAAATCCATCTTTGTTTCTTAGATCTGGAAAAGGAGTTTGACAAGGTCCCCTGGAGCAAACTTTGGGACTGTTTGGCTAGGATTCATGCTATACAGAGCTTCTACAAATCTTGCAGACATGTGAGGACGGCAAACCGTTGTCAGAAGAGTTCAGGACCACCACTGGTGTAAGAAAAGGTGATGTCCTGTCACCTTATCTTATCATACTCCTCATGGATACTGTCATCAAGGCATGTAAGGAGAAGACAAGAAAGTATTCAGTGGGGTACTGGAAAATGAGACAGGTCTGTATTTCAGAGATGGCATTTGCTGATAATGTTGCCCTGATTGCTAAGTCAGAGGCACATCTTCAGTCCAACCTGCAAGTCTGGATGGAAGAGCTGGAGAAGAGAGGGATGGTCATAAGCAGCTCTAAAACAAAAATCATGGTGATATCACGAGAGGAATAAAGGCATCAGATAAGCTGAGAGAACAGGTCCTGGAGCAGGTCAACCACTTTAAATACCTCAGAGCTGTCATTGACAGGAAGGGAGGCATCAAAGAAGAGTTGGCTGCCTGAAGAGCAGCAGCTGGGAGACTTTTTCAGGCCATAATCGAGGATTCCTCAGCAAAAGAGAAGTTGGTAAGAAGACGAAGATGTCTGTATACCGCTCCACCTATGTCCCAGTCTTGACGTATGGATGCGAGTCATGGGCAATGACTACAACCCACAAAAGCCAGATCCAAACCTCAGAAATGAGGTATCTGAGGAAGGTGGTTGAAGTAACAAGAAGAGACATGGTCCGCAACCAGACGATACATCAAGGTCTTAAAACTCAACCCCTGCAGACCCACATAGAACAGTCTAAACTAAGATGGTTTGGCCATGTCTGCAGAATGGGAGAAGATCAGCTACCACAACAAGTAAGGGAGGCTATGAGCCAGGGATCCAGACCTCCAGGACAACCCAAAGTCTGTTGAGGACAACATTAGACAATCTCTGAAGGACAGAAGACTAGAATGGAACCAGGCCAGGAGGAAGACAGCCGATAGGATAGTCTGGCGCTCTCTCTTCCAAACATCTACACCTCACGGTAGAAGAGGAATGACTAAGTAAGTAAGTATAAATATATATATATATATATATAAAGAGAGAGAAAGGAAATGTTATTGAAAATATAGATTATTATGTAAAGAAATATGGAAAAAACGGAAAAAAATATAAGATTGGGAAAGATGTATATAGTAAGAAGTAAACATTAGCCTGAGAAGAGAACATGTAGACAATAAATGCACAGCGAGAGGTATTTAGGAACAGAGAACAAAAATAGAGAACTATTCACAAACTTCTGTGCTTCGAATCAACTGGCTATAGCAGGAAGCACATTTCCGCATAACAGAATGCATAAAGCAACATTTATATCACCAGACCACAGAACAGAAAATAGATTGGTTATGTATGCATTAAAAAAAATTTAGATCATCATTACGTGACGTAAAAGTTTGTAGTGGTGCAGATGTGGCATCGGAGCACCATTTTCTGTTAGCCAAAATGAAGATGAAACTAATGTCTAGTGAGTCCTATTGTATGACTCTGAAACATGGAGAACAACAAACAACAACAGTCGAGAAGCTACAGACTTTCATAAATAGTTGCTTGCATAGAATAGAAGGATTTAAATGGTATGAGAAGATCACTCATGGGGAACTGGTAACATGAACCAGAAAAGTGCCAGTAGAAAAAGAGATGAAAAGAAGAAGGTGGTGATAGATAGGACAGACACTGAAGGAACCTGTTGATAGTATTACAAGGCAGTCCTTGTTCAGGAATACCAAGGGTAAGAAAGGTGAAGGGAGACCGAAGAACACACGAAGAAGAGAAACAAACATGAAAGGAATGAGGAAGACATGGAAAGACCTTGAACTGATGGCACAGGACAGGAAGACTTGGCACAGGACAGGAAGACTTGGCACAGGACAGGAAGACTTGGCACAGGACAGGAAGATTTGGCACAGGACAATGAAGACTTGGTATAAGTTTGTTCAAGCCCTATGCTTCTTAGAGAGCTGAAGGATGATAATCAAGCTGTTTCAGAAATGATTGGCATATAGCAGTGGTGGCCAAGCTAAGGTTGGCCGAGGGCCAGATTATGGTAAAGGGTAACACCAGAGGGCCAGACCTATAAAATCCTTAAAAAATAACGTTCTGAGATTTAGTTTTACATATATAATGAACCACGTACAGAATGCAACGGCAAATTACTGTACTGCACATCTGCCAAGGCATGTATACCAGTCTTCGGACTGAAATTACTGTAAAAAAAAATATAATGAATCTGTTGTTTTAATTTGTTTTGTAATTTGTAATATGACATGTAATTATTTATTTCAAACAAAACATTTATGTTTTATTTCATTGTGAAGAGTGTGGCTTATCAAAACTTTTCACCAGTGATTTGAAGTCTACTTCCATTTGTGACGTAGCAATTCTGATAACATGGGATAATACAGAGTCAGTTAATCTGTTTCTGGTCTTGGATTTGATAAGCTTCATGGCAGAAAATGTTGTCTCACAAAGATATGTGCTACCAAATATAGAGCACACTTTTAGGGCCCATTTTCTCAGAAGTGGGTAACGTTCCATTGGTAGTAATTTCCACAAATCCAGCTCCAGTTGCTTCTGTTGTGTTGATGAATGGGTCACACTGGCGTTCACATAACTGTAATTGTAGTTCTGCTGGCTGAGACTCCACTGTGCACTTGAATGGGTTGTTAAAAAGTTCCATTTGTGGACGAAACATCTCAACATCTTGAAATCGACGATCAAACTCAGAAATCAGCTGTTCCATGTCATCTGTGTACCTCCTGAAGTTAACACTCTCTTTCTCAGACAGCTGTTATACTTAACACACTTCACAAGACCAACTGTGCACCTCAACTCCTTCCTATAGAAATGTACCTACCATCCACCCCCACTCCCACGATCACTTTCCCATACCGATGCTAAAGACAAAGCAACATCATTGGATCTCAGAGACTTCTGACCGCAGAAAAGATCTGTCATTGCTTTCAGTTTCTCATTATCAAAGTAGGTACCGACACTGTCTTTGCCTGTCCACGTGCACGATCAGATATTTGACGTTATCATTTCCGTTTTGTCGGCACTATCTAGTAGAGCTCAATTGGTATGATAGAGAGAGAGAGAGAGAGAGAGAGAGAGAGAGAGAGAGAGAGAGAGAGAGAGAGAGAGAGAAAGAGAGATAGAGAGAGAGAGAGTTGGTGGTGTTGTGAGAGGTGGGGAGATGTTAATCGTACATTTTGGGTCTTTTTGGTTCTGTTTGTAGTGCCTGTGCGTGCTATTTTGTAATATTTTTTTTAGCACAGTGGTCGGAGTATACAGTAATTTTCAATCAACAATAAGAGGCCGGCCAAAAACAGGTTGGCGGGCCTGTCAAAACTGGTTGGCGGGCCGGATCTGGCCCGCAGGCCGTAGTTTGGCCACCTCTGGCATATAGTAACAGAACAGTTCATAGTAGTGACATAATAAATTGTAAGGTGCGCACTTGATTTTCTTTGTGAGAGAGTAAAGTCAATTATCTAAACTGGATTTATTCATATTCATTCACTTTAATTTAGTGATCTTTGATTATATAGAAATGAAGATCTACTGTTCAGTGCATATATTTATATATATAATAATAATAGCCCCTTCAGTCATAACTGACTATGGGATGTGTCCAATTATTCCTGAAAAAGTTTTTGTCATATTTCTATCTAAGACTATGTCATTTTATAGCATTAGGAATTCTTAATCTGTCATTTTCACAGAGGTTGAGAGAAGAATATCAGAGAAAAATCAATCTTCTAGACAAGGGGCTAAATACAGAAGTCTTGGCTAATGGACAAGGTATGACAGGTATTGAGAAATATAAACCAAATGGTTGGTATGTTGGTTTAACTCTTGCAGGCCGGAATTTTTTCATCAGTTTTGCCAGAATTATTTTTGTACCTTAAAGCAGTACCTTTATAAATTCTAAAGTTACTGAGTTATTACACAACAAAGACACACATATTATACATCACAGTAAAGATAAATGAATGTAGAATTAGAATATGAAAGATCTTTAGTGATATTCTACATATAGTATTCAATTATGAGTCATAATATAGACCACTTTTAAGAAAAGACTCATTTTAGTGAATGAACAATGTACTCACCAACCCATGAATAAACACTGAAATATTATCCAGAGAGCTCCAGCATCTTTTAAAATATCACTAATCCATATATGAATATTATTTACAAGTGTCAGCTTCCTGTGATATTTTGTTAATGTTTTACAGACCATCCAGCGAACCATATAAACATTATAGACATTTGGAAAGAAAAAGGACATTAGAGGCTGCGTGAAGCTTTTAAATTAAATCATACATTGTATTGTTATTATACAACAAAGACACACATATTATACATCACAGTAAAGATAAATGAATGTAGAGTTAGTATATGAAGGACTTTTAGTAATATTCTACATATAGTAATCAGTGATAAGTAATAATATAGACCACTTTCAAGAAAAAAATAATTTTAGTCTATTAAAAATGTATTTACCAACCCATGCAATAGACTGAAATATTATCCAGAGTGCTCTAGGGTCTTTTAAAATATCACTAATCCATATATGAATATTATTTACAAGTGTCAGCTTCCTGTGATATTTTGTTAATGTTTTACAGACCATCCAGCGAACCATATAAACATAGACATTTGGAAAGAAAAAGGACATTATAGGCCACGTGAAGCTTTTAAATTAAATCATATATTGTATTATTTTTATACAACAAAGACACACATATTATACATCACAGTAAAGATAAATGAATGTAGAATTAGAATATGAAGGATGTTAGTGATATTCTACATATTTTATAGACTACTTTTTAATAAAAACTCATTTTAGTGAATGAAAAATGTACTCACCAACCCATGCATAAAAACTGAAACATTATCCAGAGTGCTCCAGAATCTTTTAGAATAACACTAATCCATATATGAATATTATTTACAAGTGTCAGCTTCCTGTGATATTTTGTTAATGTTTTACAGACCATCCAGCAGACCGTACCATCATCATTAAAATATAAAAGAAGATATTCAAGGCCGCATGAACTTTTAAATTAAATCATATATTGTGTTGATATTACACAACAAAAGACACAAATTATGTTTCACAGTAAAGATAAATATATTTAGAATTATAATATTGGGGCTTTTAAGTGTTATTCTTCATATTATATTCAATTATCAGTAATAATGTAAACAATTTTTTAAAAAAATTCATTTTAGTGAATGAAAAATGTACCCACCAACCCATGCATAAAGACTGAAATATTATCCAAAGTGCTCCATGGTTTTTTTTGAATAACACTAATCCATATATGAATATTAATTATAAGTTTCAGCTTTCTGTGATATTTTGTTAATGCTTTACAGACCATCCAGCAGACCGTACCATCATCATTAAAATAAAAAAGAAGATATTCAAGGCCGCATGAACTTTTAAATTAAATCATATATTGTGTTGATATTATACAACAAAAGACACACAAATTATGTTTCGCAGTAAAGATAAATATATTTAGAATTATAATATTGGGGCTTTTAAGTGCTATTCTTCATATTATATTCAATTATCAGTAATAATGTAAACAATTTTTTTTAAAATTCATTTTAGTGAGTGAAAAATGTACCCACCAATCCATGCATAAAAACTGAAACATTATCCAGAGTGCTCTAGAATCTTTTAGAATAACACTAATCCATATATGAATATTATTTACAAGTGTCAGCTTCCTGTGATAATTTTTTAATGTTTTACAGACCATCCAGCAGACTGTACTATCATCATTAAAATATAAAAGAAGATATTCAAGGCCGCATGAACTTTTAAATTAAATCATATATTGTGTTGATATTACACAACAAAAGACACAAATTATGTTTCACAGTAAAGATAAATATATTTAGAATTATAATATTGGGGCTTTTATGTGCTATTCTTCATATTATATTCAATTATCAGTAATAATGTAAACAATTTTTAAAAAAAAATTCATTTTAGTGAATGAAAAATGTACCCACCAACACATGCATAAAGACAAGACTGATATATTATCCAAAGTGCTCCATGGTTTTTTTTAAATAACACTAATCCATATATGAATATTAATTACAAGTTTCAGCTTTCTGTGATGTTTTGTTAATGTCATCAGTAAACAATGTCCTATAGCAGTCAAAAGGAGTTGATGCCTCACTAAGACCTAAGTCATCGTGTACTCCTGGTTTGCGACCATATTTGGGAATAAATCTGAATGCGTTTTGGGTCTCTGTAATACTGATGTTTGGTACTGAAATCCATTCATTACTAATTGCCCCTTGTTGCTCCTTGGTACTAATGCTTTTCCCCCTTTTTGTCGATGATTTGGTCGATGATTTGGTCAAAACTTTTTGTCGTTTTGTAGCACTAGGGCCTGGCTGTGACCACGCCCCCTCCTCATTAGAACTAGCTTCTTCCTTAAGTTCAAATTCGAAATCATTTTCACTTTCGAAATCATCATTCTCGTTAAACTCGTCAAAGATATACAGTTCCCTAGCTTTTTCTACAGATAAAAAAGACCTACGTTTTGATAAACATGATGTGGTTGGTTCGCTAGACATTGTCTGTATAAACAACAATAATCGCCGATCGAAAGCTGACAGATTTACCGTTTTTTCACAGTGAAATTAGCTAGAACAAGCGTGTTTCCGAATCACAACTCAAAGATAGCGCTCTTCTGAATAAAAAAAGAGTAACTTCCGTTATGTTAAAATACCAAATTACGAAAATACGGAACACATTTCACGGAACACAAAAGTGACGTTGCCATCGTCGTTTTGGCTTCTAGGGGTTTTGCGGATGTACGCTACCAGCGTCGTTTTGGCCTCTAAGAGTTAACAGTGAAAGAACACATCATATATGATGAGAAACCTTTAATCATTTCACAGTAACACATCGTATAATTAATTATTTTGCTCTAAACTGATGAAATTGCATGGTTGACATATGACTGATATGGTATCTATATAAGAGAAACACTTGCTAATCACCACCAGGTAGTATTCAGACAAAAATGTTCAGATTATGTGAAGGTCAGATCACCTAAATTGCCTAGGAAATCAAAGATGTCTTCCAAGAAAAGTAACAAACACTCGTGGCTTTGATAGACTTGGAAAAAAAAGCGTTTTAAAAAGTTTGGAAGGAGATTAAAGTTTAAGCTGCACAGGAGTGAAATGCACTGGAAAATATGCAAATGAACCTTGAGAACTGCCAGGTCACCAGTAGAGGAAAGGAGACAGTGTCTCACAGGGGAAATTGAAAAGCATCCCTGCATTTCCATTATATATGTAAATGAAATAACAGAAAATATCCCATCATTCCTTCTTCATCACTGTGACAGGCACTCTGATGCAGGAAGCCCTATCATCATTAGAGCAGTGCTTAAAACAAAGCTAGTCCAGATAACTGAGGAAAATGAAATATATGCAGTGTTCTCCCTCTCACATAAACCACAGAACACCAAACTGGCACTGACTGCGAGAAAAATCATGTCTGGAAGAAAACCCAAACTACCTTGTTTTATCACTGATTGATATGGAAATCCTTCAAATTGAAACACCAAACTAGAAGTGGAAACTATGAAAAACAAATTAACTGGCACAGCCTTGGGAGCAAATGAGAATATACTGGAGAAACTATACACCTGTTATGTGAGACCAGTTATATATACTGAAGCACATTAAAAATGCACCACCTGTATAATCCAGGAACAGAGTGTAAAATGTAAATATAAGTGTTTACAAATTTGGAATCTTTATTCATTTTCCTATGAATCCATGCTGGTCATTAATTTGTACATTTGATTGTTATGAAATTCATTGCATTCTGTGCAGGCAAGGGAGAACACCAAAAATGCAACCAATAAAAAAATTCATTCACACTATCCTCAGCATCTGGTATGTCCACCGTGTGCTTGCAAACAAGCTTGGCAGCAACTCTGCATGGAACGCACAAGTCTCTGAAGGAAATTCTGGGGAATCAAGTCCCATTCAAGTGTAAGAGCAGCTTCGAGCTGTTGCAGATTAGCTGGAGAACCTTACCTGTAGACTCTGCGTCCAAGCTCGTCCCACAGATGTTCTATAGGGGACATGTCTGGTGATAGGGCAGGCCAATCAATCGTCACAATGTTCTGCTGCTGTAGATATTGCCGCGTAATGCATGCGGTGTGCGCACGTGCGTTATCCTGCTGGAGAAGCTGCAAGTCTGGATAATTTGTGAATGCAGGAGCCACCAATGCATCCAGAACCTCATCTCGATATGTCACAGCGTTAACATTTCCACAGAAGACGTGAAGAGGCAAGCGATGTTTAAAACTGAATCCTCCCCAAATGTGAATACTACCACCTCCAAATCAGTTGTACTGACGAACACAGCAATCTGCAAAGCGCTCTCCACACCGTCGCCAAATCCGCACACGTCCATCAGCAAAGTATATTTTGAATCTGCTCTCGTCTGTGAATAGGACAGCATTCCACTGCAGTCTAGTCCATCTGACATGTTGCTCTGCCCATTGCAGGCGCTGCTGACGATGTCTGTGAGTCAAGTTTGGCCCAACATAAGGTCGTCTTGCAGTAAGGCCTGTATCTCTGAGTCATCGTATGACTGTCATTTGAGAGACTTGCCCACGTCTACCCACTATTGCTCTTGCTGTTTGACTTGCCGGGAGAGAACGATTCCTTAGGTGACTCAGCACAATATGACGATCTTGCGCAGGGGTAGTAACTCGTGGTTGGCCACTCCGAAGTCTATCCCGGGCACTGCCAGTGGTTCAGTAATGTTCATTGAGACATACAATAGTGCTGTGGTGGCAATTCATCCTTCTAGCAATGGCCCATGACCTCATTCCGTTCTCCAACATACCAATGGCTCGTTGGCGGTCGTTTTCAGATTGTCGTGGCATTTCAAGCACATGTACTGGGTGTTTTGTCTCAACGGCCTTTTTATACCGAGTATACTGCCACAACGGGTACACATTTTCAGGGTCATAGCTGTTGGGAATCATGTTGCACATGTAACTTTCATTGTTTTCATGTAGTCTGTACACAAACCTTGGGTTGAATCATGCACTTTCCATTCCAGCAGCCATTCGCTCTCTACCTCATGACAAACATGGGGAAAATCCATTCCCACACTTTTTTTTTTCCAGCTTCTCAGCATCAGTATATATAATAGTGGTGCGTTTTTAATGTGCTTCAGTATAGTATGTCAAAGCAACAGTGGCCTTTAAAAAAAGTTAGCTAACACGAAAATTAAGCCATAAGAATCATCATAGGAGTCATGAAGACAACAGCCATTGGATACCAGAAGATTAGATCTTTATAACCAGTGGAGGATGGAAGGGATAACAGGACCCAGCAGGAAGAGGAAACATTCAGTAATCCAACAGATCATTTAATTTACCAGAGAATAAATAGTTTGGGAGGTGGAAGAAATTTGCTGGATATGAAATGTAATATAGTTGAAGAAAACCATCAGAGGAACACTCGAGACAGTGTGTTAAAAATAGATAAATTGACAGGCAGAAGAACTAGTAATAAGATCAGATTCTTGAAGACAAAAGAAGGAAATACTATAATGGACTGAGAGAAGATAATGAATAGATGGAAATAATATATTAGTGAACTTTGTGAAGATAAGAGAATAGAAACAGACATATAAGGTCATAATGATAGGTCACCTAAAGAAAACAGAAGTAATGGTCATCTCTGAGAAGAAGGATCCACCAGAATGCAATATAAGACCAACTGTTCAAAAACTTGGGCATGATTTTAACATCAGATGGAAGCTGCTTCACAAAAGTAAAGATCAGAATAGACAAGCAAATGCAGCTTTCCAGAAAATGAGAATATTATTGTTCAATAAATCACTATCAATAAAAATAAGAAAAAGGGCTTTCAGCTACTACTTTGAACCAGCACTCTTTTATAGAAGTGAAGCATGGTCAGTGAATAAGCCAATGAAGATTCCATTGGAAGCCACTGGGATGTGGTTTCTAAGAAGGATGATGAAAATACCTTGGGCAGCTAAGAAGCATGAAGATGAGTTTGTGAGGGACGCTGGGAGAAAAAGACAAATTATTGCTATTCTGAGATTAAGACAATTGTAACACATAATTACTTTGGGAAAGACTGAGGAAACAAGGCAGAGAGAGAAAATAGTAGATAGTTTGACAGTATGGTGTGGGACCAAGAGAGCTCATAGGCAACACCAGAAACAAAAGGTTGTGTAGAGAAATGATCGCCAATAACATCCAGCTTAGAACTTGATGATGAAGAGGAAAACTTAAATTGAGCAACTTTACAGAATCAATGAAAACTGGTATGAGAAGTAATTCAATAAATGCTGTAACATCTACCAGACACATCTCACCCTACTAACAAGTTTCTTATCTTGAGAAAACAGATTCCCCAAGATGAAAGAGAAATTCTCAGGATTGAGGGAAAAAAACAACAACCAGACTGGATTACAAAGTCAAACCATAACCATTGCTGATATCCTTACTGCAGATGAATAAAATTTCAGCGTAGAGGACAAGATCAGAAAAAATGGTGTTGGACATTTTGACCATACTGAGACAAATTGCACATTTTAAACATCAGATGATTCTCCAGGGCAAAGAGTGGTCTCTTCAGAATTATGGCAGTAGAAAATCACATTCACTTGAATACCAGAGATAACAGCATGGTCAGACCCATTCAAGTGAATGGCAACAGATTTGCTAGCTGTGTGTGAAATGCCTGTCATATGCGCTTTGAATCAGAAAAACAGCAGCCTGTTTTGCTCATAAAAGCTTTACCACACCTTTTACAAACAATGGCTTAATTAAGAATTCCTTCAGTAGTGGTCCATGCTTCTTAAGGAGCAAAACAGGACAAGAAAAATATATTATTTATTTAACTGGGATGACTTTTCTAATAAAACATTCCAAATTTCATTCCCTCCCAACATTTTTGCCTTTCTGAATTTATTTCAAAGTTAATTTATTCATAAACAGGAAATGATGCAAACAGTCTAAAAGAAGTCATGCAGAAAAATTTAGAAGAGAGTGAAAGGCTGGCAGCTGAAGCTTTTGATAGGTAGGAACCTGTCTGGGTCTGATGGTCATGTCCTAGGAGATTTATAAGTAGTCCCTCATAAATTATTTAACATGAAATAATCAGATAGTGCTGGAACGGAATCTATGACTTGCTTGCTAGAGTTACATCATTAATCTCTTCAAGGGAAATTTCTTAGTTATTACCAATTGCTTTCATCTTTCTCTTCCAGCTTTTTTTCTCTTCCACTCCTTACTACTCATTCTTCTCTTTTACACTTACATCTTCCCGCGGCAGGCATTTTTTTCTGTCTCTTGCAGTTAATTTTATTGTCATCTCCTGGGGTACTCTTCTATATAATTGTGTGATACATTCTTTTCCTGCATATTTTTTTCTAAACCTGATAATTTTCTTCTTTCTCTGCCACACATTTTTCTCATTCTTTTCAATAAGCACTTCTCTTGTTCTTTCCTGCTCACTTTTCTGTTCTTTCCCTACTCTGGTGCTTTTTTTATTTTATATCACAAGCTGTTTTTTCCTAAATACTTTTGCTGTTCCAAATAATTTATATTTTAGTATTTTGTTCATTTATTCCACCTGGATTGTTAAAAAAATATTACACCACATGTATTTAAACATGCTTCACAGTATGCATCAGAATGTGTGAACTGTAGTGGAATCTTGAAGATTAGTTTAGAAAAATTGTATTTGTTGCATAATATGTAAATTATAAAAATTCCTTCCACACTGACATGTCATTAATTTCATAGGAAAATATAAAATTTAATTTCTGTCACATAATGTTATATATGGGAGAGAAAAACTTCATTCTGTCAATCAGGTTTCGTTACATGTTTTTACATCTTTGAGAGCGAAGTCCGTAGGCAAGATCTTTTCAGGTGTGTGTCTCCTGAATTTTTTTTCATACATCCCTATAATTCCTTTATTTATCTAGCAGATCACTCTCACCTATATGCAGGTTTTCCAATTCATTGTCTTTTCTTGGGGGGTTCCATCTGAGTGAAATTGTTAGATAGCATTATTATCTTATTTTCTTGTCGTACAGTAACAGGATCACCAATGTTGAGCCAATGGAAAGAACCAGACAAATACCATTGAAACAAGTTGAGGAAATGATGTTGGCATTTGATAGAATGCACACTAGGGAACTCGGTTGATATCAATACATGGCAGTCGATCTGGAACCCCTAGGATAAAAGAAATAGAAGGGGACCTAAAATCACACACTGAGGGGAATAGGAGAGAGGAAAAGGGATAAAGAATGTCTCAGTAATAGATTAAACTAATTTCTTATTGGGAGTAAACATTAAATTTAATTACATATCAATTGCTTCTTTGGAATAAAGAATATACAGTAGAACTTCAATGATCTGAACTTATTGGAATTGAGGGTTTGTTCGGATTTCTTAACGTACCGGTATCAAAAAATACTATTCTGGAGACTAAAAATAAAGCATTGAGTACGGTACTTAAAAAACACTGAATTACACTCTAAGTATTTTTTTCATTAGTAACGGGACAAATGCAACTTTCAACAGAATCATTTTTTAACTTCATTTCTTTGTTGCCAGGTTTCTCACTCTTTTCAGCAGACGTAGTTGATTTGGACAGCATTCAATTTGTTGCTCGTACAAAACCACAGCAGTCTCTAGAGCTGCAAATACTTCTGCATGTGTACACCCATCTTCTGAATCAAGTTTTGAATATAAAGTTTTTTACTTGTTTTATTTAATATCTGTTATGGCTGCCTTTTCAATGTCATACAATTCAGCTAATGAAGGCCTTTCGAAAAAACTCGATTTTTGATTTTAATTGTTGAAAATTTCTGATACCTTTTATAAGAAAAAGTCATAGCTACAGTACAGTCAAATTTAATCTATGTAAACATTTGATAATCATACTCGTACTAAGCATACTGACCAGATGAATATGAGAGTTAAAGGTAGACACTTTTTCCCATTTATAACTCACCATCAAGAACAAATTTTGGTTTAGTTCAGGCACACTCCTCATTTTCTGGCGCCACCATGAAAACGGTGCTATATCATTTGGATTATTAATGTTCAGATTATGAAGGTTCTTACTGCATGTGTCAGAGCATGTAGTGTGAGCTAAACAAATATAGCTAAATACTTTTGTCATATCAGCCAAATGCACAATGTTCTTGTATATTAGATATCTGACAGACAATGATTGTGTGTTAGATCATTTGTTTTAATTTTTTTAAATCGAATGTCTGATACAAAATGTTTGTTTGTTAGATATATGATACAAAATAATGTTGTTTGTTAGATACAGAGCAGAAAGTATTTGTTTCTTAGGTATGTGACAGATTTTGTTTATATGTTAGTTATTGGACAGAATTTTGTTTATCTTAGATATTGGACAGAATTTGTTTAAATGTTTGATATCTGACAGAAAATGTTTGTTGGTTTGGTATCTGACAGAATTTGTTTATCTGTTAGATATCTGACAGAATTTTGTTTATGTGTTAGATACTGGACAGAATTTTGTTTATGTTAGATATTTGACATAATTTTATTTATATGTTAGATATTAGACAGAATTTGTCTGTATGTTAGATATCAGACAGAATTTTGCTTACATGTTAGATATCTGACAGGAAATATTTGTTGGTTGGGTATCTGACAAAATGTGTTTATCTTTTAGATATCTGACAGAAAATATTTATTGGTTAGGTGTCTAACAGAATTTGTTTATAAATTAGATATCAGACAGAAAATGTTTGTTGGTTAGGTATCTGAGAGAATTTGTTTATATATTAGATATCTGACAGAATTGTTTATATGTTACATATCTGACAGAAGATGTTTGTTGGTTAGGTATCTAACAGAATTTGTTTATCTGTTAGATATCTGACAGAAAATATTTATTGGTTAACTATCTATCAGAATTTGTTTATGTGTTACACATCTGACTGAAAATGTTTGCTGGTTAGGTATCTGACATAATTTGTTTAAATATTAGGTATTTGACAGAAAATGTTTGTTGGGTAGGTATCTGTCAGAATTTGTGTACATGTTTGATATCTGACAGAATTTTTTTATATATTATATATTTGACAGAAAACATTTTATGGTTAGGTGTCTAACAGAATTTGTGTACATATTTGATATCTGACAGAATTTTCTTTATGTGTTAGATATCTGACAGAAAATGTTCCCAGCTTAGAAATTCTTCCTGTGACTGTCAGTGTTTATTTAGCAGACAAGAACATAAGGCTTCCTGGCATTGTGTTCAAGCCATCTGACAAGTAAGCATTCTTATTTTTTGTTTATCTGATATTTTTTAGAATTTATGTTGTGGAAAACAGGGATTATGAAAGACGCTGTCTTGTAGGTGAGAAAGAGAGAATTACCACGAGGACAGGACCAAAAAAACTACGCTATGAGTAGTCATCATCATCATCATTTCATTTCTCAAATTTTGCTCCATATAGAGCCATCACAGCAGCTAGCTCCCTTGTAGAAAGCTATTCCTAGCATGTTTTTGTTGAGAGCCTGTTCTCATTTGGGATCAATCAATCAATACCCTTTAGCTCCCCCTAGGAGCATAAGCCTTCAACAAACACATGCCAACTCCTCCTGTCACACGCCATCAGCATAAATTCTTTCCACGTCTTCCTCATCATGTTCACTTCTATCTAGAGTTCTCTTCTCCATGTGTTTTTTGGTCTACCTCTGCCTCTCTTTCCCTGGGGATTCCAGACCAAGGACTGCCTTATAATGCTGTCAACAGGTTTTCTCAGTGTGTGTCGTATCCATCGCTAGCATCTTCTCATCTCTTGTTCTGCTGGCACTAATCTTGTTCTTGTCATCAGTTCCACATTGATAACCTTGTAAGATGGTGAATTTACTCCTTGGGGAGCTATAGGGTATCGATCATAAAGTTGGCAGAATATAAGGTCAAGAGGTAGTCTTGAACACGGCAGGCAAATTTGTCACTTATTTGGCAGTCATTTGCAGATTCAAAATTTGTGTATATGTAGGCAAATTTAACAACAAGCATTTGTTAAGTAGATTACAGAATATAGTGGCACATCACTCACACAAACTAGAGGAAGACAATTAATGAAAAATAATGCTTTTTTTTCCCCCATAGTGTATGGTGTGTATTCTGATTGCTAATTAACTTATCTTTGTTAATTTTTGTTGCTGTATTTATCCTCTGATATGCATGCATAAGGTTTTTTTATTATTAAATTATGCATCACATTTTCTGATTTTAGTTTTAATGTTAATTTTAAGATTAACAGTGGTAATAGTAATTAATGATGAAGTTAAAATGTGTCCACACCTGTGAGTCTGAAACTGGTGTGACACCAAGAACAAACATGGTGGCCACATGAGAACCAAAATACTAAGAGAAATAAAAGTATTCATAGCTCTTAGTTCACACAGGTAAAAAAAACAAAAAAGAAATGAAGAAGACCTATATATTTGTGCATGGTAGTTTGGTGGAAATATCATAAGACCATAGTGATAACTTTCGAAATGTTTTCTCTAATGTCCTTACACTATTTTTGAAAATATTGTGACTAGTGATATAATACACTAATGTACCATAAAAACTATTAGTTAGACAGCCTCTCAGAAGCACTAAAGGAAATCGGCATTGGAATTCAACAGAGTGAAAGTAACGATAGATTCCAACCCACTGCAAATGAATGAGAATCAGTGATTATAATATTAATCAGTGTTGCACAGAGCTTTTAAGCAACAAGGATTTGCCATTAATGGATAGACTTTCCCCTTGTATTTCTATGAAGTAAGTAGTTTATTATCATTTTTATTTTAGGAAATTATTTGCACAATGTGGAAACAAGGTAGGTTGGTTTTGCAAAGTGAATAGTTACGTCACAACCCAAGTCCTTCTATATTAACTTTGTGATATAACATGTAATGTCATTTTGTATCTGCAAGCTTGGCAGTACTTAAACCCATAATAGAAGATGCAATGCTAGACAGACATGATCAGATAGTCAGTTGGAATGATGACAGTGGCACACGGCTCCTGTTTGGGTGTGTTATATTTCTTCTATATTTTTCTCTTTGTCTGCACCATCTCATTCATTTTTTTTTAGCAAGACTGCATCCACAGACATTTACTTTATTATATAGATAAAGTGCATTCCTTATATGACATCATGCTCAGAAAACAAGAAACCTTAATAAATGTTTGAGTAAAACAAGCATCTTCCATTGTGTGTGTTAAAGAAAAAACCAGGCAAAAGCCTATATGTGGATAACCAATGTTACGCTGTATGTATTTGAGGCGATGATTTTGTTAAACTGCCAATAATGGTTTGATGTTATGCTGTATTTGTGGTGATAATGTTGTTAAACTGCCATTAATTGTCTGATGTTATGCTGTATTTGTGGTGATAATTTAGTTAAACTATCATTAATGATCTGATGTTATGCTGTATTTGTGGCAATAATTTTGTTAAACTGTCATTAATGATCTGATGTTACACTATTTGTAGTGATAATTTTGTTAAATTGTCATTAGTGATCTGATGTTATGCTGTATTTGTAGTGATAATTTTGAAAATATTTCTGCAGGCCTATGTCCAAAAGCAACACATACAACATTGCAGATGCAACAAGCAACATACACAACCTACAGGATGTACATCAGTTGTCCTGGAATTCTAAGCCGATTTTACAGTGTTATATGGTATGTGCCCTGGATGTTCATATACGTGTTCTTATATGTAAATCGATTGCACAGCCTCATATTAGTCACCTTGTACAACAGGCCTGATAAAATACCTCCTTTTTCTCAATTAATGATGTCCACCAGTTGATAAAGTCTCTACGGTGTTGTTTGCTCCACTGTAGTGTACACAAACCAGTGCTACAATCTGTGTTGTTGTGTTGCTCGTGGTTTGAGTATGGAATGTCAACTCAACCTACGCAGTGGTGTGTAGACATAGATTGTGAGTATAATATGCGAATGATAAGAAGAGTTTGTGGTGTTGACAAATGGTCTTTTTCTCACACTCATGTATGGCTGGAAGTCATCGACACCAACGACTGTGTACCTTTGCTACAGTTTAATTGGACGTACACACTCGACAGCACGAATAGTGACAAATCACAGGTTGGCATAATACATCATAGTACAGTGGATAAATGGTCTTGCAATAATACATGGGCACTCATGTAGAATAGTAGTATAATGGACTGTCAGTAGACAAGCACTCAGTATTGCCCATATATATATATCATCTGAGTTTACTGACAAAGCACGTCAGATTATCAACAATATTCAAGATGGCTTCTAGACCTAACCTCGTCTAGCGAAGATTCCTTGAACTAATATTCAGCACATATTTTTTCATATAATCATATTGAACCGCTAGTACTGGGTTCTCATGTGTAGCAGTGATCTCTGGACTCATCAAGCGATAATACGGGATATCCCTTTCTCTTCTTGAAAGTCAAAAATATTTGGATACAAGATGGCTTCTCTCGTGAGCTGTCACTCACGTTTGGATACAACTGAATCAAAGTTAATCATTCATTAAATGTTCTCGTTGCTCTGTAGATGCTATCATAATACAATTGATTTCATCATACAATATATATAGTGCTGCTAGGAATGAATGTCGTTTTCATCTAGATAATTATTTCCTCAGACGTACAAATCGTGTCTATCGAGAAACGGTGGCTTAGCCAGAGTTCATAATAAGTATCTTTTGTTACCTTGGTATCAGAAATATGATTCTGCCATTCCTTGGCAATACGAATAAACACTGGGGTAAAGCATACACGATAGGTCTAGACGACTATCACTTTCCCCATAAATACTGAGATCACTTTTCCGGCGACAAGCCGACATAGAAAAATCACAGCCCCCATCAGGGCGAAGCCAAATCACCTCTCTAGCGACACATCCGCCGAACAGCCCTTTGACCTTTCTATCGACAAAAGACCATATAGTTCGACTTAGACATGCAAAGATATTCAGATATAAGACAGACTCGTCCTACCCAGACAAACAATACACATAAATTCAGGCCATAGATACACTGAAGCAAGAACAATCTATTCCTACCCAAACAAAGAATAAATCGCAGTAAAACTGGATTCATCCGCGGAGTTCGAACGAAAGAGTCGACACTCCTTTCAAGGGAAGTAACTCAATAATGACTTTTCCTTAAGCACTAAAAAGTATCTATTTTGTTTACAAAATATTTGCGAACATAACAAGCATACAAATGTATAATATTGCAAGATATCAAAGACTGCACGTAACAGTCTTACCACACCTCCCGGGAAAAAAAATGGAACATTTTTTTTTTTTTTGAAATACATCTAGGAGCAACGTACAATAGGCTCACAACGCATGAATAATGCGCAGATGAAAATATCAGGAATAAATATAACGCCTAATATGAGGCTACGTCGACTTATGGAGCGACTGGTGAGAATGTATCTCATAAACTGAGAGAAATTATTTCTCTACAAGTAAATTTTTCCAGGAAGGTGTCATCAAAGTATAATACAATTCTGGCAATTACACAATGCCTAAAAAATTTCATACCATAATTTCGTATTAGATATCTTAAATTTATGATTTATGAAGAAAAATCATCAAAGCACAGCGGTGAATAAACATCAATGAACCGCTAAGTAGTGATACAATCATTATATTATTACATTACAAATGTGTATCTATCTTGATATAGAAAAGGAACTACTATAGAACTAGACATATCAAGAAGTCTAAGACCTAATAGTTATGTGGAATCATGTGGGCATCTTGACAGAATGTCTGCCATCACATTATCTGATCCACGAATAGCTCGCACAGAGAAATGAAAAGGTTGAAGAGCAATTGCATATCGAGTAGACCTCGAGCTCTTCAAATTCTTACTCTGTATAGCAGTAAGAGCTTTTTGGTCGGTTTCTACTATGAAATGTGCGCCTAGAAGGAATCTCTGTAGTTTGAGGATCGACCAAACCATAGCTAATAGCTCACGGTCTAAAACCGAATAATTCCTTTCTGCCGCATTAAGTTTTCTGGAAATATACATTACCGGATGCAGAGTTCCAGAGTACTCTTGCATTAGTGCCGCTCCAATCCCAGTGGATGAAGCATCACTACGAAGAACAAATGTCTTATCTTTAGTAGGTAACACTAAAATAGGTGGTGTTGAAAACAATGTTTTAATCTTATCCAAAGAGCATTGGCATTCCTGAGACCAGTGGACCATATTAGGCGAACCTTTCTTTAAAAGTGTAGAAAGAGGTGCCATGATAGAGGATAGATTCTGAATGAATCTGCCATAAAATTGAATAAGACCTAACAGACTTCTCACCTGTTTTTTAGTCTTAGGGATAGAGATGTTAAGTATCTTACTAGTATTATGGTCCTCTGTCTTTAGGAAACCATGACCAACTCGGTGGCCTAGGAAAGAAATTTCGCTAAAACCAATATAGGCTTTAGAGGGTTTCGCTGTCAGGTTGTGCTCGCGCAAAGTAGACAGCAATTCATCTAACCCTGAATAGTGATCTTCCCAAGTATCGCTGAAAAGACAGATGTCGTCTAGATATGCAATGACATCTGACCGATAAGATAGGATTCGGCGCATCATGCGTACGAATGTAGCTGGTGCGTTCATAAGACCGAAAGGCATAAAATTCCATTGGAACAAACCTCTAGGTGTTGAAAAAGCCGTGAGAGGTTTGGCGCGTTCAGATAAAGGAACTTGCCAATATCCTTTAGACAAATCAAGTTTAGTGAAAAAATGAGATATGGAGAGTCGAGTAAGTAGCTCTTCCAGTAAAGGCATAGGTTCGGCATCGAACTTCGTTACTTGATTCAATTTGCGATAGTCAACGCAAAGACGTATGTTATTGTCTTTTTTCCGAACAATAACCATCAGCGAAGAATATGCAGAGGTGGATGGTTCGATTATTTTCAAATCTATCATCTCATCCAACTCTTTATCGACTTGTGCTTGAAAATGTATAGGTATAGGATAAGGTCTAACCCTAATAGGAGTATGGTCAGTTAGAACAATGTCATGTTCAATGACATGAGTTTGTCCAGGGATGTCAGTGAGTACATCCTGAAATGTTTGCAACATAGTTGAAACTTGTCGCTGTTCTCCTAGAGACAAATCAGGAGAGACAGTAACGTTCTTCCATGATTCACTAGAATGAAGTGGGATCATTGGAAGAGGAAGATTTACATCTGAAAAACTTGTTTCCTCATCCTGTATCATGGACAGTGATGAGTAATGACCATGTTGTACTGGAGAATTGTCCGTTGCTTGGAAAATGGGTTGCAAATAATCCGGACGTTCATGGAATTCAGTAAGCATATTGATGTGGAAGGTTTTATGCTTCCCATCAATATCGACAATATAGTCGACATCGGAAATTTTCGATATTATATCGTACGGACCTTTCCAAGAAATAAGTAATCTGTTTTCCCTACAAGGTAGTAATACAAATGCCTTGTCACCAGGACAAAGCCGTCGCAAGCATCTCTTCCCATTGGCAAACTGCCTCGCCTTCTGTTTCGCAAATTCAGAAGAAGAAGTTGCTAATTTGCATGCTTCGATAATCTTTTGTCTCAACGCGATGACATATTCGTAGGATGACTTTGTGTCATCGTCAATATTGTCAGCTGTTATGAGATCATGAAGCAACGACATAGGGCCGCGCGGACGCGTGCCAAAGACGAGTTCAAAGGGGGAAAATCCTGTATGTTCATTGGGGACCTCTCTGTAAGCAAAGAGGGCCGCAGGTAAAACTCTGTCCCAGTCTTGAGGATGATCCTCAGTTATCTTCCCTAGTAAGTTTTTAAGTGTTCTATTAAGGCGTTCGACCATCCCATTAGACATTGGATGATAGATACTACTTAAAGATCTATCTATCTGCAGAGTAGACATTACTTGAGACATGGTATCTGATATTAGTTGGGTGCCATGGTCTGACAATATCTCTCCGGGGAACCCCAGACGAGAAAATATAAGCCAAAGAGCATCTGCACTATCAGCAGTAGTAATGCTCTTCAGAGGAATAGCCTCTGGCCAACGTGTGCACATATCAACACACGTCAAGATAAACTGATGTCCTCTGGCAGACTTGATCTTAAATGGACCAATAATGTCTATGGCCATTTTTTGAAACGGCCGAATAGGAATGTCTGCCGCCTGAATGGGTGCAGCATGCCGTGGACCTTTGGATTTAACTTCCTGACATACTTTACAAGATCGACAATAAATCCGTATGTCCTTGTTTACCAATGGCCAAAAGAAAGCCGCAAGGACTCTTGACTTAGTACGGGAAAAACCCATGTGTCCAGCACACTGAGAGTCGTGAGCGTGCTGCAAAATTTTAACTCTCAAATTCTTGGGAACCAGGATTTGAGAATGACTTGACGTAATGGAGTCTTGAACCATACGTACAAGTACGCCATTCTTCTTTGTAATCCACGATTTACGACTTGTGTCTTTATTCGGATCACCTTTAGTTGCAAGAATGAAGAATTTCTTCAGAGTGGGATCATCTTCTTGCTGTTTTATAAACGAGTCACGAGAAATTACCAAGGGATCATCTTGGTTATGCACTTCATTATCTTCAGTAGATGAAGTTTGAGGCATATTAAGAGCCTGAGCTCTAGTGACTACAGCGTTAGCAATCTGCATGTTTTGCCTTTCCCACGCGGAAATTTGTTGCGGAGTGCATTCTTTGACTCCATGAATGCGACCGATGATGAGGTCAGCGATCGGATTCGGAAGAAGACATGCGTGTACATCTCCTGTAAAGAAAGGAGTAGCAATCCTAATGATAGCAGTAGAGTATTTCTCTAATGTGCCGCCAAATGTTACACATTTGACTACTTGTCCAGTGGCACGGGAAGGATCTACGAGTGACTGCCTAACACCAATTGTGGTGCACCCAGAATCAAATAGCACGGAGACTGGATTGTTATTTACTAAACCCTTATGTAAGACAAGAGAACCTCTTCCATCATGCGCGACTGATGCAGGAAGAGCCGGAAGAGGATGGCCGCAGCTTAAAGTAGACACTGTGGTTGGCTCAAATAATGTTTTGCATTGGAGGCACTGAGATGCTCTCCCAAAATCAAAAGCGGCACATGCCATATTATTAGCGTCATTATTGTCTTTACTCTGTTTATAGGCTTCATGGGACTCTTGTTGTGCAGAGTTTGCCTGAAAATGTGGTTTATGTCTTCTGTTTTGAGATCTACCTCGGTTATTATTACCTCTGTAGTTATGTTACCTCTATTGTAACCCCTATTTGGGTTTGAGTCATAGTTCTCTTGGTTACCATTATCATATTCATTATAATGAGTATCTCTGTAATTGCGATGTTGTTGACTCCAAGACGGATACCTCGGATAGTTTCTATAATTACTTCCTCTATGGAAATTACTATAATTGTGACCACCCCTGTGTCGAGAGCTATCAGCTCGTCTCCAGTTCTTTGAAGAAGAACCCTGAAATGATTGGTTACCTTGGTTTTGATAACTATTATGGTTACCTTTTTTATCAAATCTGTTTTGAGGTCCCTGAAATCTGTGTGAATAATTGGGATTGTATGGTGTTGCTGAAGCAACTGGCATACTCTCCTTAATCTTAGTGTTGCCAAAAATCACGTCGGGGTGTGCAGTGACATATTGGGAACAATATTCTTCCATTTCCTTTAGAGATTTGGGTTTACGCTCATGTATAAATTCAAGGAATGGTTTGTTAACACATGACATAATCTTATCTCTGAGCAACAAATCCATAAGTCCTTCATACGTTTTTTCTGTTTTAGAAAGCTCAACCCAACGATCAACTGTGAGACGTGCCTTTGCAATGAATTCTGAGAATTCTACACCTGTCTCAGGCACCATTGTCCTAAACAAAAGGCGATAGCCTTCCTCACTTAGCTGGTATTTTTTTATCAAAGCCGCCCTAATGACATCATAATTATCCTTATCTGCTTCTCCTACAAGGCATAATCTAGTCAGAGATTCACCTTTCAAGTTTTCTGCTAATTGATTAGCGTATTGTGATTTATCCACATTATGTGTACGACAAGAACGTTCAAATCTATCCAGCCAGAATGTAATATCGTCACTGGACTGATTGAACGGTGGAACCTTAACCTTGTAAGTAGAAGGTTTACCATTACCACTAGATGCCTGATTAACATTAATCATACTTGTCAATCTCAATTTCTCTAACTCAAATTCATGTTCTCTTATTGCTTTTTTCTCTTCCGCTTCTAATCTTCTTTGTTCAGCTTCCCTGTCTAATCTTTTTTGTTCAGCAGCAGCTTCTCTTTCTAATTTTTTTTGTTCAGCTTCACTGTCTAATCTTTTCTGTTCAGCAGCAGCTTCTCTTTCTAATTTTTTTTTTGTTCAGCTTCAAATCTCCTTTCCTCCACCTGCATCTGCAATTTCTTTAGTTCAGCAGCAGCATCAGCTTCTTTTTCTAATCTTTTCTCTTCAGCCAGAGCTTTTCTCTCTTCTGCAGCAGCTTTTTTCTCTTCAGCAGCAGCAGCAGCAGCTTTTTTCTCTTCAGCAGCAGCTTTTCTCTCCTCTGCAGCAGCTTTTCTCTCTTCAGCAGCAGCAGCTGCTTTTTTCTCTTCTGCAGCTAATGCTTTGTCATATTGAGCAACTGCCCATTCTTCTAATTGTTGACCAGTCTTATCAAGGGCTTTCCCTTGTATAATGAAGTATTCTAATGTAGACATGATGTCTAACAATAATACTAATCACCTGAAATAATAATAATACCACAAGTTCTTAATGACTTGATTAATCAGCACACTATCCCAATATCTGTGGGTCACAAGCCTTAATAAGGTCTTGCATAACAGTAATAATAATCAAGTACTGGTTTATACCATAATCCAAGTGCAGTGCACAAGCAATAGTGTCTTATGAAATATACCTATATAAAACATATGTCAACCAACAGAATACATAAAGTACAAATAAGAATGACAATACGAAAACGTTTGCAGAAATCAAATAAATCAAATAGGGAAATCAATGAAAGTAAACACTGAATCTGCAAGGAATAACAACACAAATGACGTCACAGTATATGAATATAAATTGTGAATAGAACTGAAAGATAGTAAAGGGTAGACCAACAAATTACAAACAAATCAAAACAGAACTAAAGAACAAAGAAATATTACAAAAATAACAATAATTACAGTCTTCACAGCTAACACAAATAGCAACTAGTTGTTGCAAGCAAATTTCCAATTAAGGAAATTGCACCTAAAGAAAACGCCCACAACGGACCCTCTATGACGTGGGATATTCTGTTGTGAGGACGCCGCCCAACCTAAACACAACCCGCTGACATATAAACTAACATACTATACAAACAAATAACATGTAAACATAAATATATAAATTATGTGTATGATAGTATGTGTTGCAAAAATAGGCTCAGTTTTACAGTAATGGCAAAGTTATTCTTGTAAAAATAAATAAACTGCCACTTTATTAAATTACAAATTCTGGCCTTAAATATTAAAGTTCATATATAGAAAACAAGAAGATCCATCGATGAAAATAGGACTTCTTAGTTCAATAATACTGTCTTCCTGTTAATATTGACAAGAATTGATCCAACTGTTCTGTGAAACTCTGTAATGTCTAATGTAAAAATGTCAACAACGCTGACCTACATACTGCATTCACTTGACAGGTCACGTGACGAAGTGTTGACAAAGAGCAAACTAATACTGCAAGTGAGTATAATATATATATCATCTGAGTTTACTGACAAAGCACGTCAGATTATCAACAATATTCAAGATGGCTTCTAGACCTAACCTCGTCTAGCGAAGATTCCTTGAACTAATATTCAGCACATATTTTTTCATATAATCATATTGAACCGCTAGTACTGGGTTCTCATGTGTAGCAGTGATCTCTGGACTCATCAAGCGATAATACGGGATATCCCTTTCTCTTCTTGAAAGTCAAAAATATTTGGATACAAGATGGCTTCTCTCGTGAGCTGTCACTCACGTTTGGATACAACTGAATCAAAGTTAATCATTCATTAAATGTTCTCGTTGCTCTGTAGATGCTATCATAATACAATTGATTTCATCATACAATATATATAGTGCTGCTAGGAATGAATGTCGTTTTCATCTAGATAATTATTTCCTCAGACGTACAAATCGTGTCTATCGAGAAACGGTGGCTTAGCCAGAGTTCATAATAAGTATCTTTTGTTACCTTGGTATCAGAAATATGATTCTGCCATTCCTTGGCAATACGAATAAACACTGGGGTAAAGCATACACGATAGGTCTAGACGACTATCACTTTCCCCATAAATACTGAGATCACTTTTCCGGCGACAAGCCGACATAGAAAAATCACAGCCCCCATCAGGGCGAAGCCAAATCACCTCTCTAGCGACACATCCGCCGAACAGCCCTTTGACCTTTCTATCGACAAAAGACCATATAGTTCGACTTAGACATGCAAAGATATTCAGATATAAGACAGACTCGTCCTACCCAGACAAACAATACACATAAATTCAGGCCATAGATACACTGAAGCAAGAACAATCTATTCCTACCCAAACAAAGAATAAATCGCAGTAAAACTGGATTCATCCGCGGAGTTCGAACGAAAGAGACGACACTCCTTTCAAGGGAAGTAACTCAATAATGACTTTTCCTTAAGCACTAAAAAGTATCTATTTTGTTTACAAAATATTTGCGAACATAACAAGCATACAAATGTATAATATTGCAAGATATCAAAGACTGCACGTAACAAGGCCTGAACGTGCAGTAGTCCTATTCGTCTCTTCAGAGACCCCACGGGAGCCACAAGGGGCAACTACAGGAAATAGTTTTCACTTACTAGTAAGGACAAGTAAAATTACAGTTTCTGTAAATCTCTATCATGAATTGAAGTTTTTGTGGCTCAAAGTTTCAACAAGATTGGGCAACCTGATGCCCAACCCTCCATAGTCGCCTGTAATATACCAATACAAAAAAAAAACCTAGCACATAAGTCAAAGTAAATCAATTTCGACAAAAAATTGAATGTTTTCTACTTAAATATCAAGTCTGTCCTACTGTATAGCTCTGACACAAAAAAAAAAGAACAAGAAAGACAACCAGGAATTTAAGACTTTTCATAAATGGTTACTTACACAGAATAGGATTGACATAATATGACTTACTTACTTACTAAGTCGTTCCTCTTCTACTGTGAGGTGTAAAGGTTTGGAAGAGAGAGCACCATACTATCCTATCGGCTGTCTTCCTCCTGGCCTGGTTCCATTCTAGTCCTCGATCCTTCAAAGATTGTCTAATGTTGTCTTCCCAGCGGACTCTGGGTTGTCCTGGAGGTCTGGATCCCTGGCTCTTAGTTTCCCATGCTTGTTGGGGTAGCCGATCTTCTCCCATTCTGCAGACATGGCCAAACAATCTTTGGTGGTACTGTTCTACTTGGATGTGCAGGGGTTCGGGTTTTAGGCCTTTACTTTGCGGAAATAATATGACAAGATCACTAATGTTAAACTTCTGGACAGAACCAGGCAAATACCACTCATGACAGAGCAGGAAGTGAGGAAGTTATATTGACATTGATATTGAGGAAACTAGTTGGTATTAGTACAAGGTAGTTCGTGTTCTGGAAATCCCATGGGAATAGAAATAAAGTGAACCCAAAAACACAAGGCAGTTGGAAACAGACCAAATTGACAGTGAAGATGTGGTTTAAAACAAATTCGAACAGATGGCACAGGATAGAATGGTTTAACATAAGTTGAACACAAGGCTCTATGGGAGCTGAAGGGTGATGAGGATGTTATACAGTATAAGGTAGTCCCACTGCAGATTCTGCTGTAGGGAAGTGAAGTGTTAGAGACTTCACCTTACTAGGTCCAGAATCGAGAAGTGGAGTGACCAGTTCCCTTCCTCGCTGCCTTTTCCTTCCCTAACTCAAAGTTAGATACCCATTTACAGCTGTATAAACTGGAGTGTGTCTGTACCATGATTTGAACCCTGCACCTTTACTGCGAGAGACCAGCGCTCTAACCACTCTGTCAGTCGGACGCTCCACTGTTATACAAAATTTTCTTTATGTGTATCTAATGTAAAAATGTCAACAACGCTGACCTACATACTGCATTCACTTGACAGGTCACGTGACGAAGTGTTGACAAAGAGCAAACTAATACTGCAGGTGTGTCGTATCAGCCACAGGAAACGGTCTGGTATCGGTAGTCTGTTGACTTCTCTACTTCTGCGAGGTCAAACCCAGAAAGCTGGTCCACCAAATGATAAAATACCTCCTTTTTCTCAATTAATGATGTCCACCAGTTGATAAAGTCTCTATGGTGTTGTTTGCTCCACTGTAGTGTACACAAACCAGTGCTACAATCTGTGTTGTTGTGTTGCTCGTGGTTTGAGTATGGAATGTCAACTCGACCTACGCAGTGGTGTGTAGACATAGATTGTGAGTATAATATGCGAATGATAAGAAGAGTTCGTGGTGTTGACAAATGGTCTTTTTCTCACCCTCATGTATGGCTGGAAGTCATCGACACCAACGACTGTGTACCTTTGCTACAGTTTAATTGGACGTACACACTCGACAGCACGAATAGTAACAAATCACAGGTTGGCATAATACATCATAGTACAGTGGATAAATGGTCTTGCAATAATACATGGGCACTCATGTAGAATAGTAGTATAATGGACTGTCAGTAGACAAGCACTCAGTATTGCCCATATATATATATCATCTGAGTTTACTGACAAAGCACGTCAGATTATCAACAATATTCAAGATGGCTTCTAGACCTAACCTCGTCTAGCGAAGATTCCTTGAACTAATATTCAGCACATATTTTTTCATATAATCATATTGAACCGCTAGTACTGGGTTCTCATGTGTAGCAGTGATCTCTGGACTCATCAAGCGATAATACGGGATATCTCTTTCTCTTCTTGAAAGTCAAAAATATTTGGATACAAGATGGCTTCTCTCGTGAGCTGTCACTCACGTTTGGATACAACTGAATCAAAGTTAATCATTCATTAAATGTTCTCGTTGCTCTGTAGATGCTATCATAATACAATTGATTTCATCATACAATATATATAGTGCTGCTAGGAATGAATGTCGTTTTCATCTAGATAATTATTTCCTCAGACGTACAAATCGTGTCTATCGAGAAACGGTGGCTTAGCCAGAGTTCATAATAAGTATCTTTTGTTACCTTGGTATCAGAAATATGATTCTGCCATTCCTTGGCAATACGAATAAACACTGGGGTAAAGCATACACGATAGGTCTAGACGACTATCACTTTCCCCATAAATACTGAGATCACTTTTCCGGCGACAAGCCGACATAGAAAAATCACAGCCCCCATCAGGGCGAAGCCAAATCACCTCTCTAGCGACACATCCGCCGAACAGCCCTTTGACCTTTCTATCGACAAAAGACCATATAGTTCGACTTAGACATGCAAAGATATTCAGATATAAGACAGACTCGTCCTACCCAGACAAACAATACACATAAATTCAGGCCATAGATACACTGAAGCAAGAACAATCTATTCCTACCCAAACAAAGAATAAATCGCAGTAAAACTGGATTCATCCGCGGAGTTCGAACGAAAGAGACGACACTCCTTTCAAGGGAAGTAACTCAATAATGACTTTTCCTTAAGCACTAAAAAGTATCTATTTTGTTTACAAAATATTTGTGAACATAACAAGCATACAAATGTATAATATTGCAAGATATCAAAGACTGCACGTAATTCTTTCTGTGACTGTCAGTGTTTATTTAGCAGACAAGAACATAAGGCTTCCTGGCATTGTGTCAAAGCCATCTGACAAGTCTTCTTCTTCTTTGATCCTTAGCCGCCGACCGTCAAAGCAGTCAGTGGCCATTACGCCTGGTGGCGTCTTGTAGGGCAACAACAAATTGATTCCACTTTGCTCGGTCGGCGGCCATCCTTCGTACAGTGCCCCAACTCTGGTTCATTCTTTGCATCTCAGCCTCCACAGTCCTCCGCCAAGTTGTTTTTGGTCGGCCTCTCTTTCGTTTTCCTTCAGGGGTCCATAGCATAGCTGTTCTTGTGATGGCATCGGGGTCTCTTCTGAGGACATGGCCAACCCAGCTCCAGCGTCTGCCAGCTATGATGGTGTGCATGTCCTCTTGCTTGCTCTGAGTAAGCAGATCTTGGTTGGTGATGATATTCGGCCAAAAGATTCGGAGAATTTTTCTTAGGCATATTGTGTGAAAAGAGGACAATTTCAACATTTCCTTCTCTAACTCTCCAGCTCTCTGCACCATAGAGAAGCACAGAAAGCACACAGCTCTGATATAATCCTAATTTTGTGCTTGTGCTATACTGAGAGGACTTCCAGATGTTGTTTAGACTAAAAAAGGCTGTTCTTGCTTTGTTCATTCTGTTGTTGATGTCTTTGCTTGCTCCGCCATCTGGTGTTACTATGCATCCTAGGTATGTGAAGGCATCTGTCTGTTCCAGTTGCTGATTCCTTACTGATATGGGCTCAGGGTTGCTCACATTGAGCGTCATGACCTCTGTCTTCTTTAGGTTGATGTTCAAGCCCACCTGCTGGCTATACTTATTAAGTCTATCTGTTTTTTCCTGGATGTGTTGATGTGAATGTGCTAGCAGTGCAATGTCATCTGCATATTCCAGATCTTCCAATGTAGAAAATGTAGTCCATCTTATTCCTCTTGGATTGCCCTCTGTTGTCTGGCGCATCACCCAGTCTATGACTGTTAAAAATAGAGTGGTTGATAAGGGGCATCCCTGTCATACTCCTGTCTTCACTTCAAAGGTTAGGTTGCTCTGCCCAATGCTGCACATAAAGTTGGCATAAAGGCTTTTTATGATTGACACTATGCAGCTTGGAATTCTATAAGCTCTCAGTATTTTCCATAAACTGTCCCTATGTATACTGTCAAAAGCCTTTTCAAAATCAACGAAATTAATGTACAACTGTCTTTGCCATTCTGAGCACTGCTCTATAATGTTCCTGAGGGTAAATATATGATCTACACATCTTCTGTTCTTTCTAAATCCTGCTTGTTCTTTCCTCAGTTTGTGGTCTACTGCTTTTGAGATTCTCTGTATAATTATCCTGCCTAGTATTTTGCTGGGAACTGAGAGAAGAGTTATTCCTCTCCAATTATTGCAGTCTGCAAGATCTCCCTTCTTGGGCAATTTGACAATTATTCCTTTTTTCCACTCTGTTGGTGTTGTCCCTGTTTTCCAGACTTGTGCAAATAGTGGTTCTAATAGTTCTGCTGCTAGCTCTGGGTCTGTCTTAAATAGCTCTGCATTTAAGTTCTGACAAGTAAGCATTCTTATTTTTTCTCTACATAATTATCAGAATAAGTATTTGAGTGCACACAATATATGAGACATCCTCAGATTCCTGTTTTTTTCTTATGGAAACCTTGTCAGAAAATCTCTGACTAAATCTTACATTTCTTTTGCTTCAATTTCAGCGCCCAGGTAGTGAAATTGTTCTCCATGGAGCCTTCAAAGCTGAAAGTGATGTGCCACAGCGTTGTTTTGTAAACATTTTCCAAGAGACTGGATCCGAACCTGTAGATTATTTCTTATGTCACAATTGTAATATAAAATGTAAGCCATTTGCATTAACAGGATATAAGTCATGGATTGAGATAATTTTCTTGATACAGTTTTGTTAATGGATGCCTGACTCTGCTCTTCAGTTAAGGGAGGCAGAGGCAGCAAGGAATGAAACAGATCACTGCTTGTCATAAAGATGGACCTAGTTTAGTGAAGTCTCTAACACTTAATTCCTCTATAGCAGTATCTGCTGTGATACTACCTTTACCTTTGCATCTCATTGTTTGTTGTTCCTGTGAGTGTTTGTACTGGACATTTTGAGTGCAGTTTTGCAAATAACAGTAGGCCTAAACATCATGTCAGGAAAATTTCCAGTAAGATCATTGTAAGAGCCTGTAGGAAATCATTATCGTCATCACTTTCCATGCCATTCTTTACAGAGCATGGAGCCACCATTGTAGCTGGCTCCCTAGCAGGAAGCCAGCACCAAACATTCACATGCTCTTGTAGCAAAGCTTTCTGTGGAAATTTGTTTTACGTGATGAGGTTGCCAGCCTCATACACAACCTCATATTCGTCACCTTGGTGTAGTAGTCCTATTCTTTGTCTCTTCAGAGGTCCCTGGGAACCACAAGGGGTCAACTACAGGAAATAGTTTTCACTTACCAGTTAAGGACAAGTCAAATTACAATTTCTCTAAATCTGGATCATGCATTGAAGTTTTTGTGGTTCACAGTTTCAACAAGATTGTGTAACCTATCTGATGCCCAACCTTCCTTAGTCACCTTTTATGACATTCTTAGTAGGCTACAGTGTTGCTGTTCTTTAGATAAGAAGAAGATGCTGATGATGGATAGGACATGCATTAAGGAAACCTGTGGTAGCATATATATTAAGGAAACCTGTGGTGGCATATATATTAAGGAAACCTGTGGTAGCATATATATTAAGGAAACCTTTGGTAGCATATATATATTAAGGAAACCTGTGGTGGCATATATATTAAGGAAACCTGTGGTAGCATATATATTAAGGAAACCTTTGGTAGCATATATATATTAAGGAAACCTTTGGGAGCATATATATTAAGGAAACCTGTAGTAGCATATATATTAAGGAAACCTGTGGTAGCATATATATTAAGGAAACCTTTGGTAGCATATATATTAAGGAAACCTTTGGGAGCATATATATTAAGGAAACCTTTGGTAGCATATATATTAAGGAAACCTTTGATAGCATTACAAGGCAGTCCTTGTTCTGGAATCCTCAGGGTAAGAGAGGTAGAGGAAGACTGAAAAAACACTTGGAGAAGAGAACTGGAGATAGAAATGTTAATAATAAAAGACCTAAAGCTGAAAGTATGTGACAGGAAGACTTGGCATGCATTTATTGAAGGCCTATGCTCCTTGGGGAGCCAAAAGGTAAGAATAAATGAATGCATATTGTTCATTCTGTGAATAGTATGTTATTAGCTCTAGTATGTGCCACAAGTATTTATATTCTTTGCATTTTCTGTTGTCTCTTTTTATTTGTTAATGGGGCTGGTGAAGAGTTTTTCCCAACTGATCCTAAGGCTTTATTGGTGTTGCTTCCTTGTAACAGAAACAAGAATACTATTTTGATACTTTGTGCAACATTAAATTTCATTACACATCAATTACTTGTTTTCAATAATGGATGTATAGGAAAACATTAACTAGTCTGATACACTTCATTTTGAAACATTACAGTTACTTGTTTTTCCTTTTTTTTTTAAATTTGCGTGCATGGCGCTCCAATTGTAGAATTACGCTTTTAGACAGCTCCAGGTCACTTGCCTTTCTGGCTACAGATCCCCAGTTGCATTAACACAATTTCTTTCATGTGCCTGTCCTGGGCAGTTTTCAAGGGCCTGTTAAGAGACAGAGAAAGAATAAAGGTAAAGGTAGTCCCACAGCAGATACTGCCATAGGGGAGTGACGTGTAAGAGACCACCATACTAGGTCCAGCAACGAGAGGTGGGGTGACCTGTTCCCTTCCTCTCTGCCTTTTCCTTCCCTAACTCAAAGTCAGGTACCCATTTATGGCTGGGTAGACTGGGGCATGTCGGTATCGTGATTTAAACCCTGCACCTTTGCCGTGAGAGACTAGCAGTCTAACCACTCTGTCAGTCGACGCTCAGAGAAAGAATAGGACTGTTTATCCCTCAGACCCATCGTAATAGGTAGCTAATGATGTTGCACATGGGCCCTGGAAACATCATCATGTTAAACATAGTGCTGCAGAAACCCCAGCAAGAACACATGAGCTTCCTTTGGTGCATCAGAGCAAGCAGAAGGGGAAACTATAGTAATTCATGTGCCTGGTAATGATGTGTTTAATATCAGCCTCTTTTGTTATTTAGCACCAGAGTAATGCCTGTCATCATGTGACGTATTCTTTCCAGAACGTTGTCTCAATTACAGCTGCTCTGAATGCATCACGATTCTGGGCAAGTCGACCTGCATCAGCCAAAGACAAGTTCAGACTCTCTGTGATGTCCTGGGTCCACCGTCGTCTAGGTTGACCCCTTCCCCTTTTTCCAGGGACCATGCCTTCCATTACTGTTTTTTCCAGACTATTATGTCTTTTTATATGACCGAAAAATTTCAGCTTCCTTATTGCGATGGTATTTAGGAGCCAATGTTCCTGTACGTTTAGTGAGTGCAGTACTTCTCTGTTGGTCTTTTTTTCTGTCCAGGGTATTCTCAACATCCTTCTGTAGCATTTCATTTCGAATGATGTAATCTTTTTTGCAGCTGTTTTATTGAGTGTCCAAGTCTCGCAGCCGTATGTTGCTACTGGGAATATACATGCTCTGATCAGTTGTAACTTTGTTTCTTTGCTTGTGCCTTGCCATAGGTTTTTCATCTGTATTAGTTTATGTGAAGCAATTGCAAGTCTTCTTTTAATTTCTACTGCACAGTCACCAGAGCTGTTGATGATTGATTCTAAGTATTCGAATTCATTAACACTTTCCAGTTCTTCGTTATCAATTTCAATTTCTGGTTTGGTCTTTACTTTGTTGTCAATACTTTGGTCTTCTTGGTGTTTAGGTATAGATTCTGGGCCTCATTGTGTTTTTTGGTGGACAGAATTAATTGTTCAAGTCCTTCTGGGTTGGTCGATAGGAGGACAGTGTCGTCAGCATATCTGATTTCCGGGATCTGGTACCTGCCGATGTTAAATGAGTCAAACTCTGTGTGTTCTTGGTCATCTCTTACGTTTCTCATGATATTCTCGGCATAAGTGTTAAACAGGTAAGGGGAAAGGGTACAGCCTTGTCTTACTCCTTTCTGTACTTCAAACCATTCTGATGTTTCGCCCTCTATTCTTACAGCTGCCTGTTGTTCTTGGTACAGCAGTGCGATGAGTTGTATAAGGTGGTTTGGAAATCCCATATTTTTCATAATAGCCCACAGCTTCTGATGTTGTACACAATCGAAAGCTTTGGTGTAATCAATGAAACGTAATGCCTGTAGCATGAATAAAATGTTTATTTTCTGTCCCTGATATTTGTGAAAGCACTTTAGAATAATGTTTCCTATGTTTTAACTTCACAGGGATTTGCAAGTCATGTATAAACTGCTGCCACTCAGGTAATGTTATTATTTTATTTTATATTTTTCTGTCTTGTTCACTGTTATGCAGTTTTTTTTTATTCACCACCATCTACTGTGTCTTTTTTACAACAAATTTCGGAACTGTTTTATTGGTAGATTAAGATGTGCTGAATGCCATAATAAGATTAAAAATTTGCATTACTTCAGCTACATAGTTGCTCATATGTCAGCTATAATTTTTTAAATAATAAAATTTGCAAACATTTACCGGTGGCCCTTCATTTCAATAGGCCTGACCATTCAGGTAATTACGATATTCATGTCACTGCCCTCCTTTCATGTGTCGGTGATGACCGAACTCGCTTTTCGATGGAGAATCGTCTCATTTTTCAAATGGGCTGTTTATCTCTAAAAGGCCTTAATGTCCAGCATCATTTTGTATAAATTCTGGTGGCTTTTCTCTCTTTTTCATTCTTCTTTATTCGTAGTTTTTTTGATTTTCTTATGTTTTTGTTTTGGTTCGTTTCGTATCCTTTTGTATCTTTTTAAATTGTTGCTTTGTTATATGTCACTTCCTTAGACGATTTCTTGGACAAGCCACCTCAGTGTTTAATTCCAAGCATCTACGGATCTAGCTAAGTGACCTTTTATTTGTTTCAAAGTTTTGTTCATTCTTTTTTTTTTTCGTTTTGTTGATTATTTACTTTCTTGTTTCGCTATTTCTTTCAGGTTTTATGATTTTCTTGCATTATTATTGTTCTTTTCTTGCTCATCACTGTGGTTGTTTACTTTTTCCATCTGCTTGTATCGCTCATTTGGTGTATGTTTCTCATCATTGTATGTTTTTGTAGTACCTATATGTAATTCTTGTCCATGTCACCTGTTTGTAACTGTGGCTGACGAAGGGTAAAACCCGAAACGTCCCTTGTTTCCTGTGAACTGTTAATTTGTAGAACTGATTCAATACTTTTTTATTGGTTTATATACTTATATATAAATAATATGTGCCATTTCACTACAATGTCTTCCCTTGCAGGTCACAGTGTTGCTCCATTTGTGCTGAAACATACTCCAACTTGGTATGTATTATAGCGTAGCTGTTATTGGATACGTTTCTTTCAGTATTGTTTATGCTGTAATTTTTTTTTCATTTGTAGAAAGGTGACTAATTATTCTGTCAACTCCTACCTTTATGTCATTTTATTTCATTTACAAATTCATGGACATTGAGGACTTTGGTTCACAGCACAGGTCACACTGTGTGATCCATCTGATTTGTTAAATGTGTGGTATTTTGTTTTACATGAGGTTGCAAGCCTCATGCACAACATATCTGGGGGTGCAGTAGTCCTAGGTCTTAGAGCATTTAAAATCACAAGAGTTGCCCATGCACATGACAGAATATACCAGGTCATTAGATTCGTGATTCTTCAGTGGTTTAGAGACAGTGGTATGTTCTTATGATGATGAAGATCACAGTTAGTTGGTGTTTTTTGTGTGTGTCAAAAGACAGGCATATGTACAGTTATTTTAGAAGTAGAATTATCTAAAACTCCATGAAACAAAAATTGTTACCTTCTATTTCATTAGTAACAAATTCTTTCAATTAAACAACTAATTCCATGTAATATGCAGTCGGTGAAACGTGACAAGGAATTATATTCTTTCACAGTCAACAAATATTAGAAATCTCAGCATCTTGTGCCTGTCATTTGTTTAGAATGTGAAGATGTGTATGAGTAGGAGCAGATATGCTTCTTTAAAAATTATTTGTTAATGCTTTAAGATAGTGCTATAGAAGTGCACAAGAAAGTTTTTTTTTCACAATGTGCTGATATATGCGAGAGAACGTGTTTGTTTCTTTTCAGTATTGATGTTAATGGAAAAATGCAGATTAATTGTTTACTGTTTGACTGCATGAGTGAGTATGAGGATACAGGATGAAAGACAAAGGGCTGGATATAAGATGGGCCTGCATTCCCAATTTTCAACACTTTCAAAATAAAAGTTTGTTCGTTCTTACCAGTCACTGTTAATATAGTTGGGTAGCCAGTAAATTAATACTATAACAATAGAAAGAACTCATGTCATGATTGAACAGAGCTCTAAACTTCTAGAATATTCAGAAGGGACAGAGCTCCAAGTGATTTCTCAGATGAGACAAAGAGATAATAGGACAGGTTGTGCATGGGGCTGGTAACCCCACCATTACTGCAAGAGCACCTAAGTGAAGTGGTCCATGCTTCCTACAAGAGCATGTAAGTGCTGTGGTTCATGCTTCCTACAAGAGCACATAAGTGCTGTGGTCCATGCTTCCTACAAGAGCACCTAAGTGAAGTGGTCCAGGCTTCCTACAAGAGCACATACGTGCTGTGGTCCATGCTTCCTACAAGAGCACATAAGTGCTGTGGTCCATGCTTCCTACAAGAGCACATAAGTGCTGTGGTCCATGCTTCCTACAAGAGCACATAAGTGCTGTGGTCCATGCTTCCTACAAGAGCACAGAAGTGCTGTGGTCCATGCTTCCTACAAGAGCACATAAGTGCTGTGGTCCATGCTTCCTACAAGAAAAACATAATTGCTGTGGTCCATGCTTCGTACAAGAGCACATAAGTGCTGTGGTCCAGGCTTCCTACAAGAGTACATAAGTGCTGTGGTCCAGGCTTCCTACAAGAGCACATAAGTGCTGTGGTCCATGCTTCCTACAAGAGCACATAAGTGCTGTGGTCCAGGCTTCTTACAAGAGCACATAAGTGCTGTGGTCCAGGCTTCCTACAAGAGCACAGAAGTGCTGTGGTCCATGCTTCCTACAAGAGCACATAAGTGCTGTGGTCCATGCTTCCTACAAGAGCACATAAGTGCTGTGGTCCAGGCTTCCTACAAGAGCACATAAGTGCTGTGGTCCATGCTTCCTACAAGAGCACATAAGTGCTGTGGTCCGGGCTTCCTACAAGAGTACATAATTGCTGTGGTCCAGGCTTCCTACAAGAGCACATAATAGCTGTGGTCCATGCTTCCTACAAGAGCACGTAAGTGCTGTGGTCCAGGCTTCCTACAAGAGCACATAAGTGCTGTGGTCCATGCTTCCTACAAGAGCACATAAGTGCTGTGGTCCAGACTTCCTACAAGAGCACATAAGTGCTGTGGTCCAGACTTCCTACAAGAGCACATAAGTGCTGTGGTCCATGCTTCCTACAAGAGTACATAAGTGCTGTGGTCCATGCTTCCTACAAGAGCACATAAGTGCTGTGGTCCAGGCTTCCTACAAGAGTACATAATTGCTGTTGTCCATGCTTCCTATAAGAGCACATAAGTGCTGTGGTCCATGCTTCCTACAAGAGTACATAAGTGCTGTGGTCCAGACTTCCTACAAGAGCACATAAGTGCTGTGGTCCAGACTTCCGGCATGGAACCTACTGCAGTGGTGGTTCCATTGTCTATAAGAAAGAAAAAAGAAGGCACAAAAAAGGCATTGTAGGAGATGAGCAGAAGATTGAGTAAAACTAGGAAGATCTTTTAGTGCATTCAGATAAATTATGACAATTTTGAGAGAACTGACTGTATTCATGATGCTCTGTGTATTGTAATCACTGAATAGTGAGCATTGATGATAACTCGTGATACCACTGTTTAATCTGATTAGTGAAAGTGATTTTGTGATACTAGCCTCAGTCCTTATTACACTCGAATATATGTAACATGGAGTCAGAAATTCTCCATCTAATACATCCTGGTTGTCTTTCTATCTTTCTTTTTTTCACCTTTTTTGTTTTTTGAGGGAGCCGCGGTAGCATAGTGGTTAGTGCACTGGCTTCCTAGCTCAGTGGTCTATGATTTGATCCCCAGATGATGGATTTTTTAAGGCCGCAAATGGCTCCTGGGTCGACCCAGCCCCAATTGGGTACCAGAGCAACTTCTGGGAAGGTTAAGGCGGCCGGCGTGATGCTGACCACATCACCCCTAGTGTGCCGATGGTCAAGAAAATATGGGCCTAACACCATATTCCCAATATGCCTCAATGGGCGTGTAATGGGATCCTTTACCTTTTTACCTTTGTTTTTTGAAGCTCTATCTTAAGGGTTCATCTCCAGTTAATGACGTATGCATTATAATGTACTGCAGATAACAATTTATTTCTCTTTTCAGGGCTTGCTGCTATTGCCCAAAGAAGAAGCTATGCAAGCTTCAGGACAATTGAATTGTTCAATAGATCATTTTTTTTTCTTTCGTACAAAAATTATTCACATTTTGTAGTATTCATTTGTTACCCACACACAATGCCAGTCGAATGAATGATTCATCTCAAGTTTATTATAATTTTGGTTGTAGAATATTGAATTCAGTTTTCTGTTTTATCAGTACAATAGTCCCTGAATTGCAGTACATAGGAGTAGTCTTTCCATTGGATTTGTGACTATGAAAAAAGTTTGACAGTGTAGACAGAATAACTTGGAAAACTGATAAGGTGCTGTGGAGTCTCCCTGAAGATCAATAACTTAAGAAAACATGACATGCAGAAGTCTTTTTGAAGAAAAATTTACAGAACCGTTTGATGTGTGGCAGGGATGCCTCTTGTCACAATTTTTGTTACTGGCTATAGATTGGGTTATGAAAATGACACTAGCCAACAAAAATGGATTTAAGTGGATTCTGACTAATCAGCTAGATAATCTAGACTATGCCGATGATCTGGCTGTTTTGTCCCATAATCATAACATGGTGCAAGAAAAAAAAAAATATTAAAAGTGGATCTGAAAATACTCAGGGAAAATTTTAAAAACTATGAGAATAAATGGGACTAATGATAACCACATTCAGCTTTAAGAAACACCCCTACAGGATGTATAATCATACATGTATCTTGGCAGCACTATAAATAAAGTCTGAGGTAGAAATAGTGATATCAAAATAAGAATGCAATAGGCAAGAGGAGCTATCAGTGCATTAGGAAATATATGAAAATCAAAAGAAATAAAGTTCAATGCAACAATAAAAATCTTCAACTCAGATGTAAAGTCATTTTGATTGTATGGCTCAGAAACATGGAGTACTACAAAAAAAAAGGCAACCAAGAAGTTCCATAAATGGGATGCTTGCATAGAACAGAAGGATTGAAATGGTATGACAAGGTAACCAATGTTAGAACTGTTGACAAGAGCCAGTGGGAAAAAGATGAGAAGATGCTGGCAATGGATGAGACACACGTTGAGGAAACTTGCTGATATCATTACAAGGCAGTTCTTGTTGTGGAACCCAAGGGTAAGAGAGGTAGAGGAAAACAAAAACACATGGAGAAGAGAACTGCAGACAAAAACAAAATGGACGAGGAAGGCATTGAAAGACCTTGAGCTGATGGCACAGGACAGGAGGTCTTGGCATAGGTTTGTTAAGGCTTGTGTTCCTTGGGGAGTAGAAGGGTAATGAATGAATAGCTGTCTCGTATATTCTGATTAGTGTCAGTATTACAGTATTTATGTCAGCATTCTGTGTGCCATACTTCTTGTGTCTGAGATTGTTGGTCAGTGATATTATGGCGTATGATGCAACTAAAATTTTATATATTTTTTTTTTAACAGTGGTCAGTTTCACCTCAAATTATCTGCCAACATTTTGTTACATTTGATAGTACTAGTAATTTTTCAAACAATATTTCTTATCTGTAATGCACTGCCACAAAAGCAATAATTTGTCTTGATCTTTGAATACTAAGATAATATCACATCGAAGACATTCGCTGATCATAGTAATGGTTACAAAAGTTACTGAAGCTTTACACTCTGGTGAAAAGTTGTGAATTTTGAAAATTCATGTGTCTAAAATGTCAATTTGTTAACTGTCGAAGTGAAAGTTATGTTATTATATATGAATCAGTTTGTGAAGTTCAATTACAGACTTCTTTCTATTACCTTGTGAGATTGTTCTTTCTTTTGCAGGCAATATTTTATTCACCTTCAAACTTTTTTTCCTTTTTCATGATATGACCTGTATTGTTTCTTTTGTCTGTCTCATGGACACAGCTGAATATTCTCTTTGTCATTTTTTTCATGTTGTTTAGTTTTTGTTTTATTGTCAAAACTGTAGTACCATTGTGTATGAGTAATGCATGTTTACATTTTTCTTTATTGTTTATTTAAGATCATTCAGTTTCTCCCTTTTTATTTCTGAGCAAAATGAGTTTAAACGTATTTCTGAACATCTTAATGTGTGTGATATATTGCAGTTTGTAACACTGAGACATCAAACAGAATAGCTCATGCCTTGAGGTCCCTAAATACCCATGACACTTTGCCATCACTATGCCCTTCTGTCCCAAAAGCAATGTCAGATGCAGGACAAAATGAGAATTTGGGATTAGAGGTCGCAGTGTAATGAAAGACAATAGCAGTAGATGATAGCCAGGTTGAACTTAAAGAAACAAGATGAGGCAGAAACAAAAAGTTGGAGAAATTGAGAATGATGTCAAAATAAAGATACAGAAGGATGAAAGGCAGATGTAACACTTTCAACATGTATGTCAGGTCAGATCCAACTTCATGGCTCAGGAACATGGAGAACAGCAAAAATACAACCAAGAAGTTACAGACTTTCAAAAGTGGTTTCTTGTGCTGTGTAAAAAAGTTTTAATGGCTTGACGTGATTACCATTGTAAACTAATGGAAAGACTACCATTAAAATATGTTGACACTCCACAGTAAAACAGCTAAAAGCATAATGATCTACTTTATTTCTTATCTTCTTTCTTGTTTAGTATTTTTATTTGTTGATTTATTTATTCCATGTGTCTGCTGTGTCCTTAGTCATTTTCTTCAAGCCTTTCTATATTTCTCATCTTTGTTTCATGTTTTTGGCTGTGGCTAATGATGAGTTATCCTGAAACATCCCACGTTTCAAGTTTATTGTTCACTTGTAAAATTGACTCCAATACCATTTTTTGTTTATTTTCAAAAGTGAAAAACCTGATGTTTAGGAAAAACCTTGTTAAAGAGAATTCCTTTGAGGATGTGTTTTCCTAAATGTTGGATTTTTTTGCTACAGCTCAATTGTTAAACTGAGATAAATATATATGGTGTGTTTCCCTACAAAATATATTAACTCTTAAAAGACTTGCTGGTTTTCCAGTGTTTTATGTAACAAATTTTCTGTTGTTTCGAGTTTTCATATAGTGTTAAAATGAAAGGGTTGGTTCTTTTCACATGTTTAAAAAGTATAGTAATGTTATACACAGTTCTAAAGGAAACTGAATGAGGATTAATAAAACAGAATGTTTGGACAAAATGAAACCAAAATTTAGCCCCTGAAAACTAGCCTCAGGAAAATCGACCACGAATACCGGCCTCTGTGATACAGATTGTATAATTAGTGTACACTTCATACATACATACGCACGCACGCACGCGCACACACACACACACATACATACATACATAGCAGAAACGGTAAAAATAACCACAGTAACCATTGTAGGAAACTGGGATAATCCTAAAGCCAAGATAGTGAACCTCAGAAATTACCTGTCAGGAACCATACAAATAACAAATTAAACAGCTTGTTAGATGCACTGATGGAAATTAGCTGAAAAAAACAGTGATGTGAAAGATGCATTCCATCGCAGTGATATTAATGGATAAACAATGTCTTGTTCAACCTCTGATGGGTAATATTTAGGATATAAAGTGTTTTTAATTGTAGAATATATATTCATTTGATTAATGGCAATATCATTCCTAATTATTGAGCATTGTGTAACAGGTAATTAAAAATAATAATTGTGTAAATTTGTTTTTATCTTAAACAAATCAAACTTATTTTATGTACATCTAAAATAAAAACATAAAATGAAAAGATAAGGTGTTTGTGCAAATGCAAAACTTGTGGATTTGTGTTTAACGTAATATTTTTTAATCATAACTTCAGATGAAATAAATTATTGTTTTTTTGTTGTTCTGTTTTTGGACATTTCAACATGTATTTACTTTTGCTCTTACTTTATTTATTTTTCATAGATTATTTATCAACAAATAAGTTTAAGTATTTGTTATTAGATATTTATGTTACTACAAGTCATATGTTACTTCTTGTCTGTTACATTCGTGTTTTACTATATTATGTATTTTCTTAAGTATGTCTTTTTTAGCACCTGTTCAACTGTAAAGGGAGAGTGGCATGATCGTAAATATTCTGATAGTCGAATTCCTTGCTGTTCATAACTTTTTGTTTTACATGTTATATGAAAGTGTTCTTCCATATTATATTGCTAACACTCTGCACAGTAAGGTTTTTCTATCAGTAAATATCGTATTCCCACTTGTAATCTAGCTAGTTTCTTATTGCTGAATATATGTAATTATGTAGTTAATTGACACTTGTTGACAGCTTATCTGCCTGTCTTCCTTTTAAACTTTATTCTTCTTCTTCTTTGATCCATAACCACCAACCGTCAAAGCAGTCAGCGGCCATCACGCCTGGTGGCGTCTTGTAGGGCAGCAACAAACTGATTCCACTTTGCTCGGTCGGCGGCCATCCTTCGTACAGTGCCCCAACTGTGGTTCATTCTTTGCATTTCAGCTTCCACAGTTCTCCGCCAAGTTGTTTTTGGTCGGCCTCTCTTTCGCTTTCCCTCAGGGGTCCATAGCATAGCTGTTCTTGTGATGGTATCAGGGTCCCTTCTGAGGACGTGGCCAACCCAACTCCAGCGTCTGCCAGCTATGATGGTGTGCATGTCCTCCTGGTTACTCCGAATAAGTAGTTCTTGGTTGCTGATGGTGTTTGGCCAAAAGATTCAGAGAATTTTCCTTAGGCATATTGTGTGGAAGGAGGACAGTTTCGACATTTCCTTCTCTGTTACTCTCCAACATTCCGCACCATAGAGAAGCACAGAAAGTACACAGCTCTCATACAGTCTTCATTTGGTGTTTGTGCTGTACTGGGAAGACTTCCAAATGTTGTTGAGAACAGCAAAGGCTGTTCTTGCTTTATTCATTCTGTTGTTAATGTCCTTGCTTGTTCCGCCGTCAGGTGTTACTATGCATCCTAGGTAAGTAAATGTGTCTGTCTGTTCTAACTTCTGGTTCCTTACTGTTATTGGCTCAGGATTGCCCACATTTAGTGTCATGACCTCTGTCTTCTTCAAATTGATGTTCAGGCCAACCTGCTGGCCATACTTATTCAGTCTATCGGTTTTGTCTTGAATGTGTTGATGTGAATGCGCGAGTAGTGCAATGTCATCTGCATATTCCAGGTCTTCCAGTGTAGAAAATGTTGTCCATCTAATTCCTCTTGGACTGCCCTCCGTTGTCTGGCACATCACCCAATCTATGACTGTCAAAAATAATGTTGTTGATAAGGGGCATCCCTGTCGTACTCCTGTTTTCACTTAGAAAGTTACATTACTCGATCCAACACTGCACGTAAAGTTAGAATAGAGGCTTTTTATGATGGAAACAATGCGGCTGGGAATTCCATAAGCCCTCAGAGTTTTCCATAGGCTGTCCCTGTGTATGCTGTCGAAAGCCTTTTTAAAATCAACAAAGTTAATGTTAAACTTTATTAACAAGCTATTATCCATTCTTCTGTCATCATTCTTTTAATTATGATTGTTATGTCTGTTCTGCCTAGACCTACATTTGTCTAGTAATGTCTCTACATGTTTTGGCTTCTTTATCTGCCTTTTCATTTGTCAGTATGTGAAAGCATCCACGATATCAGAACTGATCTTCTGGTACATAAATATGTTAGCTACTGTAAAACCTATGAATGGACCTCTTATGTATGGATTTTGAAAATAACGGGCAAAATATGTTGGTGGCCGATAGGATAGTCTGGTGCTCTCTCTTCCAAACCTCTACACCTCATGGTAGAAGGGGAACGACTAAGTAAGTAAGTGTATGTTGATGGTGAAATTTTGGTCCGCAGTGGGAATATGCAAAATTAGCAGTCTTGACTGTTAATTAATGAAGTGGCTGCTAGATGGCAGACATGGAAACGCATGTAATCTTTGCTGACTCTTGCGTGGGGGTAATGGTGTATTATTCTTTTATGATTTAAGGATATGTATGTATATGTGTGTGTGTGTATATAAATATATAATGGAAGTACCGGACAATCTGCATTATCAGACCCCCCACTTTGTTGAAGACCTATGTTCCTTGGGGACCTAAAGGATTGAATGATTGATGTAAGAAAAGTAGAGTAAACATTATGCACTTCTGATAGCACCAACAAGAAAGTGCCAAATTAAAGAAATAAAGGTACTCTCATGTAAAAATATGTTGGTGCATATGACTAGGTACAGAATACTTTAACGAAGATTGACCCTGCCTCCATGAATAAAATGATACAGATTACTATCTGCCACACTACCAAAGCAAAACAAAACAAACAAACAAAAAAGTTTGAATTGAAGAAGAAAGATAATGGCAATGAGAAACCTGATGTTAGAACTACATGATGCTTGAAAATTTGATGTCAAAAATATAACAATGGGGAATTTTCACTTTGAGAACATGTCAGGAATCGGCCTACAGTTCGGGATGTATAAAATATATACCGGTAGATATTTAACAGCGTGTAAATGTATAGAGAAACTTCTAAACCAGGAGATTCTAAAAATCAATTAATAACATTAATATAATGCATAATAATAACATTAATAAGTGCACACTGATTTTTTAAAAAATGTTTGCTACTTTTCGTTGTAGCATGCTTCTTTCAACCATTTACTATATACACAGAACTGTTGTATACTGACTGCCCCATCTTGGGAACTTATTATGCCAGGCACTGACTCCCATATGGCCACACACACACAAAATTAATAATAATAAAGTCTGATATAAAAACTAATAAGAAAAGCCAGGAGACAGTATAAGAATATACACAGAAGGGTCTGAGGGAAACGGTGGAAAATTAGATCATCATATCATAACCCTCCACTCCCAAAGGAGAATAAGCCTTCAACAAACACATGCCAAGTCCTCCTGTCATGTGACATCCGCTCAAGGTCTTTCCACATTTTCCTCATCATTTTCACTATCTAGCTCTCTTCCCCATGTGTTTTTTGGGTCTACCTCTGCCTCTCTCTCCCTGGGGATTCCAGAACAAGGACTGCCTTGTAATGCTATCAACAGGTTTCCTCAAAGTGTGTCCTATCCATTGCCAGCATCTTCCTCTCAACTCTTGTTCCACCTGCACTTGTCTGGCTCTTGTCATCAGTTCCACATTTGTGACTTTGGCATACCATTTCAATCCTTCCCTTCTTCGGAAGCACCCGTTTATGAAAGTTGATAGCCTTTTTGTTGTTCTCCATGTTTCAGAGCCATACAATAGGAATGACTTGACATTGAGTTAAAGATTCTTATTTCTCTTGATCTCCATATGTTTTCCAATGCAATGACAGCTCCTCTTGCTGTTTGTATTCTTATTTTGATACCATTGTCCCTCCAACTTTGTCTATATTGCTGCCAAGATATGTGAATGATTCTACATCTTTTAATGGTGTTTCTTCAAGTTCGACCTTACATGGGTGGTACACATTCTATCTCTGCATTTGTTTTTTTATGTTGCTAAGTAAATTTCCGATTTGTATTTAATAAGGTCATTTGATTACTTGTATATCCCTGTTAGCTTCTTTGTGCTGTTCTGCAAGCCCGTGTAATTTATTTTGGTTGCAGCTACCTCTGCCTGCCTTCCCCTCCCCCCCCTTAAGGTTTTGGTGAAAAACATTTGTGGGGAAATTATACTGTACCAAACATGTTTTGTGCCGAAATTTTTTTATAACCCCACCCCCTTATTAAGTCCTATCTACAGCTCTGCAGGTGCGGATATATGTAATTGTAAATAATTGTTAGTTACGCATGTTCCTACGCTGATTTAGAAGAAGAATTTAGCGACAGCAACAATACCCACGCTGGCGATGGATAGGATGCATATTCAGGAATCCCGAGGATAACATTACCAGGCAGTCCTTGTTGTGTAGATGCAGAGTATGGGGCCACTTATGCCATTGGTCCCTATGTAAGAGCAAGTTTAGGGCGATCTGAGACCAAGACTAAAGTCACACATTATAGCAGGAAATATAGAAGCCTGCTTGGAAGGTAAAGGTAGTCCCATAGCAAATACTGCCTTAGGGGAATGAAGTGTTAGAGCAATGTTTCTCGAGCGGTGTGCCGTGGCACACTACTGTGCCACAAAAATGTTGTAAATTTACTACATGAAGTATATTTTTAGTGAACATGTAATGTAAAACTGATCTTACAGCATGAATTCATTCAACAATAATTCGATCTATTAACTGCTTTGAAAAAAATAGATATACTTCAAAATTATTTTAAACAATTAAGAGAAAATCAAATTGGAGAGTTTTATTTATTCTACTCACAAATTAATGTATTTAATTTAGTATATATCACTGTAATTTTTTATTTAGGCACAGGGTCAGATAGGTGTGCCGCAAATTTTTAGAAAACTGAAAAGTGTGCCGTGAACACAAAAAGGTTGAGAAACACTGTGTTAGAGACTTCAACAATCTAGGTCCAGCATCGAGAGGTGGGGTGACCAGTTCCCTTCCTCGCTGCCTTTTCCTTCCCTTGGAAACAGAGTGGTAAATATGGACATGCACATGTACTTCTGAATGAGCTAACAAGAAAATGCCAAATTAATAAGAACTGAAAGCACACTTGACCACAATGCCGTGGCGCTTCCAACTGGGAAGTGGATACTTTATGCCGGTAGAAAATGATTATCTGCTACACTATAAAAAACATCAACTACAGACATTTAACCTAAATAAGCACTTAAACAATCGCAAAATGGACATTAAAATAGAAAAAGTGCCGAAGAGAGCACACAGCGCAAAAGCACCTAACTAAAAAGGGTTACCCCTTCAAACTCCATTTTAAAAACCAACAGAAAGGAAAAGAAAGGGGAAGATGGAGTAAAGATAAGGAGAAGCATTAAATACTGAAATGGTCTCGTAAGCTCCTCCCTTGGGGACTCCTATGAGGGTCGAGGCGCATCACAACCAGCTATCACCGTGGTCATACACCAGGTGCAGGGTGCCTCCAAATCATTGCGCCTGGGTTTCCCCACCTCCAATACACAGAATTTGTGTACAATAAATACAGTTAACAGCATCTGATAAATCACTTAGGATATAGACATTCATGAAAACTCAAGCATCTCATGAGCTCTTTTCCAAAAATCATCATGATCTAAAGTCAAATGGCACTCATCAAAAACCTACTTCAAGATCTGATTGTCACAAATTGTCAAAACGTTCTACCCATACCACACACACATGAAAAGAACCCAAAATACTGTCCCTAAAAAAAAGTCTTCTCTACAACAAAGCCAAGCTTACTCACGCAATTCTATCTAACAATGCCCCGCCATACCTCCGATCATTGTTTCAAACCAGTAGAAGAGAGGGACAACAATTACATCAGTTACGTCTGCCCAAACCTAGGATTGACCTGTTCAAAAAGAGTCTAGCCTACTCTGGAGCCTACTTATGGAACAGCCTTCCACACCACCTAAAAAGCCTACTTACACAATATTCATTTAACAAAGCACTTTTCAAACACTTCCTCAACACTGATTATCTACCCCCATAGAAACAGCATTTGCCGGTCCACATCTCATCCATAGGTCAACATTTCTTTTCCTCTTCCGCTGGTTTTTTTTTTTTAAATGTGAATAATTTGTTTTATATCCATGTAATATTATTATATAATGTAATGTATGTGAGAATGTACCCGCATACCACTGTACTTTAGAAATGTGAATGTTTTCGTTTGCTTAAATGGGATGATGTCTATGAGAATAACCAGATATACATTTTTTTTTTAAACTGCTCAAAGACTTTTCCTGCTACAGAAGTGCATAAGAACGTGTTATTATTATTATTTCATTTTCCACCAAGAATGTATGGATATAAGCGAGAATGTGTTTATGTAATTTTTGTACTGATGATTGATGACACATTCAAAAATACAGATTAATTGTAGACGTTTTGACTGCATGAGTGAGTGTCGGTATACAGAATTTATTTATTTAATGTTTTGTTTATTTTATTTTTTTATTTATTATTATTTTTTTTAAATTAATTAATTAATTTTGGTTGTTGTTCCAATTACTATCTTGTTTGTTTAAAAAAAAAAAACTACTCATTTTTTATTATGATTGCTTACTGTAAATGAATGCATTAATTAAAGGCATGCAACATAACAGCATTCATTTACAGTATGCAATCATAATTAAAAAATGAGTAGGTTTTTTTTTAAAAAATAAACAAGATAGTGACTGAAGAAAAAAAATAATAATAAATAAAATAAAATAATATAAACAAAACAAAACAATTAATAAATAAATTCTGTATACAGACACTCACTTATGCGGTCAAAACGTCTACAAGTAATCTGTATTTTTGTATGTGTCATCAATCATCAATACAAAAATTACATAAACACATTCTCGCTTATATCCATACATTCTTGGTGGAAAATGAAATAATAATAATAATAACACTTTCTTACGCACTTCTGTAGCAGGAAAAGTCTTTCAGCAGTTTAAAAAAAAAAATAGAAATAAAAATGTATATCTGCTTATTCTCATAAACATCATCCCATTTAAGCAAACGAAAACATTCACATCTCTAAAGTACAGTGGTATGCGGGTACATTCTCACGATTCACATGTCTAAAGTACAGTGGTATGCGGGTACATTCTCACATACATTACATTATATAATAATATTACATGGATATAAAACAAATTATTCACATTAAAAACGAGCGGAAGAGGAAAAGAAATGTTGACCTATGGATGAGATGTTGACAGGCAAATGTTGTTTCTATGGGGGTAGATAATCAGTGTATTGGAAGTGTTTGAAAAGTGCTTTGTTTAATGAATATTGTGTAAGTAGGCTTTTTAGGTGGTGTGAAAGGCTGTTCCATAAGTAGGCTCCAGAGTTGGCTAGACTCTTTTTGAACAGGTCGATCCTAGGTTTGGGCAGACGTAACTGATGTAATTGTTGTCCCTCTCTGAAAAAGAAGTTTGAGTGTGAGACTAAAAAAAAAATCAGCTTCATCACGTATGGATTCTTCTGTCAGACCTGCCAATGAGGCGCTTCGTGATATTCCTTTAGTAGCACATTAGATGGATACAAATTTCAGGGGCATTCGTGTTTGTCGTGTCCTTTGTCACTTTATTTATAGTTTTCTGTGTCGCTCATCTTTGCCCACAGATAGTGATATCAAGCGCGCAACTTCACCATATACGACACAGAAAGATTCAAGATACAATTTCTCATTCGGGGAGGGGGAAGGGGCGCTAATTAAAGAATCTGGTTAAGAAAAAAATATAAATAAATGTTTACTAAAGGCAAGTTGCGCAGTAGTGAAATAAAACTTTGCAGGTCAAGTCCAAGTATTCTTATATTTCTAAAATTTTCACATGTAAACATAATTGCTTCGAGACCCATAAGATGTAGAAGAAAAAAATCGGGGGGGGGGGGGGAATGATGATGAATTAACAGGTATAGGTTTTTGAACCCCGCACTTGAAAACTGGTGTTTTTTGTGTGCAAGGGATACCCGGTTCAACCCCATGTGGGTTATAATTTGGGTCTATAGTGTTCATCTTTCCATATAGTGTATTACTTTGTTGTTTGTCTTATGTGTTGTCTCTTCCGGGCTGTAATTTATCTGCCGTTTGCTGTGGCAATGTTTAGTGTCTATGGTGCCTGTAATGTTTCTTCTTCCATGATACCATATTGCTCTCTCTCTCTCTCTCTCGCTATTGACATCTTTTTTCTGCTGGGCTTTTGTTGGTATTGGATTGGTGGTTTTTTTTTTTTTTTTTTAGTTTAAAAAAAAATATAATTCTTCTACTGGTATTGAATGGACTTATTGGTTTTTTTCCCTTTGTCATTGTTCTAGTTATTATTTGTTGGTTCTTGTTCTGATAATATAAAATTGTATTATGTTGTGTAGCTCCCTGGGTAGGTCAACTTTCAGTACATTTTTCCAGTCGAGTTTTGGGTTCTCAAGTATTCCATTAGTGGTTTTCTGTGCTGTTCGTATTTTTTTGCATGTTAAAACATAATGTGCTACGGTGTTTTTCTCCAGACATGTTGCACAGAAGGGTTCCTGCACCATGAAATAGCCTGTTTCTAGTTGAAGTCTAATTAGTTTTCTGTTGCATGGTATTTTTGGTTCTCTAGATATCTGACATGTCAGGGTTGGATCTTTTAGCAGTTTATAGGCGTGTCTGCCTTTCTTTCCATTCCTTTGTTCTAATATTTCTAACTGTACTTTTGATCTCTGTTGTGCCTTAACCTGAGTTTATGTGGTTTGGGCTGGTTCTTCCTGTTTTTGCTTCCCTATCGGCCACCTCGTTTCCTTCTATTCCCATGTGAGAGGGTATCCGTGCTAATAATATTGAGCAGCCCCTATTATTTAGGTGTGTACTAAGTTGCAACACTTCTTCTGCTACGTCTGGGTGGCTACATTCATGTGTGTTTCTTAGTGCTTGAAGAGCTGACAGTGAGTCAGGTAGGATTGTTAGCTTTTTGGGGGCTTGTCAGTAATTATTTCAAGTGCTTTTGCTATTGCCACCATTTCTGCCATGAATATTGATGCGTTTTCAGTTAAACTAAAATTTTTCTTCAGCTTTCAGGCTGGTATGTGTATTCCTATTTCAATTTCTTCATTTTCTATCTTAGATCCTTCAGTCACTGAATCAGTGTATACTTTCAAGCTACCCTTAGTTATCTGTTCTATATATTCTCTGGCTATGATTTTAATGTCTTTTCCTGCTTTACGGAAATTGGCAAGGCCAACTATTCGGACCGAGTTCTAAACAACTGCTAGAGTATAAACACGCTGGTGGTAAGACATTCTTTAAATAAAAAGTTGTGGAAAAGTCATCATCAGCTGCCATCTCCAGGACCTCCTTATTTGTTTTCTTCTCTTTCCATAAAATGCGACCCATTCTTCTATATATCCACATCTCAAGAGTCTCAATTCGTTCTTCCAGTTGCTAATTCATTGTCTACATTTCTACACCATACAGCAGTGAAGAATATATATAACATTTTATGATTCTCAGTTTTAATTTGTGAGTTAACTGTTTAGATATCAGTATATGTCTCATGTTGTTGAAGGTAGCTTTGGCCATTCCTATTCTCTTCTTGATTTCTGTTTCAATCTGTCATCTTATGTTATTATGTGACCAAGATGTGAAAAGCTCTTGACTTGTTCCAGGATTTCCCATTTATGCTTATCTTTAAAGTGGGCTTGTCATTTGTTTTGCTAATTATCATAGTTTTTGTTTTCTTGATATTAATGTCCAATTCATATTCATGACTTATTCTGCTCACTTGCTTCACTAGTTCTTGTAAATCCTGTTCACTTTCAGCTAACAATACGGTATCATCTGCATATATTGACCTTCCACTGATGTTAAGTCCTGGCATTTCCTGTATCTGTTTGAAAATTTTTTCGGTGTATAGATTAAATAGGCAGTGGAACAGCACACAACCTTGTCTGACACTTCTTTTTGTGTCTATGTATGGTGAATAATTTTTTCCTGATCTTACTGTAGCCGTTTGCTCCCAATAAAGGTTACTGAGTATTCTTATATCTTTTCCATCTACACCTATGTCTTCGAGGCATTCAATTATTTTCTCATGATGGACTCTGTCAAAAGCCTTCTTATAGTTAATGAAGCACATGTACATACTCTTTTGGACCTCTGTATATTTTTCTGCTAATATTCTTAGGCAAAATATTGCCTCTCTTGTTCCGCCATTCGGTCTAATACCAAACTGCTCTTCCTGGACTTTGTTGTCTACCTGACTTTTTATTCTTTCCTGTATGCTTTTGAGCAGTATTTTACTTGCATGACTCATCAGGCTGATTGTTCTTAAGTCTGAACATTTTTGCATTAGGTTTTTTGGGCAATGTTATAAAGACTGATGTCTTCATGTCTTGCGGTACATATCCAGTATTGTATATATGGTTGCACAGATCTGTGATTGTATCTATACCAAAGCTCTCCAGGGCTTCTGTCATTTCAATTTTTATGTTGTCCATGCCTGCTGATTTTCCTTTTTGTATCATATGTATTGTATTCTCTACTTCTGATCTGAGAATGTTTGGGCCTTCATTAGAGTGATGATTGCTTTTTACCTCTGTTGTCCTCCAATAGTCCTTTTACGTATTCTGCCCATCTGTTTGATATGTCTTTCTCATCAAGTAAGAGTACACCATTTTTATTCTTGATACAGGCTCCTCCTTGGGCAAACCTCAACCTATTTGATAATTTCTTCATGCATATCCCTTGTCATGTGCTTTGCTTCCATGTCTTCTATTTCCTTGTATTTTGTTTCTATCCATTGTTCTTTAGCTTGTCTACACATAGGATGTATATAAATGGCCAAGATATGCTCTTTGTGACGCAGAAAGGCTTTGCAAGAACATTATACAATCACGGAAGGATAAGGAAAGATTCTTCAGTGAACCATCAAGGTTTGCTAAGGAACTTTTGTTATGAACAACCGCGACCTGGAACACTAAAGATGGATATAAAAAATAAAACTAGATTTACTAAAAGAACATTTAAGGACAACTTTAAAAATAACAAATTCACAAAGTTGGCTCCCTTACAATTTCAACATGGAGCCACCGCTGCAGCTAGTCTCCAGAAAGCCTGCATCAGAAGCTTTCATGTTCTTTTGTAGCGGTAGTTTCTGTGGTTACTTTTTTACGGGATGAATTTTCCAGCCCCACGTACAACCTCACAATAGTTGTTTGTTACGACATGCCTGAGGCTGCAGTAACCATATTCTTTCATTGTGGACATTAAGTATCCTAACTACAACCCACCAGGTGTTGAAATTGTGGACACTAAGTATCCTAACTACAACCCACCAGGTGTTGAAATTGTGGACACTAAGTATCCTAACTACAACCCACCAGGTGTTGAAATTGTGGACACTAAGTATCCTAACTACAACCCATCAGGGGTTGAAATTGTGGACACTAAGTATCCTAACTACTACACCCACCAGGGGTTGAAATTGTGGACACTAAGTATCCTAACTACACCCATCAGGTGTTGAAATTGTGGACACTAAGTATCCTAACTACAACCCATCAGGGGTTGAAATTGTGGACACTAAGTATCCTAACTACTACACCCACCAGGGGTTGAAATTGTGGACACTAAGTATTCTAACTACAACCCATCAGGTGTTGGTGGACACTAAGTATCCTAACTACAACCCATCAGGTGTTGAAATTGTGGACACTAAGTATCCTAACTACAACCCATCAGGGGTTGAAATTGTGGACACTAAGTATCCTAACTACAACCCATCAGGTGTTGAAATTGTGGACACTAAGTATCCTAACTACAACCCATCAGGGGTTGAAATTGTGGACACTAAGTATCCTAACTACAACCCACCAGGTGTTGAAATTGTGGACACTAAGTATCCTAACTACTACACCCATCAGGGGTTGAAATTGTGGACACTAAGTATCCTAACTACAACCCATCAGGTGTTGAAATTGTGGACACTAAGTATCCTAACTACAACCCATCAGGGGTTGAAGTTGTGGACACTAAGTATCCTAACAACTCCACCCATCAGGGGTTGAAATTGTGGACACTAAGTATCCTAACTACAACCCATCCAGGTGTTGAAATTGTGGACACTAAGTATCTAACTACTAAAACCCATCAGGGGTTGAAATTGTGGACACTAAGTATCCTAACTACAACCATCAGGTGTTGAAATTTGAACTATTGTGGACACTAAGTATCCTAACTACAACTCATCAGGTGTTGAAATTGTGGACACTAAGTATCCTAACTACAACCCATCAGGTGTTGAAATTGTGGACACTAAGTATCCTAACTACAACCCATCAGGGGTTGAAATTGTGGACACTAAGTATCCTAACTTCAACCCATCAGGGGTTGAAATTGTGGACACTAAGTATCCTAACTACAACCCACCAGGTGTTGAAATTGTGGACACTAAGTATCCTAACTACAACCCACCAGGTGTTGAAATTGTGGACACTAAGTATCCTAACTACAACCCATCAGGTGTTGAAGTTGTGGACACTAAGTATCCTAACTACAACCCATCAGGGGTTGAAATTGTGGACACTAAGTATCCTAACTACAACCCATCAGGGTTGAAAATTTGGACACTAAGTATCCTAACTACTGTGGACACTAAGTATCCTAACTACAACCCACAGGTGTTGAAAAAATTGTGTTCAGGGAAATTGTGGACACTAAGTATCCTAACTACAACCCATCAGGTGTTGAAATTGTGGACACTAAGTATCCTAACTACAACCCATCAGGGGTTGAAGTTGTGGACACTAAGTATCCTAACTACAACCCATCAGGTGTTGAAATTGTGGACACTAAGTATCCTAACTACAACCCATCAGGTGTTGAAATTGTGGACACTAAGTATCCTAACTACAACCCATCAGGGGTTGAAATTGTGGACACTAAGTATCCTAACTACAACCCATCAGGGGTTGAAATTGTGGACACTAAGTATCCTAACTACAACCCATCAGGGGTTGAAATTGTGGACACTAAGTATCCTAACTACAACCCATCAGGGGTTGAAATTGTGGACACTAAGTATCCTAACTACAACCCATCAGGTGTTGAAATTGTGGACACTAAGTATGCTAACTACAACCCATCAGGGGTTGAAATTGTGGACACTAAGTATCCTAACTACAACCCATCAGGTGTTGAACAGGTTATATTTCTCCACCAATTAAAATTAGCTATATTAAAAAAAAAAAAAACTTTCATCTTTTTTTTTAAATAATACAGTTTTGGCGAGGAGCGCCACAATCACCCTGGGCACAGAGTCTGTTGGTTATATTAGGGCGCATGACCAAACAAAAAATACCTTGCGGTCTGGGTATATTCTCTCCCATTACACACAACAGTCTCCTGAAACGTGGAGAACAACAAACACAACAACAAAGAAGTTACAAACTTTCATAAATAGGTGCTTGCGTAGAATAGAAGGAGTGAAATACTGCGGCAAGGTCACCAATGTGGAACTGATAACAAGAACCAGACAAATGCCAGGGGAACAATATATGGAAAGAAGATGACGGTGATGAAAGTCAATTAAATATCTTACTGAACTGTTGTCAATACTTTGACGCGGTAAGGCGGCTTCAGTACCCTGACTACACCCACTGCTTTGCCAGCGGGAGTTTTATTCATGGCAAGTTCTATCAAGCTGGACAGGTCTGCGCCGGTAGGGGTCAGACTAAAGCTGGTCCTCTAGACTGGGGGTTTTTGCTCAGGGCCGACACCCCTGTTTACGGGGGAAAAAAAAGTAACGGAAACAGCAACAAATGAAAACGCTTTGATGCGGGACGGACATCTGGAGTCTGAGGCTCGTTTGACTGACAGCGGTGAAAGCCGAAAGGAAGCCATTGTTATGAAAACGGGTGCCCTGATCGCAAAACATGAAACCAGAATTGTGTTATGGAACGTCAGAACTAAAGATGAGGCAGGAAGATCACAACAGAAATGAGAAACTACAGATTACATATCCTGGAAATAAATGAGAACAGATGGACCGGGAACGAACTTTATTTAAAAACAGCAACAGGAGAAACAGTACTTTACTCTGGAACTCTGTAAGAGATGATGGACAGCACAATGAAGACGTAGTCATTATCCTAAAGAAAGGAATAGATGGTCATTATTGGAATGGAAACCCATCAACATCAGACTGATAAGAACAAGACTGAGAGGGAGATTCACCGACACCACAATAGTACAATGCTTTGCACCAAAAAATGACAGCGATGAAGGGGTCAAGGACGAATTCTTTCAACAGCTAAAAAAGGAAATGGTAACCGCTTATTACAAATAAGGGAGGGAAACCTGAGGCCTGTAAACAGTAAATTAATATGAAACAAATATAGATGAGAACTCGTCTGACGGTGTAATCATCAAAGATGCGATCGCAAGAAGAAGAAGATAAAGGTATGTTATCAGGCACTCGCAGGAATTAAAGAAGTAGAACACCAGACAACAGAAAAACAACAGACATGAGTGGCCCACCCAGGATTTGAACACTGGACCTTCCGTGCGACAACCCCGCCTAGCCATGCAAGCGAATCACACTATCCGCTCTGCCATCTACGCATCATCAAAAAAATGATGTTTCAATGGTGTAATGTTATGATGTATGTATATAAGCATTACCTCGTCATCTACACAAGCACACACATGTTTCAGAAAGCACTCAGTATAAGCATGTTCAGTTCGTAGCCATGTTTATTTACAGAATATCGTACATGTCAAGATTCGCATTATATTACAATGTGTGGTTCGTACTTTAATGTATTCATATTACATCCCCCCTTTTTTGAAAAAAAAAATGTGTGCAAACATTTCCAACGAAATGTTTCATGTGAGAAAGGATAAGTATGTGTAATGCTCAGTGTGAGTATATATGTCACTGTCTGTATCGGCTGGGAGGTGTCACTGTACGGCCAGAACGAGTGGTGTAAAGTGCTGGTGGTTCTGCGGAAGTCCCTGGTTTAGCTTGAGTTGGTTGTGATTTCGGCCTTGGCGCTTGTTGGTTTTGTGGGGCACCAAAGTCTGGAGTTACTGCATTGTCTGTTGAAAGCATGGGAATTCTCTGTTCTGTTGTATTCTGTGGGATTTCTCTTATGTCCACTCTGTTTCGCCTCAGGAGGTTGCTGCTGCTGTCTGGTCTTAAAGTATAGCTCCTGGGTTCAGGGTTTCTGGAAATGATTGTTGCTTTTGACCATGTGTCATTGTTGTGGTTGTAGGTAGTCACATGCTGACCAGGATATAATGGTGGTAAGTCTTTAGCACATTTGTCATAGTTGGATTTCTGAACTTGCTGACGACGCTGAAATTGATCATATGTGCTGTCTCTATGTTGTGGACGGAAGTGGACCTTAGATGGTAGGAGGTCTTTAATTCTTCTATCAAACATAAGTTCTGCTGGACTGTCGATCTTACTGTCTACCGGTGTTGTTCTCCATCTCAAGAGTGCTAGGTGTACATCCTCTGTTCTTGTTTTCTTCATGATTGACTTGATAGTTTGTATCTGTCTCTCAATGAAACCATTAGATTTAGGGTATCTAGGTGATGATGTTGTGTGTTTGATCTTCCAGTCCTTAGTGAAGTTTCTGTATGCTTGACCTGAGAAATGTGGACCGTTGTCTGATCTAATTTCATCTGGGATGCCAAACATGCTGCAATACTTCTTTGTAATGTCTGCAATAACAGCTGATGGTGAGGGTTGTGGAAGTTTCTCAATGATGGGAAATTTGCTGTAGTAATCAGCAATAATAAGATAGTCATTATTGTCGATTGAGAAAATATCAGTTCCTATAATGCTCCAAGGGCTCAATGGTATGTCTGATGGTATGAGAGGTTCTCTGCACTGCCTATTTGCATGTTCTTGGCAAATTGAACAGTTTTTACATAGTGTTTCTATGTCCTTGTTTATCTGTGGCCAGTAAACATCTTTCTTTGCTCTCAGTTGTGTCTTCACAATACCAAGGTGACTATTATGGAGCTGTTTAAGGATGATATCGCGTTGTGTTTCTGGTACAACAATGCGATCTCCTTTAAGGATCAGACCATCTTCGATGCTTAACTCGTCCCTCATCGAGTAGTATGGACGGATGTGTGTTGGAACTTCCCTGATAGAGCTTGGCCATCCATGGTATATCAGTTCTTTGAGAGAGTTAAGGATAGGATCTCTCATTGTGTCTTCTCTGATGTGTTCAAGCCGATTATCGCTAAACTTGACAAAATCAACTTTGATGTTTGGGGTAAGATCTGCTGTCTTGTTGGGGTTTGGTAATCTGCTGAGAGCATCTGCAAGACCTATATCCTCTCCTGGGATATACTGAATATTAAAATCATAACCTTGTGTTTCCAATAACAGAGCTTGTAGTCGTGGTGGTGCTGAAGCTATTGGTTTTTTATGAATCATCTCAAGTGGCTTATGATCTGAGAGAATTGTAAATGGGCGGTTGAAAAGAAATGTGTGGAAGCGTTTGATTCCAAAACGTACAGCTAGCATTTCTCTTTCAATGTTTGCAAGTTTCTTTTCGCCAGAACTTAATGATTTGCTTGCGTAAGCTACAGGACGAAGTTCTTTGGCATAGTGTCCTTCAGGATTTTTGTCTGGTTGCAAAAGTGCTGCTCCTAGGCCTTTCAGACTGGAATCAACCATGAGAAAAGTGGGTGCTTGCATGTCATAGTATTTCAAGCATGCATCAGATGATATGAGGGTCTTCAAGTGGTTGAATATGTGTTGGTAGTCTTCTGACCATTCATACGGAGTTTCATTCTGTAGTAGAGATCGCAAAGGTTCTGCAGCAGCTGACAAATTTGGTATGAATTGTGCTAGGAAATTGACAGCACCTAAGAATTGTTGCAGTTCCTTCTTTGTAGCTGGTGTTGGCATGTCATGAATATCTTCAACCTTTTTAGGGTCTGGTTTTACACCATTCTGGGTGTACAGCAATCCAAAAAATTGTATCTCCGTTGCCTTAATTGTACACTTTTTGCTGTTGAATGTTAGCCCATTGGCCTGTGCTACATGCATCAAGTTAATCAAGTTACGGTCGTGTTCTTGTTCTGACCTGCCGCAGACTACAATGTCATCCGCAATAGCCACTGTACCAGAACATTGCTCAACAATGTTGTCAATTTTCTGTTGGAAAATGTCTTGTGATACATTCAAACCAAATGGGAGTCTCTTGAAACAATATCTGCCGAATGGTGTTCGAAAAGTTGTAAGGAGTTGACTTTCCTCTGCTATCTCAACACTCCAGTATCCGTGTACAGCATCTAGTTTAGAAAAATATTTGGCATTGTGGAATCTGTGAGTTATCTCTTCCACTGTATGCATTTTGTGTGGACAGCGCTTTAGACTGTTGTTTAAGTGTTTTGGGTCAAGGCAAACCCGAAGAGAACCATCCTGCTTCAGAACGGTTGTGATACTACTACACCAATCAGAATGCTCTTCAACCTTTCTAATAACATCATTCTGCACCATCTTTTCTAGTTCTGTGGCAAGTTTCTGTTTAACATGTATAGGATACTTTCTAGGTGGGTCTATCTTTGGCTCAGCGTTGTCTTTTAAAAAGAATCTTGCCTTTCCTGGAAGTTTGCCTATTCTGTCGAACTGTTCTGGGAATCGCTGTTTAAGGTCATCTACTCCAGTGACGTGTAGAGTAAGATGTTCTTTTTTGTCAGCTTTAATGTTGTTAATAGTTACCACACTCAGCTTTTCGCACATTGGTAAACCCAAAATTGCAGGTCCTTCAACATCTACCAAGTAAAATGTTGACAATGTCCATTCAGAGCCTCTGTATGAACATTCAAGTGTTACTGCTCCAAAACAGTCTATACTTGTTCCATTGTAAGCTCTTAGCTTTGTCCTGCCACTCCTACTTTTTACATCCCTTGTGGGAAATCCTTGCTCATCCACCTTGTCAGGCATGATCTGTCTGAATATTCTTAAGGGTAGAGTGTTACCTTGGGCACCTGTGTCTATCTTGAACCGAATATATCTTTCTTTGTGCCTTTTAATTCCTGGTATTCGGAATTGTACCTTGCAGAAAGCCTGCGTTCTCTTTGGTTCATTGCTGAAAGTTAGTATCTTCACAGTATCAAAACTGGAAGGATCACTTTCTTCACTGGAGTCAAGGTCCTCAGTCATCATAGAGTGTGTTTGTTTTGATGACTTTCTGCTGTGAAGTTTGTGTTGAGCACTGTCTTGTTTCCTCTTGAAACATAATTTTATCCAGTGGCCCCTCTTTCTGCAGTAATGACATGTAGAGTCTTTAGCTGGACAGTGGTTTTGTATGTGGTTTAGGCCACAACATTTACACATAGCACCTCTGCTTGTGTTGTGTTTTTCTTGTTGCTTCGAACCAGTTGCTTTGTTTTGTTTGGGTTTATAGCTTTTTACTGCATCCACCTGGGCTGTTACTGTACCTTGCTGAATTTGTTTAATGTTTAGTGCTTGTGCCTCGTGTTTCCTGCCTTCATCCAGAAGTTGTTGTAAATTTAGTGTATCACTCTGGCTCAGTATCCATTTCTGGAACTCTGGCATTGGTGTGCTGAGAAGGATCTGTTCGATAATTCGCTCTTTTTCTTCTTCTTTGTTAAATTTACATACACTTGTTTTCTCCTTGATGCGAGTGAAGAAATCATCTAAACTTTCATCAGGTTTCTGTCGCAGGTGGTGAAGTTCTAATCTTGCCGCTCTAAAGTTCGTGTGCTTTATTATCAGACGTTTTTCAAATTCGTCCAATATGGCTACGGGGTCGGTCGCTGACTCAACAGGCATGGCGGTAGCAAAACTGTTGTAAATTTTCAAACCTTCATCGTCCAATGCTTCTAGGATATATGGAGTTAGGGTTTGACCTTCCAGACCAGTGGTCTTGGAATATAGATCTATGCGTTGGCGCCATAACAAGAAAGCTTCACTCTTATCATCTTTACCGGCGAATCTCATTTGCGGTGCGTTGCGGTAATGTTTAGCTGCCATTGTTGACCTCGATGACGAAAATTAGCCGAATAAACTGTACTCACGTGTTATCGTGTAGCTGTTTTGCGTCAGTCCGGTATCGACCGCTGCCACCATGTAATCACTCAGTATAAGCATGTTCAGTTCGTAGCCATGTTTATTTACAGAATATCGTACATGTCAAGATTCGCATTATATTACAATGTGTGGTTCGTACTTTAATGTATTCATATTACAAATGGCAGGTCAATAGTGCGAACCACAATACACGACACCAGAAGTCCTTCATGGGCAGTGTATTAATGACGCAATCACTTCTGTTGTATTTCTATCAAGCAGTATAGGCCGAATCCAACAAGACCCTTAGGACCTTAATACTGTGTCCAGTAAATGATAGTAGACTAGAACAGTGAGAACAGGATAGTGGGTAGGTTTGGTATTGTACAAACTATTGACCTGCCATTGAAACATCATTTTTTTGATGATGCGTAGATGGCAGAGCGGATAGTGTGATTCGCTTGCATGGCTAGGCGGGGTTGTCGCACGGAAGGTCCAGTGTTCAAATCCTGGGTGGGCCACTCATGTCTGTTGTTTTTCTGTTGTCTGGTGTTCTACTTCTTTAATTCCTGCGAGTGCCTGATAACATACCTTTATATTTGTTTCATATTAAATTAAATGGTAACCGCACCTAGATATGATCTTATCATAGTAATGGGAGACCTCAATGCCAAAGTTGGAACACACAATACAAGCTTTTGTGGGTTATATAAAGAGACGATATCAAATTGCCTACTTAAAAAATGGCGTGAACGAAATCGTTCGTGAACGGTAATAAAATAAGTGAGGTAATTAAAAACAAGAGCTTGCAAGTTAATGCACACAAGATTTACGTCTGTTTGAAAGGCTGATACGCGGAATTCCTTGCAGACATTGAATAGGCGGTGAAAACAATGCTGTTAGTAGTTTTTTTTAGTTTTTTTTTAAAGATGTAGGCCCTAGGCCTAACTGGCGTAACATGCAACAGTGGCTTGTGAAGTCCGACGTGCTAATAAAGAAGTCAGGTCTCCAAGGTTTAGCGTTTTATTTTGCTTTCTCTTTAATACAAAAAATGTATTTCTTAAACCAGTGTGAGCATTTTGTGCTTAAATGCAGTCAGTGTCACGTAAGTGGCTAGATATGGCAAAAAAGAAAAACAAAACGGTTGGGGAAAGACAATTCAATCCTGTGTTTGTATAGGTTAATAGATTTAGGCCCTATATGTAGTATTTACGTAAATAATTGTAAATTCATAAATGTGGACCTGTCGATAAATATAATTCAATTTTATATTATTCTACAATTGTACATAAGACTTGGCATTCCATTGTGAGTAAACTGTTATATAGCTGCATGATCCCATATTAGCACTGCATCTTGTAATGTAGCCTACACATTTACTAAATTGATTAATTTAATGGTAAGCACTTAGTAAATTGCATGAGGCTGGCACCTTCATCGTGTAAAACAAATTGCCAGAGAAACCACTTCTGCAAGATTATGTGAATGCATGGTGCAGGCTTCCTGCATGGGAAACAGACACAGTTGTGGTTCCATGCTTCGTAAGGAGAGCAAAAGTAAGAAGTCTGCTTACAGTTTATAATGAGTATAAACTAAGAAATTTCACAATGGTTAAATTTTAACTACTTATTGCAGACTATCTTGCAGTATTGTTTAATAATGGCATATGCAGTGCCTCCTGGTAACCATGTTCTAATGTTTATAATAGGCCTATAGATTTTCTTATGTTTTGCCTTTGAGCTCCCTGGTGAGTGTATGCCTTAATTTTGTTCATGCCAAACCCTGTTGAACTATTCTATCTATTCAAATACTTTCCTTGATCTCTCCAGTTGTCTCCATATGTTTTTGAGTCTCCCTTTGCTTCTTTTACCGTGGGAGTTCCGAAGAATATCTGTGTTCTGATGAGTTTAGATGGGTGTCATATCCCATCTTTTTCTTACCTTTTGCTCTACTTACATTTATCTAGTTCTTTCCATCAGTTCCACATTAGTGATCCTGTCAGTGTTATTTGCTGTTCTTCTGTTGTGTTCAAGCACACAGTTATGAAGCATCTTGGTTCTCATTCTCATTTCTTGCCATGTTTCAGAGTAATCAGCAGAACTGACTGACTACGAATGCAAAACAACAGAATACCACTACAGGCGCTCACTTGGGTTCCTGAGGGTAAGCGGAAAAAAGGAAGACCAAAAGAAACACTCAGAAGAACAATAATAAGGAAGGAAGAACGTTGGGCCTAAATAATGTGCAAGAGCTAAGAGGAGTGGCGTCACAACGAACAACCTGGAGAGCACTGGTTTCTGCCTTATGCGCCGTGTTTGGCGCTTAAAGAATTTATTATTATTATTATTATTACATCTCATCCAGCAAGATTCTTTTGCCCTGCATCTGATTTGGGTTACAAATTGTAAGGGAAAGATCATCAGCAGAATCAGTATAATTAAGCTGTTTTTGTCAGTCTACCAAATCCTATATCTGGTGGTTGATTTTATTTTAATATTACAGTCCATATCCAATAGGAAGAGGAATGGTGACAAGAGGCATCCTTGCCACATTTTAAGTCTTGTCTCAGAGGGCTCTGTAAATTGTCCTTTGTTAAGCATTTACTGTTTTCCTTGTCAAATTAATGAACTTAAGGAGTACTATCAGTTCCTGGAGTGGATCTCTGTCTAAACTGTAAAATGCCAGTTGATAGTCTCCAGATCCATTGTAAATGTTGACTACCCCATGGTCATGATTTAAGTTACTCTATATGCAGTGTGGTTAATCGATTTGCTCAGCATGTTTTGTTGCAAATGTTTCTTTATCATACAAAAGCCAGACACAATACCACTCTGCAAAAGTAATAGGAGAGATTTCAGAACATACAGAAGCATCTCATGCTAGAATCATGCACGAAAAATACATGCAAATGTGTTCTTCTTCTTCTTCTTCGTTCGCCCTGAAAAGGACGGTGGTTGCGTTGTGTCAGTTTACGCCGTAGCTGTGATATCTGCACCTTTCGGTCAACACATCCGACTTCTGCACAGCATTTTTTAGGACCGGGTTTGCCTTCCCATTGCGATCCGTGCTCGCTCAGCCAGCCTGCACTGCTGCAGACTGTTTCCAGGACCACCACGTGGAGGTGGAGCACGGTCTTGACCAGCTCTGGTTCGCTGGTCCTGACGCAGGCAGTCAAGCTATGAGTCGCTGACTGCGGTCTCTATTGCTGCGTCTTCTGGTCCCCAAATGTGTTCGAGGAGAGGGTAAACTTCAGATACCTCAGTTAATTAGCGCACAGTTTGATTTGAGGAAACCATGTATCTAATGCCGCTTCATCCACCTAGGGCAGAAATACACAAAAAAATCATCTGTTATGATGGTCTGCAAGTGCCACCTGTTCTACTAGACCTCTGTCAATTTAGAATGTGGAGCGTAAGGAGCAAGAACAAATCAGTCACGATTTTTGTATTGTTTCCCTAACATGGTCACTGCATCATCACTTTCAGCTTCTCAAGGAGCATAGGTTTTCAACAAACTTATGTCAAGGCTTCCTGTCCAGTGCCATCAGCTTCGGGACTGTCCTTATCTTCATCATTTTCATTTCTGTCTCCAGTTTTCTTCTTCATGTGTTTTTCTTGGTCTACCACTGCTTCACTTACCCTGGGGATTCCAGAACAAGGACTGCCTTGTAATGCTATCAACAGCTTTCTTCAATGTGTGTCATATCCATTGCCATGTTCTTCTTCTCACATGTTGTTCCACTTGCACTTGTCTGGTTTTTGTCATCAGTTCCATTTTGGTGACCTTGTTGCAATATTTTAATCCATCTGTTCTATACAAGTGACCATTTAGGAAAGTCTAACTTTTTGGTTGTTGTTTTTGTTGTTCTGCATGTTTTAGAGCCATACAGTAGGATGGACTTGGTGTTTGAGCTAAAGATTCTTATTATTTGTATTAGACTTGATTACTTTCAATTTACATACATTTCCCACAGCAGAGAAAGTTCCTCATGCTTATTTGTATTCTTATTTTGATATCACTGTCTGTCCCTTCCACTTTGTTGCCAAGATAAATGTATGATTCTTTATCTTGTCAGATTGTATCATCAAGTGCAATCTTGTTATTGTTGTCTGCATTTATTCTTATTATCTTTTCTTTTCCCTGTGTATTTTCAGAACCATTTGCTATGACCTCTTATCAAGTATTTTCATTTTGTCTTGCATTTGATTATTACAGATAATTTTTTTTAATCTAAACAGGTGGAAAATAGTAGAAAAGACTGACTCTGAAGCGTTCTTGGTTATGGGACAGAAGAGCCAGGTTATTGGCAAAACCTGTTGACTGAATTTGATGTTTCCATAACCCACTCCATAACCAATAGTCCCTGCATAGTAACTTAGATTTTGTGCTGTTAATTTGATTGGGTTAGTTACTACAGTGTAAGTTGAAACATTTATAAGCACTGAACTTCATTACCCTTTAAGCTCCCCAAGGAGCATAGGCTTTCAAGAAACTTAAGCTGAGACCTCCTGTCCCATTCTGCCAGCTTTCCATGTCTTCCTCATCCCTCTTGTTTGTCTCTCCAGTCCTCTTGTCCATGTGTTTTTCTGTCTTCCTCCGCCTCTCTTACCTTGGGTGTTCCAAAAACAAGTACTGCCTTGTAATGTTATCAGCATGTTTTCTCAGTGCGTGTCCTGTCCATCGCCTTCGTCTTATAGCATGGAACAAGCATATTTAAATTGTCGGGTGAATGCTGCAGAGTCAGTCTTTTCTATTATTTTTCATCTGCTTGGAATTTTGTTCCTGCTGTTCAACAAATAAGATGCAAAAGTGCATTATTTAACTGAATATTCTGAGCAAGTCAGAATCATATTCTGGCAAGTTGTTTTTATTATATTAACCTGAAGTATGAGCTGGTAAGCAACTGATTTAGAGTCTTTATGTTTCACTCAGATAGATGAAAGTAAGAGAAATGCATTATGACAACCACAAAATAATTTACTCTGGAGGAAATGAAGGAGTGGGTATAATGCTATATGTGCAAAAAGAATGAAAATACACATATGTTACTGGGGCCCAAAAGGGAAGCAAAGATTAGTAATACTGTAACCTACCATGCTTGTCATTAAAAGCGACTAAGGAGGTGCTTGGGTAGAATAGGAGTGAAATGGTATTCTTATTCTTCTGCTTTCAGTTTGTAGTCATGCTAAATCTGCAGGCCTGTTGCCAGGACGAAGTCCACAGTCTTTTTCAGGTCAGTGCAGCAGCTTCATAGCTTCTGCCTGAGCTCAGCACCCACTGGTCGTGGGTCAACATGGGTTAGGCAGTTTTGTAGAATGTGTTCAGGGGTATAGATTTAAGTTCCACATGGACATTCATTCGCATGGGATATCCTGAGGTGATAGAGGTGGCCTAGTAATCTGCAGTGGTCAGTTCTCAGGCGGAAAATGATGGGGTTCAGGTGGCCTTTCTTTCTATTTCAGGGACCTCTGTGATGATAGACATGTTTTCATTTGGCTCCTTATAATCAATTAGCATTTTCATTTTCGGAGGAGGTCTTCATGACATTTGATGCAGATCTTTTGAGATATGACAGAAGCTGGTTCTCTTCAGCTTGTGTTTGTTGAGCTATGAAGTTTGACATACATTGGATTATTTGGCATTCGTAGTAGCTTCTCGCTATGAGCAAACACCTTCTCCTCACGTCTGTCGTCAAAGGGCGGATGTTGATGTATCTCTCCATTGCCTGGATTGAAGTGGTCTTTATCCATCCAGTGATTAGTCTAAGGCTTGCATTATGCACTTTTGCTAGATGTTCTGTGTTTGTTTTTGATGCTGTGGCCCAGGATGACATGCTGTATTCAATTACAGGACTGACTGTGCCTGTATAGACTTAAGAATGCTTGGTATTTGAACACCCAAACTTGTGTGGACCATTTTCTTCATAAGGAATAGCTTCCGTGTTGCTCTCTGTTCTACTTTATAGGTGTGGCTTCCAGGTGAGTCTCTTATCCAGCTTGACTCCAAGGTATGTTGGGTTTTCCTCATATAGAAGTTCACTTCCATTTATTTGCAGTTTTACCCTTTCTTGGAGATTTGGCAATGAGAAGCAGGTTAAATTTGTACTCCCCAGTCAGATGCCCATTTGCTGATGGTATTTAGTGCTGCCTACGTCCTGAACTTTGCAATAGGTAACTGTTCTGTGGCACAGCAGGCAGCAAAATCATCAGCATGGAGAGCCCTGGAGATATTCCTGGACAGTTTCCCTGCAATATCATTTATATAAAGGATGAAAAGTATAGGGTAGATACTCCTCCTTGTGGCATACCTTTTTGAAGAGCAATGCAATGGTTCAATGTTCTGTCAAGTTTTACTCTTGCTGTATGTTGTCGGAGGAAGTCCCATATCCAGTTGAACATTCTTCCTTCAATTTTGTTGTTGAGCATCTAAAGAAGTCCTTCTTTCCATACCTTATCAAAAGCTTTTGTCAGGTCCACAGAAATGGCCAGGACTTTTTTCTTCTCTTGAAAGGCATTTTCTACTTCCTGAGCTAGAAATACTAGCTGGTCTTCTGTGCTGCGGTTTTTCCTGAAAGCTGACTCTGCATTATCAAGCAGATGGTTTTTTTCCCAGATGTTTCAGTAATCTTGAGTTCACTATTCTTTCCATGATCTTACCCAGACAGCTCAATAGGCTAACTGGTCGGTAGCTGGACTTGTTTTCTTCTTTTGCTTCTTTCTAATGGGAATGATGATTGCTTCTCGCCATTGATTTGGAAATTTTCTAGTACTCTATGTTTGATTGAAGATTACAAGGAGTTTGTGCCTGGCTGCAGGTCTCCAATTTTTTTATCATATCATTTGTAATACCATCTTTTCCTGGAGCTTTCTTGTTTTGTTTAGTTTTGTTATGGCAGTGCTTAGTTCTCTCATAGTGAAGGATCACTTCATGCAGGTATGTAAGTTTTGGTGCTTTAGCTTTTTTATTTCCTTATCTACTTCTCGGATACATGCGTGTGGAAGTGTTGTTGTGCTTTCCTCCTTGTAGACGTCTGCCAGGATGTTTGCTGCCGTCTTTCCTATGTGGTGTTTTTCATTTTCCTTGATGGCAGTCTTGCAGTAGCTAGTTATTGTTTCTTCATTTAGTACTCTTGTCAGATTTCACAGCTTGCTTGAGTCCTTATCCATGTTGAGACAGCTGGTCTTCTGGTGCCAGATCTTTTTGATTTCAGCTTTCATCTTGTTCATTAAAAGCAAATTTTATGCTGTTGTGCTTCTGGATGTTTTCTACTGTGGGAATTTGCTCCATAGTTTCCCGTGCTTTATTCAGGCCATTTTGGAGTTTTTCCAGGTTGTCACTCCAGTAGGGTTTGTAGTCTCATTGTTTACCACCTGGAATGGACTTCTTTGCTGCTTGAATGATAGCTTCAGTAATAATGGAAATGTTTTATTTATGCTGTTTAAGTGGGTAATGTTCTGGCAGAGTTCATCGACCTGTTCTTTAAAAATAACCCAGTTCGCATTTTTAAAGTTCCATCTGGCTGGTTTATTATAATTAATTTATTCTCCACCATCCAGTCTTGTACCTCATCTCTTCTCAGATCTGTTGCTTCATAGTCCCAGCTTGGTGAGTGGCTGTTAAAGTCACCCATAATGAGGTGTCTCGATTCTGCAAGTTTCACTTTGTATAACTCCAGAGTTGTGGCTGGAGGGCTGTTGTAGTATGTAATCATCAGGTCTCCACTGGGCAGCAGTAATTGGACTGTTATTCATTTAAGTTAACCCTCTTCAGATCTGTTTATCTCTACTGCTGGGATTGAGGTTTTAATCATTGTGAGAATTCCTCCCTTGGCTCTTTTTGCCCTGTCTTGGCAGAAGGATTCATATCCATGGATGAAGAATCATTGGGTATCTTTTAGATGAGTTTCTTGAATGTTATTTTTTCTGGGGAATTCTTGTAACTCTAGTTTTTTGTTCCTCACTCCTTCTGTATTCCACTGAGCCACTGTAACATAATGGGTTGGTTGGTCAGTTGTCCTACTTTACTTTCCCCTGATCATTGGATTAGCAAAGATACTGGTTGCTTTGGTGGGCCCCTTCAAGGCTAGGGGCCCGGCTCCGCTCATCCCCTGTTGTAGCTGATAGGAGTGACACCGTGACGAAAGCCGATATTCGGCAGGTCGGCAGGCCAGGTTGTCTTTGTTGTTCTGGGTTGTCTCCCATAGCCTTTCCATCTCTCAGTAGTAGCCACAAGGCAGCAGCTTTGTTTGTTTAACGAGTCCTCCCTGTGGTTAGAGCTTATAGCGGCTCTTACTCGCTTGATGCACCCAACATAGAACAAATTGGGGATTTCAGTGAGGGTAGCAGTGCCACCTGTTACCCCTCCCTGTCGTGTTGGGATGTCGTGAGAAACCCACTAAATTATGTCGAGATACGATTTGCTTCATCTTGCAACGTTCACCAGTCAATATGGCGGCGGAGGAAAACTGAATAAAATTAGGCTGTACAGCGCTTGAGACTAAACCGGAGGAAACCAATCAGCTTGCTCCGCCAGGAACCAACCAAAAGCTTTGCTTAAGCATTCACCTACCTATATAATCGGGCAACCGAACACGAAGCCAGAGACGACCGACTGTGAGAAGAGCTGTCAACTTTGATTTATAGCTTACCTGAGGGCATTGACCTGCACCTGCTTCGCTAAGTCGAGTCAAAAACTGGCCTGTTTGAATCTTAGAGGGTAAATATATTTACGATAACCTTTAGGAAAATAGGCTTTCAGCAGGTCTATAATGTTGGTATTTGTTGTGTGTCATTTATACTACCTATCAGGTTACTGATTGTATCTTGGGGAAATTAAGTATAATGATGGTATTTCCTATTATGATTGAATAGACAAAGACTAATAGGACTCATACCTCAATCTATTGTCTCCTATAACTCAATCTATTGTCTCACATGACTTCAGTCTATTATCTCCGATAAGACCAACTGCCATATAACCAAAACAGTCCTTGTTAGGACTCAACCTATTGTCTCCTATACTTCAATCTGTTATCTCAGACCAACTACAGTCCTTGTTAGGACTCAATCTCTTGTCTCTCTCATCTAACTCCAATCTATTGTCTCCTATAACTCCCACCTGATATATCACCAAACAGTCCTCGTCTCACATACTCCTATCATAGAACATAACGTTATTGTTAGGATATATTATAGCACTTGTCAGAGAGGGCCTGGTATATTATAGGGGGAAGGACATGTTATTGGATGTATTCATGTATTGAATTTATATTATTGAATGTATTCATGCATTGAATTTATATTATTGAATGATATCCATGTATTAGTTTATCAGAAAGAATGTTTTGCAAGTAGACACCTGTCTTGTCTCGCTATTGCTAAATCATACTGAGCCATGTTGTCATTCATCCTACATGCAGACACTGAGACACGCTCTTATCATATACAATAGAAATAGGTGGGCTTGAGGACAGAAATTAGCCCCTATTTTTCCTTGTTACAGGTTTTATTCGTGTCATCAAAACTGAGATTGTGGGTCGTCAATCCAGCTGCCTGGAACTCCGCAGGAGCATAGAGGTTGTCCTGACTCTACATCTTTGGTCCCCCTCAGTCTTGGGTGGGCTAAAGGAACGATACTCAGCCGATGTTGTGTGAACCAAACAAAGAAGAACAGACCTTAGAGAGATGAGTACACATTAGTACCATTTCTGTCAGCATTGTGAGCATAGAAACTGTCAGTGATGAGAAAGTGAATTAGCATAGCAAGAGACAAAAATAACAGCATAGCTGATAAGTGTTATATCCTTAATTAACAGCACAGCTGATACATGTACTATAATTGAATAACAGCACAGCTGATATAATTTTTGTTCCTATAATTGGAAAATTTGTTGTAATATTTATTTACATATCTATATAAATATAAATATTTGTAAATCATATGTAAACTTACAAATTCATTACATTCCATTTTTCAACATTCACCCTTCAGCACAAGAGTAGATAGTGTATATACTAAATAAATATAGGGAAATTGTATATGAACGACTTGTCAATTTTATCAGTGTTAAGTAAAATCTGTTTCCTTGGTTTTTTAATATCACAGTTAGTTACACAGCGGAGGTGGCACTTTATGTCGGTCTCCTCTCTACTATTGTTTCGAGATCAGATCATTCACAGCCGTAACTAATTTGTGATACCAGTAGTTCTCTCAGACACTGGGACTTCACCATTTTCTGCAGAAATTCTATTTCTGTAATTGTCAGTACTATACTGATCTTAAAGCCAATAAAAACCTCACGCCACATGGGAAAACATCGCCATTTGGTCTACGGCTTCTTATTCGTCCAATAATAAACTGACTTAGTTCACAGCTGACACACCATATCTGGAGGTCGTCCCACTATCCGCTACTCATGGACACACCTGGTTGGGGTCATCGGGTATGACAAGATCACCAGTATTGAACTGATGGCAAGAACCAGACAAGTGCCAGTGGCACAAGAGATGAGAAAAAAAACTATAAGGAAACTAGCTGATAGTTTTACCAGGCATTCCTGGTTCTGGAATCCAAAGGGTAAGAGAAGATAAGATTTACTGAAAAACACATGGAGAAAAGAAATGGAGACAGAAATGAAAATGATGAGGAAACCATGGAAAGAACATCAGCTGATTTCATGTGGCAAGAGGATTTGGCGTATGTTTGTTGAAGATCTATACTCCTTAAGCTACAGTGTACTGATTGATTGATTCTTATCTGCATATTTATTTTTCATAGAACATTCAGTTTTCAACTAATAAGTAAAACATAAACACAAAGATATATGCCTGAAACAGCTTTCACTGTGTAACCAAAAGGATGACTTTAGCAGTTGTATCCATTCTAAGATGTCACCCTCATGTCTAATACAGTATGTACCATATTATTGCTGTTATTTGCTCACGTTGTGATATTAAGCTGGTCATAGTTTCTTGTCTACTGCGGCTTTCATAAACACAGATAATTGCTTTAATCATAGTCATGTCTTGTTAAGTACTGTTTTCTGACTTGAAAGTTTCCATGCTTGTGCAGTTTAAAAAAAAATTATTGATTGTCATGTTGTAACTGCAGAGAACTGTCTTGTTGAGATTATTTATGTCATTGATTTTAAAACGCAAGTACAGCCGCAAGATTTAATACCTTTTTGTTTTGTTAGCAGCTTATGGAATAAGGGGTAAACTGTTCGACTGGGTTTATATTGTATTCTGTTGTGTAGATTTCAGAGTGTCTTAGCAATATAGCAGGACAATTTTACATTCATGTTGAACAGCCTAATTTTATTTCCATATTGAGTGGCGATAGGTGAAGGAAAATTTGGCTTTATTAAACATGGGACTGTGTCACGAAGTGGATTTAGGTTTAGAGTGTGTCTGAGTGTATAGACAAGACCCTAGTATGAGAAAGACTGAAAAAAATAGATTTAGATGAGAATGATAGTGAAAATGTGAAAAAGTTGAAACTATTGGCTCTGAGGGGTGAGAACCGAGATTGACTCTCCCTCGCCACTCCGGACGTCTTAGATAGCTATAGCCTCAACCACCTCTAACCACCCTAAGGGGGATAAGGTTAACTAAAGATTACATACACCACGATACAGACAACAAATAGCTACTATACGTAAATAAAGTGACTGATCCAGACTACAGTTTAAAGTTTATTTACACACACAAAAATCAAATTCATGTCAAAGAAATAAAGTGCTTGTAAGCACACCTGGAAAACAATCAAGCACAGGTAAAAATGATTTATCATCAACCCAACCCTTCAACCACAAGTTACACCTGTATGGGGGAAAGAAGTTAAGATTAAACAAAACCACACTGAACTTGGTGGGGTCTCGGATTTCAAGCCTCCACTCCAACTAGCTATTCTAAATTATAATTTTAATTTCATTGTCTGCTGGAAATCCTACAAACTGTCTACACAATCTCTGTAAAGACTTCGTTTCTACACAGCCTATTCTGAAACTCCCGAACACTACTCCGCAACTAACCCTCACTAAAACTTCAGCAGCTGTCCTCTGCTATGATCATTAACAAAACTCGTTATCAGTTCTGTTTTTCTGCTCTAACATCTGTAGAGGGTATTTTAACCCTGTTTCCTTCCACAAATTCTGTAGCTGACGACTAGGGTTTAAAGACTGGATACTGGACTTGAAAATGTAGCTGTTTCACTACTGACAAATCTGGATTTACCTGCCTGGTTACCCCTCTCTGGGTTTAGGGCTGTCAGCGTTATTATGGACGAATTTACACGAACCCAACCTCCAGGCATTATGCCTCCTTTGGAGTTGGTATAACGAGCTTAGAGCTCATGATTTAAACGATGAACATGTTCCCGCTGAAGCATGGGGACTTCACTGCAAAGAGAACTGTTTCGTTCCTTCTGATGCCCACTGGTTTGGCACCGGTACTACCGCGTCACCAGTTCTCTTTCGCCTCTGGCGTTGCCTCGTCTCTTCTACTCCTGAGAAGAACGATCTTTCTTGGCAAGCTGCAAGGTCAAAATGGCACCCGTACTTGCGTGCTGTGGGACAAATAATACAACAATTGTACCACACATCAACTTAACACGTCTTTAGCATCTATCTCCCTTACTTCCTAACCCCCTGTCTATTCCCTCTCCAGCAACTACATAATATTTATGCCCCAAAAAGTCAGCTCCCCAACACAACTCCCTTTTCTTTTCTCTACCCGATTCCAAAGTAAACATCACCCAGGTAATACCCTCTCTGGTAATCAACTCGCAGACCGGCTGACCTAAATCCTATGGTTCTGCATGACTAGCCACAAGTCACAACAATTTTTCACTGAGGACCTACCTGTCCAAAAATACTTTGGGCTACTACTACTAAAATGATCAACACCAAAATAAAATTAGACCTCTCTAGGAATCATTAAATTCCCGTTCCGTAAAATTAATCACATCCCAAAATGTAATAAACAATTATTCCTTTATCAGAAATAAAATTTTGTCTCTCGTCTTCTGATTACACAGTACAACAATGCACAATAAATACCGTATACCATTTTACACTAGCATATACATACTGCCAAAAGTTATACACAAAACCAGTTTATCAATTAAAACCCCGTAGTTACAAACACGTGCTCCCGCATTCTCACAAAGTTACTTCCCTCCTCCTCATCCATCTGAATATCGTCCCGAATTAATATTCATTAAATAACAGCACCCACGTGCTTACAATTTCACAACTCCACTCCCGTCTATATATATATATATATATATATATATATATATATATATATATATATATATATATATATATATATATATATATATATATATATATATATATATATATATATATATATAACTATCAGAATAAACTCTAAAATGAAATAAAATACACGCGCTCCCGGATATTCTGTAAATTAACATAAATCAAAGATGCGGGTTTCTCCACAGACCTTCTTTGAAATAATACAAAGCATGCCCTTAATATCTCAACTCTTAATCCCTCCTAGATACTGCTATTCCTTCTAGAAAGAATGATATGGACCTCGTACATTCAATACTTTCTCTAAGATCGTAATTGATGGCCCTACACATTAAATTAGCTTTAAAATTAACTTCGCGAAGAAAACTTACTGATCGGGCTAGGACTCTATTAAAATCAAATAAAAGTACCACGCTAATAACTTATGGCTTACCCAATTCGAATTTTCCACTTAAGAGCAATCGAAAATTGACTATGGTTACACGGCTGGCAATTTTTTATCAGAGAGGCCCCGACTATGAATCGATGTGAGTATATATAATTAAAACCCCCATGCTGACCTAGCTGACATCATTGCATGCCTTTGTTCTAAGCCCAATGATCGCGCTGCATTTCAATACAGTTTGACCTCGGCCAATCAAAATTAGTAAACAACTCTGACTCAAATTATACTGCTCGCGCGTATTACGTGCCTGGGTAAAGGTCACTACCCCCATCCCCATTAAAACAAAGAATGTACAGGAGTACCAAATAATAATCTAACAGTCGGGAAATAATGCTCAGCCCTCTACTTCTTAATAAAACAAAAATGACCGCAATTATTTAAATCCCGAAAATACGTCTAATTGCACGCAATCACTTGCTTTTCCTTATATAGTCAAAGTAATAAGGACTGTACTAAAACGTCAATAAATTAAAATGCCTAGGCACATTAATAACATCAGAAGGAAAATGCATCTCAGAGGTGTAAAGTAGAATAGCCCAGAAAAAAAAGCGGCCCAGAAAAAAGCAGCGCTTGGCAAAATGAAAAGTATTTTATACAACAATTCACTGTCAGTGGAAATAAGTTTAGAGAACTCTTCATTATTTATATAGAGACAATCCCGTCATACAAAAGTGAGTCATTGACAGTTAGTAAACAAATAAGAAAAGCAGTGGAAGCCACCAAGATAGGAATAATTGGAAAGATCAGCCGTTTAACAAGGTGTTCTGCTGCCTGAGGCATGTAGCTTATGATGCTCTACCTACACAACCCTTCTTTAATTTTTTTTTTTGGGTCAACAGATAAACTTGAGAATGTAGTTTTTTGCCCATTTGTAGAACCTTTCCCTAGATCAAAATTTTTTCTCTGATATGAAGGTTGATTGAGCAAAATACTGTAGAAGGGAAAAAGTGCTAACATTTATTCATTGGCGTGCATTTTCTCGTGGCATGCTGTCCTTTCGGCTGGCATGTTAGGTCTTAGCCACCTTTAGGGAAGTACACAGTATTTTTTATTTTTATTTAGACTCTTATGTGTCCTACTAAGCCCTCACTTTCTTTCCTTTCCCTGATGAAGGCCTTGTGTCCACAACGTTGGCTATTTTCTTAGTCTTTTGTCCTTGTAAGACGAATCACCTTTTTTTCTATTTATTTTTCAATACCCGTCCAAGCAAGGCTCATAAAAGAGGAAATAAAAAAAAACTAAACGGCATTGGAATAGAAAACAGATAAATCTCAAAGGAAATAAACTGCGCATGTAACAAAGTGTCCTTGGAGTTTTATGTCCAGAGTTCATTACCATTTACTGTCTATACATCAACAGTACTTTAACATTCCTGTTTTGTTTCATAATGCCTGGGATATTTATATTCTTAGATTTTTTGTGCAAGAAAGCATGTTTTTTTTTTCCTTCTTTGTGAACAAAAATAATTTTAAAATTATGACATTGTGGAACATTTGTCCAGTAATTTCATTTTAGTATAATTTCTTTTTCTAGGTCTCCATCTAGAACAGTTCTGGTATATGTATGCATATCAAAATAAGAGTCTTCAAAGAGATTGAATTAGCACCCAGTCAGATGGGCTCTAAAGCAGAGAATTCACACCCCTCTCAGCAAGAGCACACAGAGCCCATGCAAGTTCCAATCAACTCTACGTGTTCTGATGAAACTGGGCAAGACATTCTGAAAAATGGGAAGGAAACTCTTCAGGAAGATCCCATTGACAGTGAAAGCATTAAGGGCATATTTGGTTGGGAGACAGTGGATGATACCAGCATCCCATACATTCTAAGAAGAAAGAAAAAGTTTGTGTCAGTGCGTATCGTAGAACGCAAATTGTTGAGTAAGTACCCAAACACATTTCCTGATGAACTAGGTAAGAAGGATCCTCTGGTCAGCTACTTTATCACAGAAGCAGAGGCCAACTTATTGAATGAAATAAACACAGCCCACTGTGACTTTGAATATGGGCATAATCCCTTTACTATTAAAGACTTGATTGTTGACTTTGAAGAGTTTGTAGAGTTTTTCAAAATAGTGAAGAAAACCTTTCCAGCTGATGTTCTTGCTAAGATAGGCGGAGAACCAGCCCCCCCAGGTATAATTCCTCCAGTCAAAACAGAGCCGTCCCCGTTCTGTGGGTGGATACAAATAAACAATACTGTGTCCCCATACATCACGAGGCTCGACAATGGGAGACAAGTCAGGTTGGTTCCTCTGTCGGTTATTGTATATGCAGCAGGGCTTTTAACTAACTCTACCGTAGAAGGATTGCTACCCACTCCACAGGAGTGTTCAATGCTAAATGAAGCATGCAAGATTGCAGGATTTGATTTTCTTTTTGGCAAGAACACCCGTCTTATATCTGTATCTGAAGTTCTTCACAGGTGTCAAGTTCAGATTTTTGAGCTGCCATTTAAAAACCCACTTCAACATGCCCGTTATCTTGACCCCAGCACTGGACAGCCATCATCAAGTCCCCTTATGGGATTCATGTCTAAACCACTTAGCCCAGCAGCAACAGTCCATCACCAGCCTCTACAATACATGAGGTCTCCTCGAGGAATCATAGATTTAATGTCAGGGAGTACAGTTGATATTAACCCATATATATCTGGGTTTCCTCGACCTTCGTTTTACCCTTCACAGATGACTATGTCAGGTGGTCTTAATAGTATTTCAAGTGCGTTAACAGGGTTTTGGGAGCCTAGTTCCCCTGTTAAGATGCATCACTCAGGAACATATACTGGGATGGGCATGGAGCCTTCCCGTTTTCCAGGTTCTCAGTCCCAGATGATGATGGACAAAAGTCTAGACAGTAGCGTTTCAATCAAACAGAGTTTGCCTGGGTCACCCTGGGTTGTTACATCTAAGGCACCACCCCCTGCTCATGTGAACCATGTACTTAACTCCATGTTGTCAAAAACTCCACCAGTTACTCCAGACCCTCCACACTCATCAGCATATCAGTCTCATAGTCTTCCACCTAATCCCTTGCTCCACTCCAAAAGCTCCCCTGTCCAGCCAGACTTAAATCATTCTATCTTCCGAGGCCTGGTGAATTCACCACATAGACCTCCAGTCATCCAGGCAGTCCATAAAGATCTCCCAACAGCAATAGTTAGATATCCTCCACCAATTACTGGGCTTCCACTCCCTCCACAGTATTCAAACCCACCATCTTTCCCTTTTGGGGCAAATCAGCTTGACAGTTCTCTCCTTTCAAGAATTGATCCGAAAGATCAGAAACCTGTTGATGACACACATCAGTTGTCATCACAGTAAGATCATCAGAGTTGATGACCTGGAGACATATTTTCCACAGCTTAATTACATGTTCAGTAAGTTCTCATCAGATCCTGTAACAGAACAACGAGCATTACAAACGCAGTCAGCGTCAGGTACTGGTGCTCAGAAGCATAAATTAAATTCACCATCTTCAGGACCTGCAGCTAAGATAGCATCATCGACACCTGAAAATGTGGTGAAATTGCATCAGGGAAGGGATGCTGCAGAGAATGTAGGTAAGTATTATATGTGCTATAATGTGATTAAATCAGTCACGTATCAGAATTTTGACATCTTATACACCAGGGGTGATTGGAAAGTCACTTCCTATTTTTAGATTTTTATTTCTTCACTCCTATCCTATATATATATATATATACCGTAAAATCTCGCGTATAATACGCACAATTTTTACTCATTTTTGCCCGCTAAAACTCGGGTGCGTATTATACGCGAGTACTAAAGAATACTTAATTTTCGATATCGAAAGTAACCTACATTGGAAAGTCTGTCAAGTTTTTGTCACAATTTGACAGTGAAAATGGCGCAAAATTGAATGTGCCATGTGTTTTCTTATGTGTCAGACATTGTTGCAAAACGCATTTCGCACTCTTGGTCTTCAATCTGTTTAGATATTAAGCTTGGTTGTGAAGTTTGTCATTTGATTATTTTGAGCCCTAAAAATGAATTCGAGAAAATGTTGTACTGCAGCAGAAAAGCTCTTAGTGGTAAAATATGCAGAATCTAACGGCAATCAGGCAGCAAGTTGACATTTTTCCCATTAACGAGTGCAACATTCGATTATGGCGGAAAAACAAAGAGGCGCTGCAAGTGTTGCCTAGTAAGAAAAAGGCGAATCGTGGGTCACCACCAGATCTTCCAGATCTAGAAAAAAACATTATTGGAGTGGGTAGTGGATAGAAGGCAACAAGGCATCGGTGTTTCATGCATTGAAATCCGACTTAAAGCTCTGGAACTTAAAAAATCTCGTACAGGCACAACAGCATTTAAAGCGTCATATGGATGGGCAGTTCGTTTTATGAAGCGACATGGTCTTTCAGTTCGTCGAAGAACTACTATCGCGCAGCATCTTCCATCTTCTTTCAGTTTTTTAACAAATGTTTCATAAAATAAAATCTTGAAAAATTATGATGCGTATTATACACAAATTTCCATTTTGCCTGAAAATTTTGGGCTTAACCAAGCATGCGTATTATACACGAGTGCGTATTATACGTCAGATTTTACGGTATATATATATTTTAACAAATAAAACGGTATTGAATCAGTTTTACAAATTAACACAGGAAACATGGGACGTTTCAGGTTTACAAATAGGCAACAAGGACAATAAATGAAGACAGGTTAAAGAAAATTACTATAGACACTACAAACACGTAATATATGTATATGAAATATAACAACACAGGTGAAGAGCAATAATAAAGCAAGGAAAATACAAAACCCCCAATAAATTATCAAGACAATAAATTCAACAATCAATGAAAATCAAAAGCAGAAAATGGAATAACAAAATAAGAAGCCCTGCTATGACAATCTTCGATAACACTGACAAACAACATTTTTCTTTCTTATATAAGAATAAGTGTTCTTAGGTCAGTTTCTTGCGCTGATTTCAAATCTGAAATCCGTTTATCTCTATCACGTCAGGTTCTTAAGATATTTGTGAATAAATATATTTTTGGGAAACCGTTATTTGCTCCGTTTCATTTTTACTATATAACTTATTAAAAATTAATAAAATGCAAAATAATTCTACTTTTTATACTGCTAACAGATGCAAGACATATGTTACGCTATTTTTCAAATAGTTACTGTATTTTGAAATAATTCTGAGCGAAATATGGCTTCTAGAAGTTGTAGAAATTCGGCTGATCTGTTCTGTTACGTATGCGGATATTTTACCGATCGTGTTCACCAGAAAAAACTTTACACCATTACTAAAGAAAGCATATGAACGTTATTTCGATTCTAAAGTTGATGATGCAAATAAATCTTGGAAGCCAAATGCAGTTTTTTCGACCTGTGCAAATACATTGGCAGGTTGGTTACGAAAATCGCCGAAGCATAAGTCGATGCCTTTTGAAGTGCCAGTAATATGGCGTGAACCGACAAATCACGCTACTGATTGTTACTTCTGCTTGACAAATATCCATGGTTTCACTTTTAAAACTAGAAAGTCTGTGGTTTATCCAAATATTGAATCGGTATCGAAAACAGTTCCTCATGATCCAATCACGTGTCCGATCCCAGTTCCACCATAAAAATATCGGGTGGAGGTGAAGGAAGCATCAGAAAGTGATAGTTTGCCTGCTTTAGAAACTAATTCTGACTCGGATTATATACCGGTGAATGATGGTGTTCACTGCATTAACCATTCAGAACTTTCAGATCTAATACGTGGATCTCGCTCTTACCAAAGGACAAGCGGAATTACTCGGTTCGCGACTCAAAGAATGGAATCTTTTAGCGCCCAATACTCCGATATCTAAATTTCGTCATAGACACAGAGAACTTGTTCAATACTTTGAGATGGATGATGGCATTTGCTATTGCAAAGATGTAAACGGTCTAATGGTCACCTCGTCATGAGCACATAGTTAACGAATGGCGACTTTTCATCGACTCTTCCAAGACTAGTCTAAAAGCCGTGTTATTGCATAACGGAAATTTATTTTCATCAATTCCAGTCGCCTACTCTGTTCATATGAAAGAAACTTATTACAATATGGGTATACTTTTGGCAAAAATAAAGTACAATGACTACCAATGGCGGATTTGTGGAGACCTAAAGGTCATTGCAATTCTCACGGGCATGCAGACTGGGTATACTAAATTTTGTTGCTTCCTATGTGAATGGGACAGCCACAACAGACAGGAACATTATGCAAGAAAGGTGTGGCCTATCAGGGATCGTATGCAGCTCGGGCATAAAAATGTAATACATGAGCCATTAGTTAACAAAGACGGCATCATTTTACCACCGTTACATATAAAGTTGGGGCTCATGAAGAATTTCGTAAAAGCGTTAGATAAAACGAGCAAAGCTTTCATCGAGAAAAGTTTCCGCAAGTTAGCGATGCAAAGATAAAGGAAGGTATCTTTGTAGGACCTTAGATTAGGAAAGTTATTGCAGACAAACAATTCGAGAACTTGTTACATGGTAGTGAACTTCGCGCATGGATGGCATTCAAATCGATCGTCGATAACTTTCTGGGAAATCATAAATCTGTCGACTATGTGCATATTGTTAAGCAGTGCATAGATGCATACAGAATTATGGGCTGTAACATGTCCCTCAAAATCCATTTGCTTGATTCGCATCTTGACTTTTTCCCTGACAAACTTGGCGAAGTCAGCGATGAACATGGAGAACAATTCCATCAAGATATCGCCGTAATGGAGTCACGCTATCAAGGACGGTGGAGTGTGACCATGCTTGCCGATTATTGTTGGATGCTTCATCGCGATGTACCACATGCCATTCACCGACGAAAGTCGACTGCAAAGAAATTCAAGCCTACATAACTGTTACACTTCTTGTATGAATGATGTTATAATACTGTATGCCTTGTTAAAAAACTTCAATTGCGTATTTCTAGAGATCCCGACCTGATAGAGAAAAACGGTTTGCAGATTTAAAAACAGCGCATTAAAATTGACCAGACAAACATAGAAATGTTAGAGAAAGAAAAAAAAAGTTTTTTTTTGTTAGTCAGTGTAAAAGATCCGGTGAAGCTATGGATACAATGGCGTCAGGCAGCATGAATGAAAGTGACGTCATAAAAATACACAAATAGGACACGGAATGAAACACAAACTTCATAAAAGAAAGAAAATTAAAATAAACAAATGTCAAAATTAAGAATAAAAACTGCTGTTTTTATTACATAAAATGCAATGTCATATTAACATTACAGCCTTAATGTGAGATCCGGCCTGTTCCACACATGACTCAGAGCGGCCCGCAATTTTCACTCTTTAGTAACGTCACTATAGTGGTCATTTTAGATTTTATTTTGTTTATGGAAATAACAAATGGAGCTTGTCAGTGTTATGTGTCAAATGGTAGTTATTGCTCCTTCTTCTAACATGTGTTTCATGTACATCCGATAGATGCAAGTGAGAAGATAAACATTTAAAAACAGGCAGCGACCATTCAATTACCCTGTATTGTTATCACAAATAATTATATTTTTTATTTATTTCAAAGTTGTGTTCATTGATGAAAAAAATTAATAAAATTTGATGAAATGTTTTAACTCTTAGTATACGAGCGGCCTTTTAGAGAGGCTGATGATCGATCCCCGTCAATAGTGAAAATTTATAGCTGAATGCATGTTTAAAACCACTGAACAATTTAGTTACGTGCATGATATAGGGGTTTCATTTCTTCACATTTTGATATATAACACTTATGTTATCTTTATAAATAAATTATTTATTGCAAAATCTGTAATGGTAGTCATGAAATTAGCTCGTATACTAAGAGTTAATTGAGGACTGTGTGCCTGAAATACCATATTTTGAAAAAAAGGCAGGTTTAGATTTCAGGCACGTCTGTGTTTCAGATTAGGGCACCATGAGCAAATGTTTGTCAGTGTATTTAAGTTCATTTTTGTTGTCACCATCGTCGTCATCATCATCGCTTTCCTTTTACTTCTTATGATGGAGCCAGCACTGCAGCTGGTCCCCTTGCAGGAAGCCTGCACCAAGCATTCACAGTGCTCTTGTAGGAATAGTTTATGTAGCAGTTTGTTTTACATGATGTAGCTATGTTCATTTTAGGCACATCAGTTTGTGCTGTTCTGTAGCAGAGTCACCGAGGTTTCATAAAGTAGAAACAAACGTAAACATTTCAAAATTGACGATTGAAATCACATTAAAAGTTGATCATGTGTCCCTTTAAAATCAGATATACCAACATGTTACCAGTTTCGTAGTGTCACATTTCAGCAGCAATACCAGTGAAGTGACATTCATCATGGTCAGATGTGATGCTTTGTCATACATCCTACTTGTGATTCCAGCAGGCTAAACACATGCTTATACTGATATAGTCATCATTGTCATCATCACATGACTTTTGTATAAATGGTCATTGCCAAGAATCTCTCCCCTCCCCCCACTTTTCCCCCTCTGCCTTAAGCTTTTTTTAGAGCACGCTGTAAGTTGTTGCTGCTTGTTGACAAATCATCTGTTTCTCTCCTTCAACTACAACAGTTATACCTTAAACTTCAGCAGTAGTAAGTAATTCTCTTAATTTCCATACATTGTTCAGGAAAATACATTTTTGTATTCTTCCACTTCCATATCTAGGCATTAAGGGAGCGAGAATAAAGTGGGGGATGCCATGGATGGCACAGGTAGAGGCAATGATTTAGCAGGTGACCACAATTGAAAATATATTAAAAGGGGAAGAGTAGAGTAAGTCAGATGAGAACTGGACTAACTACTAGCAGTCATCATCAGCCTTGGTAGAGAGTGCAGAACTTGGGCCAATGGGAGGGCAGAGCTGGAAATTGATCAGCTTATAAATGATCATCCTGGGGATGATGATGCCATTGTGTACACTGATGGGTCAGTAATCCATGTGGATCTACTGTCCTGGTCATGCAGGAGTTCACGGCAATGAAAGAGCTGGCAGACTAGCTTCAAGAGCAACCATAGAAGGTGCATTGGATATGGATAAGAGTGAGATGCTGAGGGCAATTAATGATTGCCTATTAGAGAATGACACTGCAAATGATGAATCATCAAGACTAAGATTGCTGGAATTTGGTATCAAACATAAGACCAGCTGCGATGGACGTATGAGAGGATGCATCCAGCATGTATACAACCAGTGCACAACAGGAACAATTAGCATTCATACCGTTTGACATATGCTGAGGTTTGCCCGGAGAGCAGTGACGTTGATTCTGATCAACAACAACGATCTAGGCACACACACACAAAAACCCCCCCAAAAAACACACACAAAAAGCCTCTTTCCCTTATCCAGACCAAAAAATTTATTTAATTACCCTTATCAAATCCAGTTAAAAACTGTCACTGGTTTTCTTTGTCACATCCAGATAAAACCCAGTGTGTTTCCCACAGGTCTCTGGTGAGACCAAGCTAAAAGACTACCTCTGCTTCTACCAGTCATATTGTAAAAGGCAACTAAGGTGAGGTTGTGTGTGGGGCTAGCAACTGTAGTTCTGTATGAGTAAACAGTTCTTTTATACTTGAGTGATTAATAACATTTTCACCAGTTAACTCTTTAATCCTGCTCTTGACCCATTTTGGTGACACTACCAGGATATATATAAAAGTGATAATAATAATAATAATAATAAATTCTTTAAGCGCCAAACACGGCGCATAAGGCAGAAACCAGTGCTCTCCAGGTTGTTCGTTGTGACGCCACTCCTCTTAGCTCTTGCACATTATTTATAAAAGTGATACTTGACAACAAATCATGTGTTTGTTCTACCTTCGTCTCTTCTCCCACCCGCTTTACAACATTTTGCAGTGGGTCAGTTTCACTCTTTATTTGGAAGAGTTGGAGTAATGCATTTGGTACAGAAATTTACACTCATTGATGCATATTTTCTTCTGGTCCCCTTTTTGTGCCCTTTTTGTTTGCCTCTCCTCTCCTTTGTCTGACATATTGATAGTTTGCAGTCAGTTAATAATGACTGCAGATTCTTTGCATTACTGGTAAGGTTACAGCAAAGGTTTGTCTAGGCGATGAACCTTACAAGAGACAAGAACATATATGTGTATGTTTGGAAAGTGTATTTTCCTAAGAGATTTATGTGGTGCCTGATACCATTTCTTTTTCTTAACAAAAACTGGATGAAGTGTTTTATGGAATAAACTTTAGACTATCTGCCTGTCTACAAAAGTTATGAATGATTGATTACACATTATTTCTTGAAAACGTAATTCCAGTAAAGCAGTCAGACTTGCATCACGCTTTAAAAAAAAAAAAAAGCAACTCATTATCAGAGGAATTCTTTACTTTTTTCTGCTTTATGCTGGGCATGCACAAGAAATAATTCACATTATGTCATTTCTTGCTTTGTTACCACTGTGAGATAATGCCTAGTTGTGCTTTATGTTACCCATGTCTCCATTTTATGTCTTTAGGGAGATATATGGGCAGAAGTAAGAATTATAAAGTAGCTCATAATTCATTGCTTTACACATATTACTTTTTAAGAACAGAGTGTTTGTGATAAGTGTCACGCCACATAATATTTCAATTAATTTTTCATTATTTTAACTGTTGGATTGAAGATATGCCTCTGATTTAGCTGTCACTATTTATCCAACCTTCAAGTGGAAGGAAGAGCTGGAGAAGAGAAGGATGGTCATCAGCAGCTCCAAAACAAAAAACCTTGGTGATATCATGAGAGGGAAGAAGACACCATTATAATGCTGGGAGAACAGGTCCTGGAGCAGGTCAACAACTTTAAATACCTTGAAACTGTCATAGACTGGAAGGGAAGCATCAAAGAATTGTTGGCTACCCAAAGAGCAGCAGCTGAGAGATTTCTTTAGGCCATAAATCAAGAATTCCTCAGTAAAAGAGAAGTTGGCAAGAAGACAAAGATGTCTGTAAACTACTCCATCTATGTTCCAGTCTTGACCTATGGATGCGAGTCATGGGCAATGACTACAACCTGCAAATGCCAACCCCAAACCTCAGAAATGAGGTAGCTGAGGAAGGTGGTTGAAGTAACAAGAAGAGACATAGTCCGCAACCAGACGATATGGCAAGGCTTCAAAACCCAGCCCCTGCAGACCCAAGTGGAAGTGGCACGATGGTTTGGCCACGTCTGCAAAATGAGAGAAGATCGGCTACCACAACAAGAATGGGAAACTAAGAGCCAGGAATCCAGACTTCTAGGATGACCCAGAGTCTGCTGGGAGGACATTAGACAATCTCTGAAGGGCCAAGGAACCAGGCCAGGAGGAAGACAGCTGATAGAATAATATGGTGCTCTCTCTGGTAAACTTCTACACCCAAGGGTAGAAGAGGAACAACTAAGTCAGCCATTGGTAAAACTCTAGGTTGTGTTCTTACTATGGGTGTTAAAAACATTATTTGTGTCTGATCTTTGTAGTAATCTTTTTCAGTTTAAATCTTGATATCTCGGGTTGAATTCTATCCTAATTTATTGTTATCTGAGCTCTTGAGGGCAAATTCTCTACTGTTTTCTGTGTATTCTTTGAATTTCAGAAACATCGTTGAGTTCAAGCACCAGAAGTGATGCACCTGTAATTGTGATTGACGATGAATGACTCTGGACATGTCATGCTGGTGCAGGTCAGTTTTACAGGATAAAAATGATGGACCTGTTGTCACAGTGAATCTGAATCTGTCATAGGGACAAATTGTCATAAATTTCCCTCAGTTTGATCTGTATAATACACTTATGATCAGCCATATACACAGATTTATATTCACGTTAATGTGAAGAAAGTGTCCTAATAGTGGTAGTAATAGTTTGCCCACTTAAATCTTTCTCAGAAGTTATTGTAAATGAAGTGGAACTTTTAAAATAGATGCATTACATGTTTGGTTATGATTTTAACTTGCACACTCTTGATGTCGCAAAGCATGATTGTTAGACAGAACTGCGAATTGTTGGGGATGGGGGAGAGGAGGAGAAGGAGCAAACAAAAACTAATGCTCTGGTTCAAAATATTATCATTGCCCCCATTGGATAGTACGCCTGACCCTGTTGGAATCATGACTCTGCAGAAGTTACTGTCCATAAAATTGACTGATTTATTGTTGTCCCTATCCCATGCAGTATTATTGTCTGACTGTCCAATGTCTGCTGTATTTGTTTTTCTCTCTCTTTCTGTCCCTTTCATTGTCACATTGTGTTTTAACTTTCTTATTTCCAAAGCTCATGAAAGTGACTTCTGATTTTTTTTTTAAATTTATCGTGACACATGAGAGGACTAGCAAATTTGTGTACACAGTAAAACAAATTGTACACAGACACCTGCTGCAAGAACACATGATTGCTTTGATGCAGGCTTCATGCAAGCAGGCTAGTTGCAGTGGTGGTTCCTTGCCCCCATAGGGAGCAAAAAAGAGGAACTGATGATGACAGTAATGTAAGCACTGACAACTCCATATCATTATCATCATTTTCATTTTTGCTGCATTAAGTCCCCTTGCAGGAAGCCTGCATCAATCAATCACATGCTCTTACAGTGTTAGATTCTGTAGCAGTTGGTTTTACATGATGAGGTTCACTCTGTGATTTAGATTTGTTAAACTGAGCTTATAAAATTTTATTTTAAAAATATTTGGACAGAATTTGATTAAGGTATCACCAGTGCAGTGAAATCTACAGGACCTTTTAATTAATGGTACTGTCTTGAATGCCTCATTTTCATTCATAACCCTCCGCTCACCAAGGAGCATAGGCCTTCAACAAACGCATGCCAAGTCCTCCTGTCACATGAATGCCTCAGATACCTGATTTTCAGGGAGCACAGCTTTGAATGAGCAGCTTATTCAAACAGATCGTATGGAATCAGTGAATGTGTTTGATTTAACTTGGAGTAATGGTGATTTTTGTCAATAGTGAAACATCGAAAGCTTGCCTGGTTTGGGCATGTAACTCGTCATGACTCCCTTTCGAAAACGATCCTTCAGGGGACAGTCGAAGGTAAACGGAGAAGAGGAAGGCAAAGAAAATCCTGGGCTGATAACATCAAAGAATGGGCAGGACACGGTTTTTCCACACTTGTACGCATTGCTGAGGATAGAGAGCAGTGGAGGACCCTGTCTGCTGATGCTTCCACCATGGCACCCCTACGACCCATGACGGGTTACGGGCTGAGATGAGATGAGATGAATGGTGATTTTCACCCCTGTATTACAGGGGCCTGAAATGGGAGTAGAGAGTAGTAACACTGTAACCTACTGTGGCTGTAGTAAGAAGTTTCTTCTTCTTTGTACACTCTCAGACATCTTGAATATTTTCAAAGAAAAGAGTTGTCAGCTGGAGGCATTTTGTATCTGCAATGAGTATTTCCAGGAATGGTACTGGTGACGACCATATGTGCTTTCTCTGTTCCTCATACACTGGGCATCTTTGAATCATATGTTCAGCAGTCATTTTATCAACGCCATAGTTACACTCATCAGTGGTTCCTATCTTTAGCTATCTTTAGTAAGAAGCAACTAAGGAGGGTTTAACACCTTATCGCATATCCCAGCCTGTAGAAAATTAAAGCCACAAAAACTTCAACATACAACATGAACAAGTCAGCTGAAGACAGTATCAGTGGAACAAGAGGTGAGGATGCTGGTGATGGATTAGGCACACATTGAGGAAGCCTGCAGATAGTACTACCAAGCATTCCTTGTTCTGGAATGTTCAGGTATAAGAGAAGTAGAGACAGACTAAATACACATGGAGAAGAGAACTGGAAGCAGAAGTTAAAATGATGAGGAAGATATAGAAAGACCTTGAGCTGATGGCATATGACAGGAAGACTTGGCATATGACAGGAAGACTTGGCTTGTGCCTGTTGAGGATGTATGCTACTTGGGGAGCTATAAGATATTGATAGATAAATTGATTGATTGATTTAAGACTTTTATTAACTCTTACTATACAGGAGCTAAAACCGCGTTTTTACGCTCTAGTTTAGCTATTGTTACCGTCGCGCGCCACTTCACGGGGCGAGCCGTAAAATTGGTACTAAACCCGCGCCACTTCACGGAGCTTGCCGGATTGTAAGAGTTAATGCTTGCAACACTTCACTGAAAGAGGGTTGCATTTCACAGATGCTGTAATGAATATTTGTATATTAACTTTGTTAAAATTTGGCTGAAAAGCCTTCGTGAAATGTTGTTTCTACATGTACATCTTTCATGATTGATGTTTCAGCAGATTTACTGTTTATAATTGATCATATTAATGTCAGGTTTTCCTTTATGGGTATTTAAAATTCATATGTCCTAAATCACAAATAAGACCTATTTTTATTCTACTTAATTTGTTAAAGCTATCTTTGGCTATTTATGACTTAAAATGGAACGCATATACTTTGAAGTGTGGATTTTATGTCTTGTCTGTATTGTATTTACACACATGCACACACACAAATCATTATATTTATGGAGTCTCACATAAAACACAAATAATTATATTTATGGAATGATGAGTTAAATCCGTTTCCCGAATGAAACTGGACAGAAGAGTATCTTGATTGTCTGTTGATTTAATCTGCATCTCTGCACCTTCCTGTCTCCAGTTCAAGTTGTTGGCTTCTTTCCATAATCAAACTGTTTGATCGCTGTGAATGACGCGATCATCTCTTCCTTTTAGCCATCTTATCATTTTGATCCATAATAATATGTCTGCAATACTTTAAATTAAAATTTTGTCTTGAAGAAACAATAAAAAAATTTACATTTTAAGGTTATTTTTAAGAAAAATGATGAGTTAAATCTGTTTCCCGATGAAACTGGACAGAAGAGTATCTTGATTGTCTGTTGATTTAATGCACACCGTCATATTTTGCTTTTTTCGCCGCCGAGAGTACATATAAGGGTAAACAATACAATTATTGTCTAACTTTCAACCACAGTTTGACCCTCTTAGCTGTGGTCTAAAGTTAATGCACTCTCTCGAAAATAGAAAAAAGTGCGCAAATGACTGTGTGCAAAGTGTGACAGACCGACCGACCGAAGTACCTTACGGCGGGAATTATGGTATTGGATTTTAAAATCGTTTCTTTTTCCTTTTCTAATTGATCAGTCTGTTTTTTTCTTTTGTGTCAGAAATGTTTATTTTGAAGTCATTGTTTAATTATACAGATATAAACTCAGTATAATTAAACGGACCAGTTTATTTTGCTGATCTAGTTTTGATCTGTTTGTAAATAAAAGAACTTTAAATATATTTCCTCCCTTCGTCTCTGTATTGGTTGTCTCACTTTTCTCACTCTCCCTGACATACACCATGCCCCCAACCCTCTACCATGTTTTGGTTTGTGTGTGCAGCCTCAGCAGTTTATCATTACGATATTTGTTTATACCATTAAATCAAAATTGTGCCCGCCACAATACATTATTACCTTTAGCCAAGTCATTTTTTTATGATCATGTTGGTACTTATAATTGACACAAGATATGCTAGTTCTGGTTGAACCACACTTTTAAAATTAAAAAAAAAAGATGCCTTGCATATTATTTAGCTGATTATGAGCCCTTCAGTTTTGCCCTTTCCAGAATGTTTTTTTTTTTCAAGGGTTTCAGCATTTAGTTTGTGATTTATTAAGTATTTTTTATTTCTTGTTTTACTTGTGATGTAGCAGCTATAAATATTCAGTTGTTTAGCTTGGGATGTATCAGTTATAAAAAAGTATAGCTTGTGATGCATCAGTTATAAACATCGAGCTATTTAGCTTGCAATGCATCAGCAAACATTCAGCTGTTTAGCTTGCAATGTGTCGGCTATAAACATCCAGCTGTTCAGCTTGTGATGTGTCAGTTAAAAACAGTTGATCCCCGCCCACTGCAAAATATGTGGAAATAAGAAGGCAGATAAACTTTGCCAAAAGGGAGGAAGGAAAACCCAAACAGAAAGCAGGTCTACATATGAAGAGATAAAAGCAATAATCAGATATAACTATGGAGAAAAATGGCAGAAGGAACATCCAGAGTCCAGTAATGCTGAACCATACTATACATTACTAAGGAGAGATCAAGTGATAAGTTTCAGACTGAGAACTGGCCATTGCAGACTCAGATACCATCTGTTCAACAAACTGAAAATTGGACAGAGAGATGAGTGTCCATACGTGGGAAGACAAACAGATAGTAGGACATATACTCCAAAACTGTCGGCTGCATGAGATGAGCAGGGTGGCAGTGTGGCCTTCTCCAACCCAGTTTAGGGAGAAACTGTATGGTGATGAGAGAAACCTGAGACGGACGGCCATCTTTATAAGAGAGATAGATGTGGTTATTTGAGAGCGCATGTAAAGGAAGTTAAAAACATCCAGCTGTTTAGCTTGTGATGAAACAAGTTATAAGTTGTTACTGTTTAGTTTGTGATGTACTAAGATCCAGTTATTCAAATTGTGATTATGCAATATATTTTTTGTTTTGTTTTTTTTCATCTGTTGGTTGAAAAGGTGATAGTTCATACTTTGAAGCTTTAAGGCATTCAAGCAGGAAATGACAGTTATTTTGCTAGCAATTCTCAATCAAATCTTTAACAGTTAGTAGGGCTAACTCACATTGCTAGGCTGAGTTTAAAAGCTGATATTGAGTGGACATTCTGAAGTCAACTTCAACTCTTGTTGAAAGATTGATCTCATGTAAAGAGAAAGTTCCTGGACATTGGAATGCCAGTATTGATAACCACAGTTACAATGTTGCATGCCCACCTGCATCTCTGTGAGTAATAATGATATTTGGATGAGCTGCCATGTTTACACTCATGTGTGCTTGTGAATCTGTGTAAAGATTGTAATTACTTTACATGTCAGTATAGGATATTGCAGCTTGATCCCAACTAGTTAAATGTGCAGTGCAAATAACTGTTACAAAATGTGTTTTATTATTTGCTAGGTAATGTTTGGCTCTTTGTGCTGCTTTTTCTTAGAGAAGTGAAACTGGGAAACATGTCTACAGAAATGAACCAGAGAATCCACCCTTAGAGAAATGAAAAAAAAAAAATGGAAACATGCCATTTCAGATGTGAAGAATTTTAAAATACCTTTAACCATGGAGTGAGTCAACTAGGAAAAATAACCACAAAGATGTGGAGTAAGAAAACTGACCATGGAGATATGAATTAGAAAATGGCTTATAGAACTAGAAAAAAAAAGATTTTTGGAAATAGTCAGGCAGATGTCTTCTTGCAAAGAAGAACAAATGAAAAAATGAACACTTTGATGTAAACTGGGAAAAAGACCGTAGAGTAAACAAGGGGAAGAATGGCTGTAAAGATGTAATCAGAGGAATTTGTGCCAAAGCCATTGCATCTCCGAAATTGTATTCACCATACTCCCATATAATAAATTAATAAATGGATGGATTTAAGTCCTAGCAGAACACAGGCTATTTATAGTTGAAACGAATTTAGTGTATGAATTTGAAGCTTTCTATAGAAAACTAATTATAGAACATGTTAACTATGCCAGCAAAATACTATTACTAATCATAATGAAAAGGATGCAACAAAAGCTAGAAACAGAAATAAATGAAGTACAGGCAGGTTTTCGACCAGGTAGAGGCACTAGAGATTATATATTCAATATGAGGATCATCATAGAAAAGTGTAGAGAATTCAACGTTGACCTATATACTTGTTTCATTGATTACACCGAAGCTTTCGACTGTGTACAACATCAGCAGTTATGGACTATTGTGGAAAATATGGGATTTCCAAACCACCTTATACAACTCATCGCACTGCCGTACCATGAGCAACAGGCAGCCGTAAGAATAGAGGGGGAAACATCAGAATGGTTTGAAGTACAGAAAGGAGTAAGACACGGCTGTACCCTTTCCCCTTACCTGTTTAACTCTTAGTATACGAGCGGCCTCTTAGAAAGGCCGATGATCGATCCCCGTCAATAGCGAAAATGTATAGGTGAATGCATGTTTAAAACCACTGAACAATTTAGTTACGTGCATGATATAGGGGTTTCATTTCTTCACATTTTGATATATAACACTTTATGTTATCTTTATAAATAAATTATTTATTGGAAAATCTGTAATGGTAGTCATGAAATTAGCTCGTATACTAAGAGTTAACATTTATGCAGAGAATATCATGAGAAATGTAAAAGATGATCAAGAACACACAGAGTTTGACTCATTTAACATCGGTGGGTACAGATCCCGGAAATCAGATATGCTGACGACACAGTCCTCCTATCGACCAACCCAGAAGGACTTGAACAATTAATTCTGTCCACCAAAAAACACAGCAAGGCCCAGAATCTATACCTAAACGCCAAGAAGACCAAAGTATTGACAACAGACAAAGTAAAGACGAAACCAGAAATTGAAATGGATAACAAAGAACTGGAAAGTGTTAATGAATTCGAATACTTAGGATCAATCATCAACAGCTCTGGCGACTGTGCAGTAGAAATTAAAAGAAGACTTGCAATTGCTTCACATAACTAATACAGATGAAAAACCTATGGCAAGGCACAAGCAAAGAAACAAAGTTACTACTGATCAGAGCACGTATATTCCCAGTAGCAACATACGGCTGCGAGACTTGGACACTCAATAAAACAGTTGCAAAAGAGGTTACATCATTCGAAATGAAATGCTACAGAAGGATGTTGAGAATGCCCTGGACAGAAAAAAAGACCAACAGAAAAGTACTGCACTCACTAAACATAGAGGAAAATTGGCTCCTAAATACCATCGCAATAAGGAAGCTGAAATTTTTCGGTCATATAAAAAGACATAATAGTCTGGAAAAAATAGTGATGGAAGGCATGGTCCCTGGAAAAAGGGGAAGGGGTCGACCTAGATGACGGTGGACCCAGGACATCACAGAGTCTGAACTTGTCTTTGGTTGATGCAGGTCGACTTGCCCAGAATCGTGATGCGTTCAGAGCAGCTGTAATGGAGACAACGTTCTGGAAAGAATACGTCACATGATGATGATGATGTTAACTATAGATGAACATTTATATAAAAGTTTTTATAAGGGCAACTTACCATATATAATCGAGTATAAGTCGAGACATTTTTTCCTTTTTTGGACCTTAAAGAACATACCCGACTTACATTTGAGTCACACAAAAAAGGATTTATGAAACTGGTCAGTGTTGTCCCCTGCCCTTACTGCCGCACACTGGTATTCTTCAGATATAAACTTGCATCTTCATTAAATGTTTTTATCAAAATGTCTTAAGTAATAAATGTTTAAACTCCTATGAAGTCACTAATTTCAACTGGAGTACGCTTTGTTGACCAGATACCATTACTTCTTTCACTAGATTCAGTTTCTTCAAATTCATGCCCTTATTCAATATCCACATATGATTTGGCCACTAAGTTAGCATCCTGATCATATAATAAATCACTTCTCAGATCCCAAAGCAAATATTCAACTGCTTGGATAGCCTTGGCTTTAAAAAAAAAAGCCACGAAGAATCATAGTTGATCACCTCTTTAAAAGATTCTGAATAATTGAAGTATGTTAATGTAGGTCTACCAGAAATCTATTTATAACTTAGGGCTCGCTAGATACTGAGATCTTGTTGCTACTTAGCATCCTGACCAAATAACAAGTCACTTCTCAGATCCTGAAGCAAATATTTGACCGCTCGGAAAGCCTTGGCTTTAATAAAAATGTTTAAAAAAATCATATTGAAAGCCTCTTAAAAAAAAATTCTGAAAAACGGAAGCATTTTAATGTAATGAAAATCTTTTTACAACTGCCCTTCCTTTCTCTCACTGATTTCATTTATTCTCACATGCATTTTAGATATTAAAGGGGCGATTTCAAGCGTTTTATACAGGAAAGGGCTATGCTGAAAGGGAAAAAAATTTGCACAAAGCCAAGGAAGTTCCAGTGCAGTGCGGGAATTCGAAATCGGCAAAAAACTCATTCGACTCATAATCGAGTCTTTCATTTTGGACGGTTTTTCAGTGTAGGAGTCGACTTATAGTCGGATCAACTTATACTCAAGTACATACGGTAGTTAACTGTTTAATTTGTATTTATGTGATTTTTATGACTCATACTTGTTTTAAGGTAGGATGGTGGGAGTCATTTCATGGCCAGTTTTGGGCACTTACTACACATAAACCATCTCTATTTACATAAATTTGATTTATCTACACGAGCAGTGAGGTACTGCTGTGTTTATAATGACGATTATGTTGTCGGAGCAAATGATGCCACGGGAAGAGAGCACACATATATAATTCCAATATTTTACTTAAACATTGGAATAAAAAAAAACAGCGATAATTCAGAAGCTCAGTTTGAGTTGCTGACAGATTCCTTTTCAGTATAACTGCCAGAAAAAAACATAAGAACAACATACAAGATATCCTGCCAGAAGCATTAATGGAACTAAGAAAAAGAAATTAGCAGAGTGGAAATATAGTGGGTTCTGCTCTCATCAAGCTGTATGAAATTAGAGGGCAGATAGACTAACCAAAGAAGGAAACAAATAGAAAAAATGAGCACCATATTTGCTTTCTTCAGAATATAGGAAACATTACATGAATGACAATTGTTTTTAACAACTTTTTTTACTTAAATTCTACAGATTTCTGTAATTGTACAAGATGACTAGATACCACGTTCAAGTTAAACTGTGCATATGTAAACATGGTCTGATTTCATTGCTGATATAGTCAATGTAGCACCCATTGGGCGTTTAGATTTATTGTATATTTGGCAAGTTATTTCACTGAAACCATGAGAGTCCTCTTTGTTTCTCCTTTATTTTAACTGATTATGTGTCGTGCATAATCACTTCATTATTGGGACAGTATTTCTAAACACTGTCTGTTCAAACTGACAGAAAATATTTAATGATTTTTTTAAAAAGAATCATAATTAAGTTCAGCAATTTTCTGTTCCGCTCAAATTAATCTACTGTAAATAGTTTGACTGGGATCCACATTGGTGGATAACTTCTGTGTTAATGCTGTGTAAAAATATTGTTGCTCTTCTTTGTAACCTGTATAATTTAGCTGTATCTTCGCCGGTGTGTGCACTCTTCTATTACGTTTCATCTCCTGTTTATGTCATACCCTTCTGTTGTGTGCCATTTGCTCAAGTTCTGTCCATATCTGTTATATCCTTTTAAAGTACGGCTTCAGTTCTCTCCGCCATTGGCTTTTGAGCTTTTACCCTGAAGATTCCAGAATAAGGACTGCCTTGTAATACCAACTGTGTATCCAGTCCAGTAACAAAATCTTTTCCTCACCTCTTGTCCTACTGGTATTTTCCATCATTTCCACATTGCTGATCTTTTCATTCTGTGTTAATCCTTTTCTGTTCTGTGCATGCCTTACAGAAAAATGTTTTCCCTTACAGAATCTGTAAAGTAATGTGAATATAATCTGATCACAGGACAGAAAATTGTTGCCACTTACATGAATTTGTAAAGCAGTGTGGATATAATCTGATTACTGGACAAAAAATCAGCTTGATGTTATATGCATAAAGAAGAAACTTAAATCATTATTTTAATAAGTGAAACTTTTAAATCGACTAGCTTCACAAAATGCCTCAGGCATACTGCCAGCAAATATGAAAAACCAAACAAGAAAACATTGAATTAAGCCATGAAGTTTGAATGATAGGGAAATCTGCAAGCTCTGACGGTATTTGTGTTCCAAGAGAGGACTTGGTTTTGTTTTTTTCCATGTTTCAGAGCCATGCAGTAGGACAGCCTTGACACATGAGTTTATGTTTATTATTTTTATGTTTACTTTCTGTTGATTTCTAATGCTGTGGAAGCCTCTCATGCCTTCTGTATTTTGATTTTAATATCTATTTTCATTTTAACATCATTGACAGTTCCTAAAACTTTGCCTGTGTTGCTGTCAAGACATTTAGTAGGAGTTTTTAATTCAAGGACTATCTGGCTATCATTTGTTGCATTGAATTACATAATTTGTATCTTTTCTCTATGGATTTTAAGATCCAGCTGCTATGACATCTTTTCCAGTATTATATTGTTTTGCATCTGGTTTCATTTATAGGATAAAAGGGCAGGGTCCACTAATTCCATTTCTAATGGCTGATGTTGTTATTTTCATAATTCAATCTATAGCCAGTAAGAAGAGAAATGGTGGCAAGAAGTTTCCCTGATGCACTGCAGTTTTTATCTCGGAAGGTTCTGTATGTTGTCTTTCATGCATATGTTTTCCGTACTATTATGCTAATGAAAAAGCCTCTATGCCAACTTTACGTGTAGTGTTGGGCAGAGCAACCTAACCTTCGAGGTGAAGACAGGAGTACGACAGGGATGCCCCTTATCAACCACTCTATTTTTAACAGTCATAGACTGGGTGATGTGCCAGACAACAGAGGGCAGTCCAAGAGGAATAAGATGGACTACATTTTCTACATTGGAAGATCTGGAATATGCAGATGACATTGCACTGCTGGCACATTCACATCAACACATCCAGGAAAAAACGGACAGACTTAATAAATTTAGCCAGCAGGTGGGCTTGAACATCAATTTAAAGAAGTCTGAGGTCATGACGCTCAATGTGAGCAACCCTGAGCCCATATCAGTAAGGAATCAGCAACTGGTACAGACAGATACCTTCACATACCTAGGAAGCATAGTAACACCAGACGGTGGGGCAGGCAAAGACATCAACATCAGAATGAATAAGGCAAGAACAGCCTTCTTTAGCCTAAATAACATCTGGAAGTCCTCCCAATACAGCACAAGCACAAAATTAAGATTATACCAGAGTTGCGTGCTTTCTGTGCTTCTCTATGGTGCGGAATGCTGGAGAGTCACAGAGAATGAAATGTCAAAATTGTCCTCTTTTCACACAACATGCCTAAGAAAAATTCACCGAATCTTTTGGCCGAATACCATCACCAACCAAGATCTGCTTACTCGTAGCAAGCAAGAGGACATGCACACCATCATAGCTGGCAGACGCTGGGGCTGGGTTGGTCATGTCCTCAGAAGAGACCCCGATGCCATCACAAGAACAGCTATGCTTTGGACCCCTGAAGGAAAGCGAAAGAGAGGCCGACCAAAGACAACTTGGCGGAGGACTGTGGAGGCTGAGATGCAAAGAATGAACCAGAGTTGGGGCACTGTACGAAGGATGGCCACCGACCGTGCAAAGTGGAATCAATTTGTTGTTGCCCTACAAGACGCCACTAGGCGTGATGGCCACTGACTGCTTTGACGGTCGGTGTTTAAGGATCGAAGAAGAAGATGCTAATGAAAATTTGGGGGACTCCTTTTTGTCTCATAAGTTTCCAAAGTGATTCTCAGTTTAAACTGTCGTAGGCCATTTCATGGTCCAAAAATGAACAAAATGGGCACGTTCTTCTTTCATTTGTCTATCAGTGGCCACCTTTATTTCACATGGATGATTCTGCTTACTATTTTCCTTACACCTGATATTAACATTATTCCAGTGCAATTTTTGCTCCCCTATACATCTCCTAATCTGGCTACTTGACCCAATACCCTTATTTCCAGTGTTCTTTTATTTCTTCTCTCTCCAAGACTTTACTAAGTAATTTGTACACAATTTTTGAAGTGGTTGTCTGTGTGTGCTTTGATGACCTCTCATCGAATGCAGTTACCATCAGGGCTTGTAGCTGCCCCTATCATACAAACTTTATGGCTTAATGTTTTTCTTATTTGGTTTTTCACAATATTTCTCATCTGCTGACAAGATGCTCAAGCTTCTTCACTGTTACTAAGCATGTTTTCTTTGTTTTCCTTGATTGGGAAATTGGATTGCATATATTTTCCATATAGTATCTTTGTATAAATCCCTAGTCCCTCATATTTCCTTCACCTGCAATGTCCTCTGGCTGTCTCTCCAACTAGTTAGTGCATTACTCTTGATTCTTCTAATTCTTATTACTTCTTTGTTTGCTTCGGTGTACACTGCATAAGCCTTGGTTGTAGAATTTCTGGTTTTGCTTCTGTCTAAATTTGCTTTTTTAATAATTCTTTCTTCCATGTAACTGATGGTTTCTCTTGTAAACATGATTTTGTGCCTCACTCGCTGTATTTTTTGTGATATACTTGCTTCATCTTCTATTGTTGAAGCACTTAGTACTAGCTGAATATTGTGGCAGTGCACTTTTCATTTGTTTCTTGATTTCTGAGATGCCCAACATTTAACTGCTGTTTGTAGCTGACACTTGCTGAAGATCATCCGAGTTTCCATTTTTATTTGGCTAAAAGAATATGGTTGTATTAAGCTACAACTACTTTTACATAGTGAAAAAGGTTGCCAGTATGGAGGAGGATCTCACTATGGACCCCATGATAGGCAGTGGGAGCTGAGAAGTGGCTTAGTGTAGGATGTGATGATTCCTTGTGAGAGCCTAGCACCAGAGCACAGTATTTTAGCTCTGCATATTTGGAGAGCCACCTTGGAGTCGGGGAATGCACAGTATGCCATGTGCTCCTTCCTTCAAGCTTGGGACTAGATGTGGTGATCCTTTAAATGCAAACAATGCTGGAGAAACTGGAGTTCATGACTTCAACTCAACATGTCTTGGAATGGCAGAAAAGATACAGGAAAAGCCTAGATCTACAGTGTACATAATACCAAAGACTCTTCAACTTGGCATTTGCTGCAAAAGAGTGAGAAGCTCAGCAGCCCAAGTTAAACAATAACAACAACATAGTGAAATAATGATCTAAATTTCTTGTTTATGCATATAACATCAGGCTGATTTTCTGTCCTGTTATCAGATTATATCCACATTGCTTTATGAATTCATGTAAGTAGCAACATTTTTTTTAAAAATTTAGTTTTACCTCTATTGGACAACATGCCTCATTCAACCTAGACACGAGGTTATATAAAGGCTAATGTCCAAATATTAAAGACCCAGTGGTCTGATGTATTCACTAAAAGTAACAACATGCTTCCTCCTATAACAAGTTGATTTCAAGCATACAAGTTTATGAATATTGCTCCAGTTTTGTTCACTGTCCCAAGTCCATTTATTCCCATAGGAATATGACCCCTATCTTATAAATACATGCATTTGTCACTTGTTTCTCACGTTGAAGAAATATATCAAACAGGGTATGAAAGATATGGTACTGGCAACTTGTTCATCATTTTTCCACAACAAAACTTGTAATTTGCCATTGACAGTTTAAAACAAAACTTGATTGTTATAAATCATGTTTTATTCTTTGTTAATTTGGCATATTATTATAAATTATAATTCTCCCCATTCTGTCATACATGTTTAAATACATTCACATATTTATTACACCACAGTATAAAACTTTGTTTAATCTCATCTTTATTACACTGACAGTGAATGTAGTAAATTTTAATGGGGCTATCCCAGCTAAACATAAGTGTGGCGCAGCTACATGCAAGAATACCTGCACATACTGGCTACTATTACTTGACAGAACGAACGAACGAACGAATGAACGAACGAACTTTATTTTCGAAGGGTTAAGAATTGGGCGCGCAGGCCCGTCTAACATTCTGCCCTTTCACTCTCATTAATCTTGCATACTATATCCTTTTATTCCCACATATTACTTTAAGCATTAATTTAAAGGCATGCAACATTATAAAGTTAACATAACAGCATGCATTTACAGTATACAATCATAATAAAAAATGAGTAGGTTTTTTTTTTTTTTTTTTAAATAAACAAGATAGTGACTGAAGAAAAATAATAATAATAAAAATAAAATAATATAAACAAAACAATAAATAAATAAGTTATGTATACCGACACTCACTTATGCGGTCAAAACGTCTAATCTGTAGTAATTTTGAATGTGTCATCAATCCTCAATACAAAAATTACAAAAACACATTCTCGCTTACATCCATACATTCTTGGCGGAAATTGAAATAATAATAATAACACTTTCTTGCGCACTTCTGTAGCAGAAAAAGTCTTTCAGCAGTTTAAAAAAATTATATCTGCATGTACATGACCCATTTAAGCAAACGGAAACATTCACATCTCTACAGTACATTCTCACATACATTACATTATATAATAGTATTACATGGATATAAAACAAATTATTCCCATTAAAAACGAGCGGAAGAGGAAAAGAAATGTTGACCTATGGATGAGATGTTGACAAGCAAATGATGTTTCTATGGGGGTAGATAATTAGTGTTTAGGAAGTGTTTGAAAAGTGCTTTGTTAAATGAATATTGTGTAGGTAGGCTTTTTAGGTGGTGTGGAAGACTGTTCCATAAGTAGGCTCCAGAGTAGGCTAGACTCTGTTTGAACAGGTCGATCCTAGGTTTGGGCAGACGTAACTGATGTAATTGTAGTCCCTCTCTTCTACTGGTTTGAAACAATGATCGTAGGTACGGTGGAGCATTGTTTGATAGAATTGCGTGTGTCAGCTTGGCTTTGTTGTAGAGAAGACGTTTTTTCAGGGACAGTATTGTGGGTTCTTTTCCGGTCCTTGTGTGTGATATCGTGCGATTATCGGTGATCAGACGTATTGCTCTCTTATGCAGGGAGTGCAGTCTCTTTGAGGTGGAAGCAGGGCAACCATCCCATAGTGTAGAGCAGTAATCTAGATGTGTCTGTATATGTGAGGTATAGAACAATAGTCTAGTGTCTGCGTCTAAGAAGTGTTTTATTTTGGCTAGCTGGTACGTCTTTTGAGCCAAGTGTTTGGTTAAATTCCGTACATGGGAGTTCCACGTTAAGTGCTGGTCAATCATGATTCCTAGAACTTTGTGTTCTGTTACATGTTCAATTTGTATTGATTCCGCGTGTACCTGTAGCGATCTTTTGGTGCAGTTTAGGAGTTTCTGTCTGGTGGTAATCAACATAGATTTCGTTTTTGCTGTGTTTAATGGCATACGATTCATATTACTCCATTTTGTTAGATTGTCTACATCGCATTGAAGAGTCATTTCAAGTGCCACGCAGTCATTGTCACTAGTGTAGATAGTACAATCATCTGCAAAGAGGTCACATGTTGAATATTTTAGATGTAGTGGTAGGTCGTTGATGAACATTGCGAAGAGTAGGGGCCCAAGAATAGAACCCTGCGGTATCATTAGAACAAATTGTGAAAAGACACTGGCATTAAATAGGACACATGTTGAGAAAAACCAGTTTTTAGCAGTTCAACGCAGTCCTTATCCCAGGGTAAGAGAAATAAGAGTAACAAAAGAGAAATGGAGCAGGGTATAAAGAAGACAGGTAACAACTTTGCATGGATGGTACAGGACAGGAGTGCCTAGTGTGTGTTTGAAGGCTTGCACTCTTTAGAGAGCTGAAAGGTAGACTGGATGGCTGTGGCATGAACTTGTTCTATCCCCGAGAAATCCATACACCATTCTATTGTTGCGTCAGTTTTATGTGTTTTACTATATTATGAGGCATTACTTTTGTTTATGTTTTTATTTATGAAAAACCAAATATATTCTTAATTCAGAGTTGTGCATTATGTCACTTACAAATACTTTTTTCATTCTTACTGTGACAAGTGTTATATTTTTTGTAGTCCATGTAAATTAAGCATGTTGTAGTGGATAAATATTAACAAGGTATTCTTAATGTGGTTTGTGGACAGGGTTATTCATTTGTATGAACATTTTTTAAACTTTAATTTAATTATTAGGCATTACTAACATTGTATTTTTATGAAAGATGTTCACCAGTATCAGAGTTGACAAATATTTTGGGTGACAACAATCATGACAGGCTGAGAGAATTTTCATCTCTTGTAAAGAATGAATCTCACGAAGCTGAAATTACATTATGAGCAGGAGTTAACCAGTAGTTGGTTGTTCAGATGATGTATTAATTTTTTTACCTTCATTTACTCCGTATATTTAAATGTCATGTATATATTTCCTAGCAACCAGACACTGGATGCTGCATGTCCACAGGCCTGACTTTGATACAGGTTACTGTCATAATTTCTGATACCAGTCAATCAATATTTGATAATGTACTTTTATTTTTTCCAACTTTACAACAGTTAGTTATGTGACTGACATAACAGCTGATACTTTTATTCATCCATCTCACACTTTTACCTGTCTCTGTGTAGTCGTAACAGTTGTATCCTTATATTCCTTTATATGTGTATGCCTGCTTGCTAACACATTTATTTTGTTGATAGGCTGTAAACCAAGATGATTGTTAAAAACAAAAGTTCAGTGCTTTCAGATCTTAACATGTAATTCAAGAAGGGTTTGTCTCATGTCAGAAAGGACAATTCACACATTTCATATATATTTTGAAATAACACTCAGGGTATTTTTGATGTGGTAACCCATGCAGAATGACACATTAAAAACTTAGCATATTGTTCAGACTTTTTATGAAGCCTGCATTTTGAAAATTAATTTCACAAGTTATAAAGAACTGTCAGTAAACTTTTTACCTGTACCATTATTTTAGGAGATGCAGGAAAAAAAGGTGCTGGACGAATTAGCTTAGGCAGCCTTGAGTGTTCAAAACTTTAGGTTCCTGATGTTCTGTACCAGTTCTTCTGTTGCCTCTTCTTCTTCTTCCATCCTTAGCCATCAACCGGCAAAGCAGTATGTGGCCAGTACGCCTAGTGGCGTCTTAGGGCAACAACAAATTGATCAATCTATCGCTGTTTCCACCACGCCTAGTGGCGTCTTTGTGGAACAAAAACAGACCAAACAATCTATCATTGTTTCCGTAATCAGATTGGTTGGCAAGCAGGTGATCAGCCCACTGTGCGAAGTTTTTACGGGATGGGGTAAACAGCCCCATGCCCATGGCCTTTTAACGTGGCTGTTACTATTCTTTATCCCCCCCGGTAACACACGGGTGTATTCTGTTGCCTGATAAACTCATATTCTAAACTGTCTAGTACAGAGGTTGGCAAACTATGGCCCTCTGTCTGAATGTGGAACGTGGCTTCATTTTATCCTGCCTACCAACAATATATCAGCCTTTTGAATCAGTTATCCATTACTTATAATGTAACAGAATGCCGGAGAATAAATTTTACATTGTTTTTGACATTTAACAAAATTCTGTAGTCAATTAATAGTAATTTTGTCACACACACACACCCCCCACCTGCCCAAAAAAAAGGTCCTTGTCTTTAAGTCCCCCACAATCTGATTATACATATTTATATTCTACCATACATGTATTCTGATAATAAATACATTTGCATAGATTTTGCTTTCTGATTTGTACATATTCTTGTTTTACAACACCCTATTGGCCCGCAAAACCTAAAATTTTTACTTTCCCGCCCATCTAAACAAAAAATGTTTGCCGACCTGTGGTTTAGTATTCTCTCTTCTCATTTGTCATTGTCTAGTGTCAGTTTTACAAATGGACAAAACACTACAAACACGGGACTCGGCTTAATCAGCCACGGTCACAAACAGGAAACAATGATGAGAAACATAGGAAGGCTTTGAGAAAATGATAAAGTGCACAGCAGATATGGTGGAAAAACATTAATAATTAACTAAAAAGTAAAATATTAAACAGAAATGAAATATGAACACAAAAAAATTAACTCTTAGTATACAAGCGGCCTTTCATGACTACCATTACAGATTTTGCAATAAATAATTTATTTATAAAGATAACATAAGTATTATATATCAAAATGTGAAGAAATGAAACCCCTATATCATGCATGTAACTAAATTGTTCAGTGGTTTTAAACATGCATTCAGCTATAAATTTTCGCTATTGACGGGGATCGATCATCGGCCTCTCTAGAAGGCTGCTCGTATACTAAGAGTTAAGTGCAGTAACATAGCAAACATCAACCTAAAGAAGACAGAGGTCATGACGCTCAATGTGAGCAACCCTGAGCCCATATCAGTAAAGAATCAGCAACTGGAACAGACAAATGCCTTCACATACCTAGGATGCACAGTAACACCAGACGGCGGAGCAAGCAAAGACATCAACAACAGAATGAACAAAGCAAGAACAGCCTTTTTTAGTCTAAACAACATCTGGAAGTCCTCTCAGTACAGCACAAGCACAAAATTAGGATTATATCAGAGCTGTGTGCTTTCTGTGCTTCTCTATGGCGCGGAGAGCTGGAGAGTTACAGAGAAGGAAATGTCGAAATTGTCCTCTTTTCACACAACATGCCTAAGAAAAATTCTCCGAATCTTTTGGCCGAATATCATCACCAACCAAGATCTGCTTACTCAGAGCAAGCAAGAGGACATGCACACCATCATAGCTGGCAGACGCTGGAGCTGGGTTGGCCATGTCCTCAGAAGAGACCCCGATGCCATCACAAGAACAACTATGCTATGGACCCCTGAAGGAAAACGAAAGAGAGGCCGACCAAAAACAACTTGGCGGAGGACTGTGGAGGCTGAGATGCAAAGAATGAACCAGAGTTGGGGCACTGTACGAAGGATGGCCGCCGACCGAGCAAAGTGGAATCAGTTTGTTGTTGCCCTACAAGACGCCACCAGGCGTAATGGCCACTGACTGCTTTGACGGTCGGCGGCTAAGAATCAAAGAAGAAGAAGAACATAGCAAAGAATATCAAATACAACAAATGAAAAGTTTGACCTGATGAAAAAGTTGTATCCGGCAATCAGTCAGTGTCACTTGGCAAACACTGTACGTAAACAGGAACAGAAAGTGAGTCCAAGGATATTAGAGGTCAGTAGAAATAAGGAAAACTGGAAAAGCAAAATATGAAATCAGAAATGGGAGCAAAAAAAAAAAAAATGTCCATACGATTGTGGTGTTGATCATTTGCCTTTGTAGTTCTATTGTTGATTTTGAAGAAGTGGGGTTAACTGGCAACTGACAATATCAGCTGTTATATTTATGTCTCCATATCTCTTTGAAACTTTCTGAGGAAATGTTTCCTCAATGCTTGAATTTAGTAACTTATCTTACTTACTTTTTCTCATTTCTTTATTCGTTACTTTTAACTCATAACGTTAAACTAAGAAATGGGAGGTGTCAGAAAGTACACGAGTTATATTTCGAATATAAGTTGAATCTCAACATAAAATTTTGAATGGTCTTCATGTGACCTCATAATCATGCTCTGTCAGTTCAGAGGCTATTTCTATGTTGTTTCAGAGTCAGTATTTGTGACATTTCTTTGCACAATAGTCAGTTGTCTGAGGTATCAAATAATTTTACATCATGTGAATAATGTTTTTATAAATCATCTGTAACAAGGATAAATAAATGAACAATAGTTACTGCAAGCAGACAGTCTAAAGACAATTTGTCTATTTTAAAAGTGACTGTTTCTCACATTTCCCACCCGTGAAAATCAGATTTAATACAACTTTTTAAGTCATAATTCTGCATGGGCTGCCTCATTTAAGTGCAGGTGAAAATCATTTCACATGATCGTTGAAGCTTTAATGCTGTAATACTTTAAGATAAAGAAATGAGATTTTATAACATCACTGTCTCTTCTCAGTGGAATTAATTTTTTAAAAATGTATTTTGTTATTGTTATTTTTTAAATTCAGCATCTGCTCACATTTGAAAGATTATAGCAGTGTAGTTTCTTGTTCTGAAGGCTACAGGTACACATCACCGATCATTGCTACTGCTTATTTTGAAGTGTGCCCAAATGAATCCATTTTATACTGAGTATATGTTGACTGGTCATTATTTGTACTTCATATTTCTTAGTCAAAACCTTCAGTCAAAATATGAGATATAATTTAGAGTTTATTGTGCTTGTAAATATGGCCGTAATTCCAGTTGTGAAAGTGATATTAAGTGTAGGTATTTCCTTGTTTGTGTGTGTTACCATTAGAAGTAAACTTAATAAACTGTTGCAAGGTAATACATTCTGGTCTTAGTTTCTGTTTGTGTATATAGACACATATGCATATACAAACTTTTATTTATTGACTTACAACAAAAAATGAACTAGCTGACAGAAATTATTTGTATGCCAAAGTCTTTATGCACCTTTGCAAACAAAGGGAGCAGAAAACAAATTAAACAAAACAGTTTTTTCATGTTTGGATGTGCTATTAATCGCACACACAAAAAAGTATAAAACAAGATTATTAGGTGCTGAACAAAATTAAGAATATTTAAAATATGTGATTTTTATTCTAAGAAATTGAACTTTTCAAAAGCTAATCTAGCCGTTAAAGCTAATCTATCCATTCTATACACTTTTCTTTACATATTCAGCCAATCTGAGTGTGCACTACCATTTATACGTGACACATTTCATCTTGTTTGATATCCTATATAAACAAAACTTTGTTTACATATTTGTGACATATTATTGTCAACACACAATTGCTCATGACAAAATGTCACACTCGTTGGATCGGAAAGACTGTGAAAATAAAAACTGCAAATTATAGCCACATTGCACTTGAAAGAACATCTCTGGTAGTTGTGGACTAAAACAAGTATCACAAAAGGAAAGATAAGCTTTCATTGTTTTGGAGAAATATATGGAAATGAAAAGAAATCAAGGTTGATATGAAAAAAGAGTTCTTAACTCAGGTGTCAAGACATTTATACTGTATGGTTTTGAAACATGGAGAACAACAAAGTGACAACCAAAACTGTTATAAATGGGGGCTTTGCACTGTGTAAAAGAATTAAAACAGTATAACAAGAACACCACTGTGGAAATTATGGAAAGAACCAGATAGCTACTAGTGGAACATGAGGCGAAGACAAGATGCTAAGCACTGCAGAAGATACACATTGAGAAAACCAGTTGGTAGCAGTATAAGGCAGTCCTCATTCTGGAAATCCTCAGGGTAAAAGATATAGCAGAATGGATTGTTATTGTTGATCAGAATCGATCTCAATGCACTCTGGAAAAACTCACAGGTGCTCAGTCTCCCTCAGCAAATGATGAAGGATATGAATGCTAACGGTTCCTGTGGTGCGCTGGTTGTATACATGATGGATGCATATTTTCATATGTCATTCTCTGCTAGTCTTACACTTGATGCCATATTCCAGCAATCTTAGTTTTGTTGATTAATCAATTGCAGTGTCTTTCTGTAGAAGTTAATCAGTAAGTGTCTTAAGTATTTCTTCCTTATCCACATCCAGCTTCCTCAATATGGACGCTCTCTAAGCTAGTCTGTCAGCTCTCTCATTGCTGCATACTGCATGACCAGGACAGATCCACACCAGCTCCTGAAGATTCAAGGCTTCTATAGAAATTATCATTCATGCCAGAGTCATCCACTTTGAACCTTCTGAAGCATGGACTCATGTCTGTCATAATAAATGCCCTAGTTGATGGATTTCCAGACAGCCATCTCAGGGCTGCAGTAGCTGCCTCTCTCTCCATTCTCATGCTGGAGGTTGTTGTGATGTAAGCTCTACTTTCTTCAGTGACGACCCTGCCCTTTACTCTAGCCGAGAAGCCCCATCCAGATTTCTCACCACGGAGTACAGACCCATAAGAGAAAGCAATTTGAGATAAACATGAAAGATGACACGGAAAGATCGTGAATGGATGGATGGTACAGAACAGGAAAGCATTGTGTGAATTTATTGTCGACCCATACTCCCCATGGAACTGAAAGATAATGAATGGAGATGACCAAATTACTGAATGACCTCCTGCACAGGTGTAGTAAAATCTCTGAGATAATCGCTTATTTCAGTAAGATTTTAGTCCTATGATGAATAAATACCCCAGCCCTCAGGTGTCTGACTGGTTTCATTTTCATCGCCAGTAGGGCGATGCCTTTTGTGCAGTGGGAATGCTAAGAAAATGACCCGCCGTAAAAATCTAACACGCTTTAGTTTCGGTTTCGAAAAACGTTCAATAAACCTTTTAACATCTCGCCGATCTGCTGCACGAAATGGGGGAAAAGCTTGTAATTAACGACTTGCCACAACTGTGAGACCAAACTGGCGTTTGAATTAACGTAATATGTTAACTTTAACACTAACATTTGTAGTAATTCGGACAGTTCTCAGTAGTAAGAATTGTAAATATTAACGCAAAACACTACCAAAGTTTTGAAAAAACCCTTCTTCGCTCTGCACGCGGTCTCTTTAATATATACACGCTGTGGGCAAAGCCAGCAGAGGCAAACACACAGACAATTTTTTATTTCCTCCTAGCGGTAGTATTCTGACGTCACTCAAACTAGTTGGTTTATTTGAATAGTGAGGAAAATGTTAGAGACAGGGAGGGAAGATGGCCGACTTGTGTAAAATTTATATTTGACGATTGACAGTGACAAAATTGAAAATCTAAACCATACTGAAACTGACCATAACAATCATATGGTAGTATAGCTTAGAGCCCCCTGAGCAAAAATATGTTTTAAAAAATATGGTAGTCCAAGTATTAGCGAAGTTATTGAGAAAATACTAAATGTCTATGAACGCTTGACCGGACAGGCTGTTGTTCTTGCTCGTTACACATAACGTTAGTGGGGACGCTAGTTTAAAAAAAGAGGCATTGTAGTAATTCAAATTCTATTAGTTGGTATGAGAGTATAGGAGTAAAAGGGGAGAGATAGGAAAAATGTAACTAAAACGAAACATCTCTTTCTATTGGGCATAACTAACGCAGACTGACCAATGGACTAAGAGGCACATAGTTTGTTTGGAATTGTTTTGTTTTTTTCAAACTAAATTCAAAAAGTTGTAGTAGTGCCTGCTTTCATTGGTCGGCTCAAATAGATATTGGCAAAAGGCATAGTGGTCTCGTGGCCATTTGACTAGACAATTTTATTCAAACACTTACGTTGAGATCAGATGTGATAGCTTGTAAAATTAAATACTAATTCACTATCTGGACGGGGCAGAGCAAAACTGAGGCCATATTCTTTGCCAGTCAACGTTATTTGTGACATATTTCTTTGAACTAGTGGTAAGAATGCTTTATGTATTTACATGCTTGATTAAAACTGAAAAAGTCAGATACTGCTGTGGAAGAGTGAAGGACATGCCGGAAGCAAACATTATTGAGTCCTCACATTGAACTGTATTTGACTGTTGCATATTATTATGATTTTGTATTAATATTTTGTATTGGAAATGTTAGGAAGCCTCTGTGTTCTATGAACACTTTTCAACATGCCTAGAGCGTTTATAAGTTAGAAAAGAAAAGAAGAAAATCATATAAAAGGAGATGTGGTTACTCCACATTATTGCATTGAAGCAAACTATGTAAAAGTACAGTGGTGTATCTGCCATAGGGACCTGTGGTGTGGTCACAGAAGGTTGTGAGTCATAAATTAGGGGCTGATGCACATGAATGCACAAGAGGCTGACCCCATACCGTCAAGGGTGTCTTTTTATTGCAGAGTTTTTATTTCCTGTTACCATCCGGTGACAGGAAACCTGATGAGTAGGTGTAAAGTCTCCATTATAAAGTTTAAGCTGTCAGCTGATAGCCTGAAGGAGCTTACGTGTGGGTGCTGATCTACATTGTCTCTACATTGATATACTGACTTATATTCGACCTACGAAGAATCCCAGGTGACATGTTATCAGCTGGGACCTCTGACATTTCATCCTAAGAAAATAGTTCCTATCAAAATAACATTGATTTATATGGGGCTTGATGAAAACAACAGCTCCTCATAACAAATGACAATCACTAACAACTATTAAAGTTTGATTCTGTGAATACACCTATAGGAACTCTATATTAACATATATTCATAGGACAAAGATATATATAAATATATTTCCTCATTTTCAAAGACCTGTCCAAAAGAAGTTGGCGGGACAGGCAGATTAAATTGTAAAAAGAAAAAAACATTCAATTTTTAAAAGAAAACTTTAACCACTGTCTTATTCATTTTATTATAGTGAGTTAAAGTGTATTGTGTTGATGTACCATCATCTTCATTTCACCCCTAGACACTAGAGACATCATACACCAGCCACTAGAATCAAAATACGGACTGTGTGAGATCTAGGGAGGTAGCGTTAGGTTCCCTGATCAATATATCATCATCATCATTCCTTTTATAGTCAGGGACCTACATGTGCTTGACCTTACACAGTTAACACAGACACAACTATCTTTCTTGTTAGGTATAACATCTTAACCTCCACAGCAAAAATTACATTTGCTACAACAGGACAACCTTACAGTATGAATCTTTCCTCTTATCATTGGTATGAATGTGTTTGTACTAGGGTGAAGCAGGGCTGTGGAGTCGGCCGAAAAATGATCAGACTCCTAACATTTTATCAGTACGACTCCAACTACAGTTTTTTTTTAGAGTCATGTGGATAAAATTCAGAGTAGGCGTCAAAGTATTTATTTTATTGACTCCGACTCCATGACTCAAATTCCACAGCCCTGGTATGAATATAATTGATTGGCAAACTGTAAAGACAAGTGAAAATGTCATTAAAACTGAGCTCAGAGAAATGTGTATACATTTCTGTGTGCACTAGGTTAATTTTTGTTAAATGTCCAAAAACTGGGTCACTTTAACCCGCACGTGAAAATTGCCATTGTTGCTGCAAAAACTCGTGGTTTTTGCAACACGCCCCACTAGTTCAAAAGGTGAAAAAGTGAGTTGAATTTGAATGCAGGTGGAAAATGATCATCGGTAAAGAGTGTTCACCGTTGGTATGCAATAAATCAGTATGACAAGTGGTCGAAATGATCATTGCATTAGCCATGCCACCAAGGAGAAGTCTCAGCACTGTAGACCGAGGTCGAGCCATGGCATGGATTCAGGATGGTCAATCTGTTCGTCATGTTGCAAGACGTTTAGCAGTGTCCCACTCTACCATTCAGAGACTTCTTGAGAGATTTCAAGCTACCAGACATTTGGAAAATCGACCCTGCTCACGAAGAATTATATAAACCTTGTCTAAACTGAATGACGGCCCTTAACTTTTGTCCAGTAGTATATAATGTGCTCTTTCTGTTACACGTATTACAGAAGGCACTGTTTCTACTTTGGTCATTTCATTACAGGTCACCGTCATTAGATCTTTGTAGTAAAAATTATATGGATTTATTAAATATGTAGCCATGGGGTAACCTTCCTAAATGACATGGGGAGAAGGGATACTGATCTAATGGAATGGAAACTGACTAATTAACAGTTCTTTTATGACGACCTTTCTCGTAAATGTTTGTGTATCCTTTAAAATCTTGCCCTGGTAGACTGTGCCAACGTTTATCCGGCCACTTTCTTCTAAACCTAAGGAATGCAAGAAAGCCCACTTTCGACAGACATTTGGAGGCGGTGGCTTCGCCACCGCGACACTATGCTGTCTGGCTGCTCGTGCCATGGCCGGTGACTGATTGCTCGTGTCAGTCTCGTCTCGGAGATATAACCCCCCTGCACCGGGTAGAGAGTGTCAAACCTCTTGGTATCGCACGCACGCCAAAATGGGCCTGGTGTACCATACCGCTGAGTCTAGGATGCTCCCTTGGGGTTGAAACAAAGCCCACACCTCACCTCCCATAACTGGCTCAAGGGTATGAACGAGAGAACAACTCGTCCCCTAAAGGGCAAAAGAGTGAATAACTCGCGCCCAGAGATTCAAACAAGCAAACAAACAAACCTAAGGAATAAGCTTCCTTTGCACATTGGCCTCTTCCATGACAACCGCACACTCATTTTAACTGTCCATGGTATGGTTAACATTCTTCTGTAAAACCACGTCTCTGTGTTTCCAGTGCTTTTTCTACTTGTTTACTAATTGACCATGACCCACTTTCGTGTGTCAGGACTGAAGAACTCTCTTTCATACTTCCACTGACAAAGAGTTGTTGCATAAAATACATTTCATTTTATAGAATGCTACTTTCGCCTCGTATAATACATATGACTTATAAGAAATGAAACTCATTGAAAACAAAATACATACTAATTATAACCTATCAGAGGGTGAACGGGATATTTCTCATCAAATCAAAAAAAAAAAAAAAAATTATACGTTTCACTAATCAAACGCATCATCTACGCAATGTTTGTTAACAAGCCCAGGTATTTTAATCTATTGACCTGTTTTAAAAATGTTTCATTTACGTTGAATTTACAGAAGAATATTAGCAAGAAAAGCGCGCAATTTCAGAGGTCATGCAATTTAGTACAAGGATCATAATGGCACAACTTTTGCGTAATTTTCACAGCAACTTTGATGGGAAAAAGTTAAATGTTGGTTTTTTTCAGGGTCGTAATTTATTATCTGCCAAAGGGGAACAATTAAGCGACAAATTAGAAATAATAACTTACTTACTTAGTCGTTCCCCTTCTACCGTGAGGTGTAGAGGTTTGGAAGAGAGAGCGCCAGACTATCCTATCGGCTGTCTTCCTCCTGGCCTGGTTCCATTCTAGTCCTCGGTCCTTCAAAGATTGTCTAATGTTGTCCTCACAGAGGACTCGGGGTCTGGATCCTTGGCTCTTTGTTTCCCATGCTTGTCGTGGTATCCGATCTTCTCCCATTCTGCAGACATGGCCAAACCATCTTAGTTGGGACTGTTCTACTTGGGTCTGTTCTACTTGGGTCTGCAGGGGGTAGGATTTTAGGCCTCGACGTATCGTCTGGTTGCGGATCATGTCTCTTCTTGTTACTTCAACCACCTTCCTCAGATACCTCATTTCATATCGGTGAGTTAAGAAACAAAATGTGTGTAGGGGGAGGTTTACACATTCCGTAACGCAAATTGAAGAAAAAAAAAGGGGGGGGGGGTTGCCGAGATGTTACGCTTTGTTGTTGTTGGGGTGGGGTGTCTGAAATGTTGTGGGTTTTTGTTACGCATATATTATATCAAAAATTGCGTTACGTAATTTGTGAACGTCTTCTATTCTAATGTAATAGCACTGTTGCGAACAATTGTACTGCATTGAGACAGTAGTCAACAGCGCAGCGGCCAACAAGGTTTAGAGAGTGTGCAGCACGTGATATGATTATTTAACTTAGTTGTTACGTTCTAAAATCTTGAATGTTTTAAATTTACTGCACGACAGTGTGGCCAGTCCTTCGCACAAATATTCTTAGTCATTTTCAGTAACATGCCTGGTAGGATAGAGTATTACTGTTCCTTCTTGCCTCTTTCCATCTACGGATGACACGTAAACATATCTAAAAGCGTGAGGGAAATCGGACATGTGAAATAAGACGTCTGAGAAAACCTGCAAGTTTCAATACGACAGTTACTAGGAAAAACAATAAAAATGTAGGAATTTGTGGAATAACATTATGCATCAGTTAACAAGAGGGAAAATAAAATGGTGTGTACTTTGCGTTAGAATGCAGCACGAATTGGCTACATGTGTTAGCTATCATTAAGAAGATCTGGCTATCGTGAAAGATGCACAAGAAAAAGCTGAACAGACAGTGTTAAAGTAATCAGAAAGATGCGTTTTTTGTGTTATGTTTATTTGTTTGCTTTTTTTTTCTTCACTCTACCTCCAGCACCACATCTCACGAAATAACGCAAAATGGTGTCTCCACTATTTTGACAAATGTTGAGAGAAAAAAACAAGGGGGCGAATGATCTCGCTCTTTGCAAAAGAACCAGAATGTAACATTTTCAAGGAAGTCTTTACAGTGTCTGTAAATTCAAAGATAATTATTATCCTTTCTTCTTCTTCAGGTGCCTGGTCTGGAACAGACATTGGCGACCATGACCCTCCAATCTTCTCTGTCTTTTGAAAGTCTAATGAGGTTGTTGTTGCCCATGGTATTTAAGCTTTCCACATACATCTTTCTCTGTCTTCCTCTTCCTCTCATACCTGGTATGTTCCCACATGACTAATTCCTCCACTCCTCCTCTTCTGTTAATATGTCCCATAAATTTCATTTGTCTTTTCCTGATGGTTTTGATGAGCGATCTATTAACACCCGCAGCTGTCAGCACCTCGGCATTTGTTTTCTTCTCTGTCCACGATATTCGTAGTATCCTTCTCAAAAACCACATTTCCGCTGCCTCCAGTTTTTTCACCATTTGGTAACTCATTGTCCAACATTCGCATCCATATAAAAGAACGGACCACACGTAGCCCCTTTGTAAGCGAATGTTTGTACTTATGGTGATGTTTCTGTTTTTCATTACGTTGCTCATCCTAGTAAAGGCTTCTTTGGTCATGGCAATCCTTTTCTTTATCTCTGTGTCACATCTGCCATCTGATTGATGTCAACGTGTAGCCTAAATATTTAAAGAAATTTACTTGTTTGATTTTTTCTCTTTTGCTGTTCAAAGAACATACTGGTATTTGTATTTTCTTAGAAACTACCATGCATACAGTTTTGCTGACATTCAAAGATAATCCTTTCAACTCGCTCTCTTCCACTACTTTGTTTAGAATGATTTGTAGATTTTCCTCTGACGATGCTATTAAAACGGTGTCATCTGCAAATCTCAGATTGTTGATATTTCGTCCTCCGACTTTAATTCCCTCGAGGTGTTCAATGTTTCGAAGTATCGTCTCGCTGTATATGTTAAAAAGATCAGGTGATAACACACATCCCTGTCTAACTCCTCTTTTAATAGCTCTGAATTCACTTAGTTCTTCAAATCTGACCGCGGACTCCTGCTCCCAATATATGTTCTTATTATCCTAAGATCTTTCCCGTCTATATTTAGTTCATGTAAAATATCAAAAAGGTCTTGGTGTTTCACTTTGTCAAAAGCTTTTGAGTAGTCTATTGTGACGGTATTGCCTCCCCTGCTTTACAGTAGTGGTCCAACATTGACCAAACTCAAGAGTATCTAAAATATAGGCTTCAATGGAGTCTATTTGTACTCAAGATTACTCTTGGCAGAAATGTAGATAGAAGAGTAGTAAAGCTTCTATCACATGGGAGTCTTCACAAGAAGTTCAGGTAAGCGAAAACAATGCTGGCTGTCGCTAAGCACGTTAATTCTGTAACCTTCCGACCACTTTTGTGAAGAATTTAAGCACTTATTTATCAGCTCGTTAAGCCCCCACTTCCGATTTACTCAGTGGAATTCTCTTATTGATTGTATTATAGCCTTAGTCCCCCTCAGTGTTGGGAGGGCTATTGTCTAGTTCTTCAGAAGACATTATTGCAAGTCAAGAACAGATCTTAATATCAATATGAATACCCAGTAACACCAGGTTCTGCATCAATTGTGTGCTATCATAGTATATGATGAACTAAGTGATTTTAGCATAGACAGAGGCTAAGAAAACAGAACAGTTCTATCAAATTGGAAGATCCGAGAAGGACAAGTGTAATTAAGAGATAAATTTACCATCATCCAAATTGTTGTAGAATATTCATCAATTGATTTCATTTTCCAACAGTCATATTTCAGCACAAACAAAGATAGTAGATAGTGTAAATAATAAATTCAGCTGACTTTTTTAAATTTTATAATTGTTGAAGTTGAGTTTTGTTCTGATTTATTTTATTATCACAGATAGTTACTTAGCGATAGGGGCACCTTATGATCTGACTTAAATCCAAATACTCTCTGAAGCAGATACATTCACAGCCGTGACTATCTTGTGATACCAGTGGTTATCTTCACCACTGGGGCTTCACTATTTCATACAGAATTCTACTTCTGACACTATACACTTAAAAACCTTTCGCTACATCACGCACCAGTCTACCCAGCTGTAAGTGTACACCTGACACTGATCTTGAGTTAAGAAAGGCAACCGGACTCTGCTCTTGAGTGAGGGAAGGCAAAAGCAATGATGACAAGAACTGGTCACCCCCACCTCCTAAGCTGGACCTAGTATAATAAAGTAGTAACAATTCGCTCCCCTACGGCACTGTGTGCTACCGGACTATATTTACCTACACCTTATAACCTAACTAGCACTGTACTCAAAACAGATAAAGAGGACATTATTGAATTGTTACAGAAATGTGGATTACAACAAAGAGGGATGTTAGTGATATCTACATAATGTTGTGTAGCACACATCATTGGTATTTCGTAGAAGGTCAGAGTTACAAATGTCGAGTGCTGGCCTTCAAAGCATGTATACACTGCTTAGACAACGCAGACTAAGCGGGCTTGGCCATGTCCGCCGCATGGTAGATGGTTGCATCCCGAAAGGTATTTTCTACGGGCAAATAGACGGCAAAAAAAAAAAAAAACGGTCGGGCGACCGCAGCTGAGGTTCAGAGATGTGCAAGAGAGACATGAAGGCACTGTACAGACATCCAGCAACCTGAGAGGATGAAGATGCCGATCGCACAAAGTGGCGGTGCTTCGTACGGAGTCACCTCAGACTGGGTAAAAAGAAGGTCTCACAACAAGCAGAAGATAAAAGAACACGCTGACAGAAACACCAGACAAAAAGACAGTTAAAGGCTATCACCTCAGGGGCGCAATCTCATAGTCAGTTATGATGTCTGAAGGGGGTTACTATGACTACTATGATGCGTAGCAGAACATTGGTCAGTATTGAAAACATAATAAAACATTAGTCATTATTGCAAACATATAACAGAACATTGGTCATTATTGCAAACATGTAAAAGAACACTGGTCAGTGTTGCAAACATATAACAGATTATTGGCCAGTGTTGCAAACATATAACAGAACATTGGTCAGTATTGCAAACATATAATAGAACACTGGTCAGTATTGCAAACACATAACAGAACATTGGTCAATATTGCAAACATTTAACAGAACACTGGTCAGTATTGAAAACGTGTAACAGAACACTGGTCATTATTGCCAACATATAACAAAACACTGGTAAGTATTGCCAACATTTAACAAAATACTGGTCAGTATTGCCAACATATAACAAAACACTGGTCAGTATTGCCTACATATAACAGAACACTGGTATTACTGCAAACATATAACAAAACACTGGTCAGTGTTGCAACATATAACAAAACACTGGTCAGTATTGCCAACATATAACAAAACACTGGTCAGTGTTGCAACATATAACAGAACACTGGTCAGTATTGCAAACATACAACAAAACACTGGTCAGTATTTCCAATATATAACAGAACACTGGTCAGTATTGCAAACATATAACAAAACACTAGTCAGTGTTGCAACATATAACAAAACACTGGTCAGTATTGCAAACATACAACAAAACACTGGTTAGTATTTCAAACTGTCATAATTTTATTAACACAGTAGGTCAGCGTCAAATGTGTAGTCACACATCTTGACAAACAAAAAAAAAAAACCAAACAAAACACGTCCATCTTTGAACTTGCTTTGGTGGACAAATTCAAGCAACTAATCAGACGGCTGGTCGGTGCCCTTTGGCCAACTGGCTAAACCCGTCGTAGACTTGACGGAATAGAACAGTTCTGTTGCCAATCTCTCTCACTAAATCAATCAGAAAATCAAGTGGGTTGTCAGGTTGAGAGGTCATAAGTCTGGTCGTCATAAACTGAAACAGAACAGGTCGGTTATTAAAAACCTAACAGTTACAAATTACAACTATAATAAATAATACTTTATTACACGTCAGATGGGGCGACAAGAAATTCTCACAACAAGCAGAAGAGAAAAGAACACGCGGAAAGGAACACTAAGCAGAAAAAAAAAAATACAGCTGAGGTCTATCACCTCAAGGGCGGATTTCCATAATTAATTATGACTGAAGGGGCTACTATTACTACTACTACTATTACTAATACAACTTTAAGGGGTAATAGATAACATGATCATCAAATTAAATATAAGTATATGTGTATATCTGCCTTCACTGGTGTCAATACCTTGTCGAGGTGTGGCGGCTTGCGTACCCTGATTACCCCCAGAGCTATGCCAGCGGGAGTTTTACTCCTGGAAGGTTCTACCAAGCTGGACAGGTTTGCGCGGGCAGGGGTCAGACTAAAGCAAACACCCTGGTCCTCCAGGTTGGGGGTTTTAGCATAGGGCTGACACCCCTGTCTATGTATATGTGATGGGGCCGAAAAGGAGACGCCCGCCCCCTACCTGTTTCTAGGCAGATTATTTTCGATGTGCGCGAAGCATTCTGGGTTGTGAAAAGTCTGAAGTAGAAGATATGTAATGAGGCCATAATAAAGCCTGAGAAATTAATTGTGGTGTATAGTTGTGAATCATATTTGATACTCGTGTGTTATATTAAATAGCTGTAGGTTTTATTTGTGTTTTCGCTATTCCTAAAGCGATAATCGCGTGTGATATTTAAGTAGCCAAGATTAATACGCCTAGCGCGCAGTAAAGTGAGTGATTAGCCTAGTGCCTATAAAAAGAAATAGCGATCGGCAAAAGGCCGATTTGAAGATTCTGCCCACACGAGAGAGCAAACGACGAAGCGCCCTGTATACCTACACAGAAGAACACAAAGACATGACACATTAGCATCGGGCACTGTTGGGTGTTTTGTTTTGTTTAGTTTTGTTTTGTTATGTTCGCTAGTTTATTTGTTTAATGTTTGCTTTGTCACTGAATGGGTTGTAAAAAATAAATATAGCCCCTGCCTCTAGAATCAAGAGTTTTATTGTTGTTCGGGTCGGTGCGAGTGTGACAAGAGAGTGATCACACATCACAATATAATCATCATCATCATCTCGCCCACCCTATCACAATTGGCGTCGTCGGCAGGATAAGGCAGACAGTGACACTGAGCAAACAGCAAACGAACAAATATTGTAAACACCCAACAGTGCCCGATGCTAATGTGTCATGTCTTTGTGTTCTTCTGTGTAGGTACACAGGGCGCTTCGTCGTTTGCTCTCTCGTGTGGGCAGAATCTTCAAATCGGCCTTTTGCCGATCGCTATTTCTTTTTATAGGCACTAGGCTAATCACTCACTTTACTGCGCGCTAGGCGTATTAATCTTGGCTACTTAAATATCACACGCGATTATCGCTTTAGGAATAGCGAAAACACAAATAAAACCTACAGCTATTTAATATAACACACGAGTATCAAATATGATTCACAACTATACACCACAATTAATTTCTCAGGCTTTATTATGGCCTCATTACATATCTTCTACTTCAGACTTTTCACAACCCAGAATGCTTCGCGCACATCGAAAATAATCTGCCTAGAAACAGGTAGGAGGCGGGCGTCTCCTTTTCGGCCCCATCACATAAATAAGAATTGAAGTTACGGAAACAACAACAAATGAACAAACCTTGCCGCGGGACGGACATCCGGAGTCTGAGGGTCGTATGACTGTCAGTTGTGAAAGCCGAAAAGAAGCCACTGACACGAAAACGGACGTCCTGACCGCAAAACGTGAAACAAGAATAGGATTTTAGAATGTCAGGACAATAAACGAGACGGGTAAACTAAAACAGGTCACAGCAGAAATGAGAAACTATAGATTACACATTCTAGGGATAAGCGAGAGCAGATGGACAGGGGCAGGAAAAGTTAAAACAGCAACAGGAGAAACAGTACTTTACTCTGGGAGAGAGGATGGACAACACAAAGAAGTTGCAGCTATTATTCTACAGAAAGTAATAGAAAGGACATTACTGGAATGGAAACCCATCAACAACAGAATGATAAGAATAAGATTGAGAGGGGGATTCACCAACATTACAATAATACAATGCTACGCACCAACAAATGGCAGCGATGAAGAGGTCAAGGATGAATTCTATCAACAACTACAGAAAGAAATGGAAGACACACCTAGATATGATCTTATCATAGTAATGGGAGACATCAATGCGAAAGTTGGAACACACAATACATATAATGAAAGAGTAATGGAGAAATGCGGCAGCGGAACAGCAAACGAAAATGGTGATAAATTAATAAGTTTCTGTAGCATTAACAACCTGGTCATTGGAGGAACACTCTTCCCACACAAGGAAATTCACAAATTTACATTGGAATCACCAAATGGTCGGGACAAAAACCAGATAGATCACATCATGATTAATGGTAGATGGAGACATGCATTACAGGATGTGAGGGTAAGAAGAGGTGCAGATGTGGGAAGTGATCACCATCTAGTAGTAGCAAAACTGAAAGTGAAACTCAGAACGGTTGGACCAACTGTAACTACACAGAAAAGGTTTGACATCAGTAAATTGAAGGACCCCCTTACCAGAAAAGCTTTTGCGGCTGATATAAAGAAACGATATCAATTTGCCATAAGCCAGGAAAAGACATCGACTGATGATATAGACCAGAAATTCAACACCATTTCAACAATATATAAGGAAAGCAGCAAATCATGCTTGGGATTCCAGGAAAGGAAGAAGCAAGACTGGATAACACCAGAAACATTAAACACCATAACACTGAGAAAGGAAATGAAAAGAAAGAAAACAGAAGCGAAGGCCCCCAGGTTAAAGCAACTATATAGCGAACAGTACAGTCAGCTGGACAAGGAAGTTAAACGCCAAACCCGAGCCAACAAAAGGAATTTCCTAGACGATCTTGCAAGACAGGCAGAAGAGGCAGCACTGAGAAATGAACAAAGTACAGTATACAAAATAACTAAATTCATCAGCGGAAAACGAGGTGCAAACAATATTACACTAGTAAGAGATAAGCAAGGAAATCTCATCACGACAGCAGAGGGACAGGAAACAAGATGGGCAGAACATTTCAGAGAAACTCTGAACAAGGAACCACAGAGACACAATTGAATGTTCCTGAGGCTGAAAATGATCTAGATGTTAATACAGACATTCCACGAAAAGAAAAAAACCATCACAGCAATTAAAGGGTTAACGAATGGAAAAGCTCCTGGCCATGATAACTTAAATGCAGAGCTATTCAAGTCAGACCCTGAGCTAGCAGCAGAACTATTAGAACCACCATTTGCACAAGTCTGGAAAACAGGGGCAACACCAACGGAGTGGAACAAAGGAAAAATTGTCAAATTGCCCAAGACTGCAATAATTGGAGACGAATCACTCTTCTCTCAGTTCGCAGCAAAATACTAGGTAGGATAATTATACAGAGAATTTTCAAAGCAGTAGACCACAAACTGAGGAAAGAACAAGCAGGATTTAGAAAGAACAGAAGATGTGTAGATCATATATTTACCCTCAGGAACATTATAGGGCAGTGCTCAGAATGGCAAAGACAGCTGTACATTAATTTCGTTGATTTTGAAAAGGCTTTTGACAGTATACATAGGGACTTTTTATGGAAAATACTGAGGGCTTATTGTTGCTGTCATTTTTGACGGAGTCATCTGTCAAGTTATTTGCTTATGTTTTTATCATAAGAATAATTGTGTCTTTACCTGCGATGTCAGGTTGATTAGGGGTTGTCTTCCCTTGTTTATTCATTCATTGTGTTTGACCTTTAGGGTCAAAGGTAGACAGTTCGGGCGTATGCCCATGGGCGGTTTTTTTTAAGCGGGAGTGGAGTTAGACTTCCGGCAAGCTGGAAAGTGTCCTGGTTTCTGAAGGGACGAGAGTCCATTGTGTTTTTCGGGAAGAATCTTCGAAGTGACTGCACTGGCAGTTTTCCCTAGTGAATCTCTGTGCGTTGGAATGACAACAGAGTTCCTTGTTAAGTTCTGTGGACTCGGTTACAGGTAATACCGACTTTTTCCATTACTATGCTTTCGGTAGCAGAACATGTTAGAAGATTGCCTAGTCTGTGAACTGCAGCTCACCGGTCCTCCATTTCAGAACTTATATGTTGTGCTCAAGGTAGCCATTCAAGACTATTAGTCTTCATACCATCCAGAAATCCAGTGACGAAGATATATTGTGGGAGCCGCAGATTGGCGGCATATTTATGTCTACAATAAGCATTACTGCAGGGTTGATGGTAATCTGCTTATCAGAAGTACACAGCCGACGTCAGAACGAGGCCTGTGTTTTCGGCTATTATACTACAGCCTGATAATGTGCAATTGGCGGGGAATGCCAAGTTGCACCTATGTGTCAAAGTGATGAAGGTATCTGACGCGTTTAGTCAGTAATCCCAGGGCGACGCCACGAACTGTCCTTATTGAAGAACATTGTATTGACCATGCACGAATATTCAAATGTTTACCAGCTTGCTGATTGCCTAATGTATACCTATCGATTTCCGGTCAGCATGACCTTGTTACACTGACTGTTCCTGTTGATACCATGTGTGTTCTCGTCAATAAATGTTTTGAAACGTGTCTGCAGTGTCCAAGCATCCTTGACTACTGCATGTGAGTGTATGGGTTGCAGGGTCTACATATCTACGAGCCTAAACACATTCGCGCCTTCATTCGCACCCACACTCAGTTCATCATACGCTCGCACCACACACCTAACAACATGTATACTGTCTTGGGCCAGTGATCACCTCAACAAGAGAAAAAGGACAGTTACACTTATGGAATTCCAAGCTGCATAGTGTCAATCATAAAAAAGCCTCTATGCCAACTTTACGTGTAGCGTTTGGGCAGAGCAACATAACCTTTGAGGTGAAGACAGGAGTACGACAGGGATGCCCCTTATCAACCACTCTTTTTTTAACAGTCATCGACTAGGTGATGCGCCAGACAACAGAGGGCAGTCCAAAAGGAATAAAATGGACTACATTTTCTACATTAAAAGATCTGGAATATGCAGATGACATTGCAATACTAGCACATTCACATCAACACATCTAGGAAAAAACGGATAGACTTAATAAGTATAGCCAGCAGTTGGGCTTGAACATTAATCTAAAGAAGTCAGAGTTCATGACACTCAATGTGAGCAACCCTGAGCCCATATCAGCAAGGAATCAGCAACTGGAACAGACAGACACCTTCACATATCTAGGATGCATAGTAACACTAGACGGCGGAGCAAGCAAAGACATCAACAACAGAATGAACAAAGGAAGAACAGCCTTTTTTAGTCTAAACAACATCTGGAAGTCCTCTCAGTACAGCACAAGCATAAAATTAAGATTATATAAGAGCTGTGTGTTTTCTGTGCTTCTCTATGGTGCGGAATGCTTGAGAGTTACAGAGAAGGAAATATCGAAATTGTCCTCTTTTCACACAACATGCCTAAGAAAAATTTACCGAATCTTTTGGCCGAACACCATCACCAACCAAGATCTGCTTACTCGAAGCAAGCAAGAGGACATGCACACCATCATAGCTGGCAGACGCTGGAGCTGGGTTGGCCATGTCCTCAGAAGAGACCCCGATGCTATCACAAGAATAGCTATGCTATGGACCCCTGAAGGAAAACGAAAGAGAGGCCGACCAAAAACAACTTGGCGGAGGACTGTGGAGGCTGAGATGCAAAGAATGAACCAGAGTTGGGGCACTGTACGAAGGATGGCCGCCGACCGAGCAAAGTGGAATCAATTTGTTGTTGCCCTACAAGACACTACAAGGCGTGATGGCCACTGACTGCTTTGACGGTCGGCGGCTAAGGATCAAAGAAGATATATATATATATATATATATATATATATATATATATATATATATATATATATATATATATATATATATATATATATATATACATATATATATATATATATATATATATATATATATATATATATATATATATATATATATATATATATATATATATATATAGTGAACAAGAACAAGTAATCTTTAGCACATACATATATATATATATGCACACAAATATACGTATGTATGCATATATGTATTTATGTATGTGTCACATTTATTAAATGGATGTACCAAATTTCAAACCTTATTCCAACAAAGGCACAATAGAGCTGTAGACATTATTTATGAGAACGTGAAGTCCTCAAACAGTAATAATAGTGACATAACAATAAATAAAGAGATAATAGTTAAACCATCATTTTTCGGCAGCAGTAATACTTCATTTAAAAACACGAGCCGTAAAAGCTGATTTAACAATAATGAATCCACAGAACAAAACAGCTTTTATAGTAGAAGCAGCAATACCATATGACGCCCATTTAGATAAATGTTACCAACATAAATTTGACAAGTACTATCCATTGATTGCAGAAATTAACGAACTAGGCTACCATACGCATGTTATCGTGGATTAATGTCGCTGGGGCTGCGGAAATTCGAAGCCAAAGTTCTATGTAAATATGTCAGCATTAGTGCAGTTATAGGCTCTTACAGAAGATGGAAACTTCGATGTAAAAAAACACCCATCTTAAATTGCTGGAGATGGTTTCCACAATTTTATTAAGTATAATCTCAATTGTGCTCTGTCTAATAAACCAAACGACTATTGTATTTGATGCTATATTTAATATCTCACTCCACTAGCTGTTGGTGCCGCTATAGCGCACTGGTTAGTGCACTGGCTTCCTAGCTCGGTGGTCCATGGTTCGATCCCCAGTTGAGGATGGGATTTTTTAGACCGCAAATGGCTCCGGGGTCTACCCAGCCTCAAAAATTGGGTACCAGAGCAACTTCTGGGAAGTTTAAGGCGGCCGGCGTGATGCTGACCACATTACCCCTAGTGTGCCGATGGTCATGAAAATATGGGCCTAACACCATATTCCCACTATGCCTCTAATGGGCGTGTAACTGGATCCTTTACCTTTTCCTGTCATCCTTAACTAGCTACCTTCTTATTTTCCTGTTGGATCAATTTCTCTTGATCTCCATATATTCCCCAATGCAATTTTCCATGGTCAGCACTTCTTTCTTTCTCTGCCTATAGCAGATATGTTGTATTTTCATTCTTACACTCCTTTTAGTAATAATTCGTCTTGTCTGTTTACCTGCCCATCCCTGATGAGATAATAGACATGTGATGCAATATTGAAACGGCAGTCATGTTGGTAAATTCTCGTGTACCAAACCTTGGCCGCGACAGATTAACACTAAATAACGCCTCAGCGTATTTACTTAATTGCTGATAAGACAAGGGTGCGTTTTCGCCAATATAACAGAATGAAGCGACCCTCTCGATCTCTGTTTCACTACGGCAGTAATCAGTACATTTGTGGTACGGATTTTATTGCGTGCTTTCAACTGTCGCACTTTCAGTCTTTCTGTCTCTGCTAAGTAGCAGATATTTGATATTGTCAAATCATTTTGATACTCCTTGTCATCATCATGTGACGTATTCTTTCCAGAACGTTGTCTCCATTACAGCTGCTCTGAACGCATCACGATTCTGGGCAAGTCGACCTGCATCAGCCAAAGACAAGTTCAGAATCTCTGTGATGTCCTGGGTCCACCGTCGTCTAGGTCGACCCCTTCCCCTTTTTCCAGGGACCATGCCTTCCATCACTGTTTTTTTCCAGACTATTATGTCTTTTTATATGACCAAAAAATTTCAGCTTCCTTATTGCGATGGTATTTAGGAGCCAATGTTCCTGTACGTTTAGTGAGTGCAGTACTTCTCTGTTGGTCTTTTTTTTTCTGTCCAGGGTATTCTCAACATCCTTCTGTAGCATTTCATTTCGAATGATGTAATCTTTTTTGCAACTGTTTTATTGAGTGTCCAAGTCTCGCAGCCGTATGTTGCTACTGGGAATATACATGCTCTGATCAGTTGTAACTTTGTTTCTTTGCTTGTGCCTTGCCATAGGTTTTACATGTGTATTAGTTTATGTGAAGCAATTGCAAGTCTTCTTTTAATTTCTACTGCACAGTCGCCAGAGCTGTTGATGATTGATCTTAAGTATTCGAATTCATTAACACTTTCCAGTTCTTATTTATCAATTTCAATTTCTGGTTTGGTCTTTACTTTGTCTGTTGTCAATGCTTTGGTCTTCTTGGTGTTTAGGTATAGATTCTGGGCCTCGCTGTGTTTTTTGGTGGACAGAATTAATTGTTCAAGTCCTTCTGGGTTGTTCGATAGGAGGACTGTGTCGTCAGCTTATCTGATTTCCAGGATCTGGTACCCACCGATGTTAAATGAGTCAAACTCTGTGTGTTCTTGGTCATCTCTTACGTTTCTCATGATATTCTTGGCATAAATGTTAAAAAGGTAAGGGGAAAGGGTACAGCCTTGTCTTACTCCTTTCTGTACTTCAAACCATTCTGATGTTCCCCCTCTATTCTTACGGCTGCCTGTTGTTCTTGGCACAGCAGTGCGATGAGTTGTAAAAGGTAGTTTGGAAATCCCACATTTTTCATAATAGTCCATAACTGCTGATGTTGTACACAATCGAAAGCTTTGGTGTAATCAATGAAACAAGTATGTAGGTCAACGTTGAATTCTCTAAACTTTTCTATGATGATCCTCATGTTGAATATATGATCTCTAGTGCCTCTACCTGGTCGAAAACCCGCCTGTACTTCGTTTATTTCTGTTTCTAGCTTTTGTTGCATCCTTTTCATTATGATTTGTAATAGTATGTTGCTGGCATGGCTTATAAGAGCTATAGTTCTGTAGTTTGTGCACAGTTTCAGGTTGCCCTTTTTTGGCAAGGGTATGTAAATTGATCTTTTCCATTCCTTGGGCCAAATTCCGCTTTGTCAGATCTTGCAGCATAATGCATGGTATGTACGAGCGCTGCCTTCTCCTCCTGCCTGTAACATTTCAGCTGTTTTTTCATCACAACCAGGAGATTTTCCACTTTTTAAGTGTTTGATACTCCTTGTAGGTGATAATAATCACATTTTGCTTGATGCGGCACAGATTTGCTGAGATTGGAGCAAGCGAAGACCAATGTCGGTTTACTCAGTTTCGCATGATTCTGTTTTCTCAAGCTGGGACGGGTGATAAAATTACTCGTCCGTTGGGGTTTTTTCGTTTGCTCAAGCAACAGATAGCAAGATTACCCGTCTGTGCGACACATTTGGGATGGACACGTATGATATAATCATTTCCTGTCCACGACTTTACTTTGTAAGAAAGTAATAAGTTTTACATCTGACACACGTTGTCTTATGAGTTTAACGACATGTTTGTGAGTTTGTACACAGGACGATCGGATGTTTACAGCCCATTTTCAGAAAAGTAATGTTTGAAATTTTGCACTAGATGAATCATGCAAAATATTCAAATCAGATTGGCTGATCATTTGAGCTCCAAAACAAACAAAGCTGGGTAGGACCGTGAATATAACCTGGCGTTTGTTCAGTGTGCATTCACTGTGAAAATTTACACTGAGGAATCACTTGCCAAGAACAATCAGATTTGCCAGAAGAAAATTCAGGATTTCCATTTATCAGACCGGACTTTTATTGGAACACCTTGTAAGACTTTATACAGCCCAGGAAATCCATTTTTATAAAGAACCGGACTGAGGAAACTGAACACACAAAGTCAAAGAGGAAGTTTTAGTGCTAAATTAACGACCCCAAGTACACGTGTAAGAGGCTTAACCCAGGGCCTTAACTTATTCATCTGAGCAAAAACGTCTGTGAGCCAAGATTGGCATAAGTTCTATATTTCATTACCAACATGTGAAATAACATATATGTTGTCACGGAATGCCTCCCCTGGTATGCAGTTGTGGTCCAACAGTGGCCAAAACTCAAGAGTATGTAAATGGGTCGTCAAATGTGTCTACCTTTTCACAAGATTACTCTTGGCAGAGATGTGGATATAAGGTTAATGGCGCTTCTGCCTTACGAGATCATTCACAAGATAATTCAGAAGTCAAGAACAATCTGCTTAGCGCTGAATATCTGTCCGTCGTCTTTTGTGAAAGATTTAAGCAATGGTTTTTAGCCCGTTCAAGCCCCCAGATGAGTTAATTCAGCGAATTCCTCTTATAAGTAATAGCTCTATAGATGTAAATATATCTATGTATATATAGATGTATCTTTTAAAGAATCTTGCTCAAACTTTCGCTTTCATACATATGAAAACTGAAACGACTATGAATGTTTAGTTTTAAAACAACATGTAACAAATGTAATAAGGAATTAGTTAAAATAAGGAGGGAACGATGCATTTTGCTGTAAATTCAAGTCTTCGTCGTGGAGACGTAGGTGAGGATTTATCAAAGTTTGTTGCTTTTGCCTGTTTTATAAGAAAACTAAACTCTAGCTGAGTCCTGTGGCCGTGGTTTTTGTCATTTTTTGATAATGAGTGTACTTCTCTCACACGAATGGCATAGTAACTTCAGTACTTCGAACCGTCTGATAGCTTGTAACCACAAATAGTCTTTTACCACGAGTTTTTTTAATAGACAAAATAGAAAACAAATGCCTCTGCTAAGTACATTTGTGGGCTGCCAATTAACAGGCACACTCTCGCTGTCCATCCACCAATGTTAATCTCTCAGAAGAATTAAATTCCCGAGCACACAGTGTAGCTCAGGGAAGATGAATAAAATTCACCATATTCCCCTGGGTATTAACTGGGGAAATGTGTCTGGACAGCGCGAACAATGAGTTGCCTGAGTTACAATAAAGAAAGTGCATTTATCTCACAAAATATTATACACTTTAGGCACATGTGATGTAATCATCACTCATCACTGGTCCATTCGGAGTCAGGGCTCACTTCTGCTGTCGGTTTTCCGCATGACTAGCCAGAAGGAATCACCAGCGCTTGCTGTAGTGGTATATGAATATACTAGTTTCGTATGCTGAGGTTGCCAGCCTCATATATAACCACTTAACAAGAAAACATTTCAAATTTACATTTGTAAAATAATGGTTACTATTACCACAAAGTTTTGGGAATACACAATCTCCTCGAGCAGGTTAAAATGGACCCGAGCAATTTAGGTTATTTGCACTCGAACCACTTGGTCTGGAAATTTTGAATCCCTTTTATGACGGGTAAATCTGCAAAACACTTGGTCTGGGAAAGTTTCTCTTATGACGGGTGATCCAATTCATTAGTTTCCAGTCTTCGTATTTTAAGTCCTGGTCTCTTAAGTGTTTCAGTATCTGTATTTATAAAGGCGGGTTTACTTTTTAAGGTTTAAATTTCCCAAATACTTTGATGTCACTTTTTTTTATAGGAAAAGTCTCTCTGGCTTCTCGGAGTCGCTCAAATGACGCGTGCTGCTGTCTCTCTGTTCTGTGTCTCTGATTTCACTACGTTATATGTGCAGTTCTCAGTTCACATCACACATGGTGCTTCCGTAGGATGTTCCAGTAGGATCCATAGTTTATTCCGGCTTCTTACTTTAATCTAATCGAAAGCTCTTTAGCACATGGTTGGGGTGTCTAATTTCAAAGTATCCAGCACGTGTTTTAAAATATTAAATTTAATATTATAACGCGTGATCACTTTCAAATCTAGTGGTAATATTTCCGGCGGCATCTTGTGAAACCTCACAAAGCAAATCTGTGCACTGATTACCTGTCCAGATTCTTTCCTGCCAATATTGACTCGCCAGACAGATTTATCAGTAATTAAAGATACGGACAAGGGCCAGCGGACGCGATAATCTAATTATCACATGTGCTTGTGACTCCCCCAGACTGATTTCTCAGACGGACAATATTAGCTTCCTTAGAACCCTTCGTGCACGACCAGCCTGTGTCAATAGAGGATCGTCGCCATCAAAAGTTGGCAAGGCGACTGTGATAAAGTACATTGATACAGCGATAAAATTATTAATTATAAGTATAAAAGTCAAAATAATATGAGTAGAAATAGAAATAGTAAAGTTGTAACGCGTCTTCTTTCCCCGCGCCAGTCATCGCATTGAGATAAGAACGTAGTGTGAAATCTTATTGCCGCGCCAGTGGTATAGGACTTTATAACTCGCCCGTCAAGGGTTAACGGTAAAAATTTTGAAAACGACAAGCTTAGTTGTTCCAAGAAAGATAGTAAGAATAAAACAGGGGAGGCATAAACGAACGCATAAAAGTGAGAGAGAGAGAGAGAGAGAGAGAGAGAGAGAGAAAGAAAGAGAGAGAGAGAGAGAGAGAGCGAACACATGCCACCAATTGTCAAGCGTTAGATTTTTGGACTAGCTACCCACGACGACAGTGCGAGAGGATATAGTTAGCAGGTGTTCGGTAACGTTGTCGCAAGCTTTGTAGAATTTAAAAATATCCCGCAAAACCCAATATTTTTTCGGACTATAGGCACACTGAGGAAATTTATAAACACACAGACAGCGCTTTCGCTGCAAAAGAGTCCATTTTATGACGTAACCGACTAGTAGTTTCAGTTTTGGAAAACGCAAAAGCGGGAAAGAGATGGCGTGTTTATGTAATGTTAGAAATTGAAACTGATATGGAAAATATATGGAATTCGTTATTACTAGGAATATGAACCCAAAACTTAGTTAGTTTGATGGCTTATCTTCTCCTGATAAATAATATGTTTAAAAATACAAAATCCCCCAGTAGATAAGAAAGTTATTGACAAAAGACTGTATTTGTTCGTGCAGACAAACGGACAGACTGGCGGTTTTGCATTCATTTTGCATTCACTAACGATTACTATTTTGAACGCGTTGTTGGAAATGAGACAAGTAAGCATGTATTCTGTTGGAGGAGGAGTAGACAAGGGGGGAGAAATTATGGGATGGCTTAACACTAAATATATTTTAGCAGGGGAAAGTCTAAATGTGAGTGAGGAAAGAACTTGTTAGGTCAAAAATCAAGTCTGTTTTTAGCTTTTAATGCAAAAATGTGACCGACGTACATTTTAAATTGGGCTGGAATTTTGACTTTATTTTCAAATTCAAACTGAAAAACTTAGTAGTTGGATCTCATTGGCCAACGCATTTTATATTATGGAAAACGTAGATAGGCTATTCGCCACTTGTATAAATACAGTCCCTTGAACAGGACGTTTGAAATTCTGTGAAGTGTGACTTGCCTTAGTAACTAAATCTATAAATAAAACCATAATAGGTGTCATAGTCCAGCCAGCAGGACATCTGAAGTCTGCTAATCAACGTACCTGTGTTTATTCATTGAATTTATGGTAAGGCAGAAATTATTCATATATATTTTATTTAAAAATGTGAGTGAGAGATACTGCCATTCCGACAGTAAGTATAGGTCCTTAGCTGATTTATGCAGGGCCTAGAGGTAGATTTATGCTATAACACATTGCCAGTTTTGTAAAATGCACATGTTGTGTGAAATAAAAATGTTTTCTTAGGTGGCCAGATGGACACAGCTCACCTATCCTATTGTATGGAAGAAAAGAAAGATTAATAATATTATTGTAGATGCAGGGCCGCCTTGAGAGGAGCGACATGTGAACAACACTGGTACCCTTTGTAATGAATGCGCTGGGTTGGTCAATTAGATATGACCCAGATCTTTATTTCTTATGTATTATAATTTGTAGAAATAACAGTTTAAGTATGATATCAACAAGGAGACATTATTTCATTGTTACAGGGTTTTTATCTGGCACTAGCCCGGTGCCAGATGTCTGTGAAAAGCAGTTGAGAAGTCTTTTCATTTCCAGTAGTGACAGGGGTCAACAGAGTCCACTCTGTTACTTTTGGACCAGTATCAAAGTGATCGTTTTACAGCAAGAATATGGACAGTTCAAGTTGTGCCAGATAAGTATAATATCTGGCACATGACTTTTCATCCGCATCAAAGACTAGTGCACCCTTGTATAACATAATAAAAATATTCCCTAAAGAATTAAACATTGAAAGGTGTATTAAAGAACTGGGGATGATTAAAGAATCCCAAACAGCCATCCAGTGTTAGAAACCAGTAATATTAAAAATTTAGTAATACTATTAGTATAGTTTAACAGTATTTGTTTGGACAATTGTCCCTTTGGGTTAAAAATTTGCATTTTATGTATATATCTTGAGTTCTTTTTAATTTTGAAAGTCCTGACCAGAAGAATACTAGGTTCAGGACCAATACAATTGTATAGAAAATATTTACATATAAAAATTTAACCCAGGTGTTAGTTCATTTGATCATAGACTTTAATATTTGTTTATGTGTTGGTGTGTTAGTGTTAAATTACCATCACACCACACTGGCATAACCCTAGACATTAGACGTAGCTATCATACATACTGGATATGGTTTCCACAATTTTATTAAGTATAATCTCAATTGTGCTCTGTCTAATAAACCAAACGACTATTGTATTTGATGCTATATTTAATATCTAACTCCACTAGCTGTTGGTGCCGCTATAGCGCACTGGTTAGTGCACTGGCTTCCTAGCTCGGTGGTCCATGGTTCGATCCCCAGTTGAGGTGGGATTTTTTAGACCGCAAATGGCTCCGGGATCTACCCAGCCTCAAAAATTGGGTACCAGAGCAACTTCTGGGAAGGTTAAGGCGGCCGGCGTGATGCTGACCACATTACCCCTAGTGTGCCGATGGTCAAGAAAATATGGGCCTAACACCATATTCCCACTATGCCTCTAATGGGCGTGTAACTGGATCCTTTACCTTTTCCTGTCATCCTTAACTAGCTACCTTCTTATTTTCCTGTTGGATCAATTTCTCTTGATCTCCATATATTCCCCAATGCAATTTTCCATGGTCAGCACTTCTTTCTTTCTCTGCCTGTAGCAGATATGTTGTACTTTCATTCTTACACTCCTTTTAGTAATAATTCGTCTTGTCTGTTTACCTGCCCATCCCTGATGAGATAATAGACATGTGATGCAATATTGAAACGGCACTCATGTTGGTAAATTCTCGTGTACCAAACCTTGGCCGCGACAGATTAACACTAAATAACGCCTCAGCGTATTTACTTAATTGCTGATAAGACAAGGGTGCGTTTTCGCCAATATAACAGAATGAAGCGACCCTCTCGATCTCTGTTTCACTACGGCAGTAATCAGTACATTTGTGGTACGGATTTTATTGCGTGCTTTCAACTGTCGCACTTTCAGTCTTTCTGTCTCTGCTAAGTAGCAGATATTTGATATTGTCAAATCATTTTGATACTCCTTGTCATCATCATGTGACGTATTCTTTCCAGAACGTTGTCTCCATTACAGCTGCTCTGAACGCATCACGATTCTGGGCAAGTCGACCTGCATCAGCCAAAGACAAGTTCAGAATCTCTGTGATGTCCTGGGTCCACCGTCGTCTAGGTCGACCCCTTCCCCTTTTTCCAGGGACCATGCCTTCCATCACTGTTTTTTCCAGACTATTATGTCTTTTTATATGACCAAAAAATTTCAGCTTCCTTATTGCGATGGTATTTAGGAGCCAATGTTCCTGTACGTTTAGTGAGTGCAGTACTTCTCTGTTGGTCTTTTTTTTTCTGTCCAGGGTATTCTCAACATCCTTCTGTAGCATTTCACTTCGAATGATGTAATCTTTTTTGCAACTGTTTTATTGAGTGTCCAAGTCTCGCAGCCGTATGTTGCTACTGGGAATATACATGCTCTGATCAGTTGTAACTTTGTTTCTTTGCTTGTGCCTTGCCATAGGTTTTACATGTGTATTAGTTTATGTGAAGCAATTGCAAGTCTTCTTTTAATTTCTACTGCACAGTCGCCAGAGCTGTTGATGATTGATCTTAAGTATTCGAATTCATTAACACTTTCCAGTTCTTATTTATCAATTTCAATTTCTGGTTTGGTCTTTACTTTGTCTGTTGTCAATGCTTTGGTCTTCTTGGTGTTTAGGTATAGATTCTGGGCCTCGCTGTGTTTTTTGGTGGACAGAATTAATTGTTCAAGTCCTTCTGGGTTGTTCGATAGGAGGACTGTGTCGTCAGCATATCTGATTTCCAGGATCTGGTACCCACCGATGTTAAATGAGTCAAACTCTGTGTGTTCTTGGTCATCTCTTACGTTTCTCATGATATTCTTGGCATAAATGTTAAAAAGGTAAGGGGAAAGGGTACAGCCTTGTCTTACTTCTTTCTGTACTTCAAACCATTCTGATGTTCCCCCTCTATTCTTACGGCTGCCTGTTGTTCTTGGTACAGCAGTGCGATGAGTTGTAAAAGGTAGTTTGGAAATCCCACATTTTTCATAATAGTCCATAACTGCTGATGTTGTACACAATCGAAAGCTTTGGTGTAATCAATGAAACAAGTATGTAGGTCAACGTTGAATTCTCTAAACTTTTCTATGATGATCCTCATGTTGAATATATGATCTCTAGTGCCTCTACCTGGTCGAAAACCCGCCTGTACTTCGTTTATTTCTGTTTCTAGCTTTTGTTGCATCCTTTTCATTATGATTTGTAATAGTATGTTGCTGGCATGGCTTATAAGAGCTATAGTTCTGTAGTTTGTGCACAGTTTCAGGTTGCCCTTTTTTGGCAAGGGTATGTAAATTGATCTTTTCCATTCCTTGGGCCAAATTCCGCTTTGTCAGATCTTGCAGCATAATGCATGGTATGTACGAGCGCTGCCTTCTCCTCCTGCCTGTAACATTTCAGCTGTTTTTTCATCACAACCAGGAGATTTTCCACTTTTTAAGTGTTTGATACTCCTTGTAGGTGATAATAATCACATTTTGCTTGATGCGGCACAGATTTGCTGAGATTGGAGCAAGCGAAGACCAATGTCGGTTTACTCAGTTTCGCATGATTCTGTTTTCTCAAGCTGGGACGGGTGTAAAATTACTCGTCCGTTGGGGTTTTTTTCGTTTGCTCAAGCAACAGATAGCAAGATTACCCGTCTGTGCGACACATTTGTGATGGACACGTATGATATAATCATTTCCTGTCCACGACTTTACTTTGTAAGAAAGTAATAAGTTTTACATCTGACACACGTTGTCTTATGAGTTTAACGACATGTTTGTGAGTTTGTACACAGGACGATCGGATGTTTACAGCCCATTTTCAGAAAAGTAATGTTTGAAATTTTGCACTAGATGAATCATGCAAAATATTCAAATCAGATTGGCTGATCATTTGAGCTCCAAAACAAACAAAGCTGGGTAGGACCGTGAATATAACCTGGCGTTTGTTCAGTGTGCATTCACTGTGAAAATTTACACTGAGGAATCACTTGCCAAGAACAATCAGACTTGCCAGAAGAAAATTCAGGATTTCCATTTATCAGACCGGACTTTTATTGGAACACCTTGTAAGACTTTATACAGCCCAGGAAATCCATTTTTATAAAGAACCGGACTGAGGAAACTGAACACACAAAGTCAAAGAGGAAGTTTTAGTGCTAAATTAACGACCCCAAGTACACGTGTAAGAGGCTTAACCCAGGGCCTTAACTTATTCATCTGAGCAAAAACGTCTGTGAGCCAAGATTGGCATAAGTTCTATATTTCATTACCAACATGTGAACTAACATATATGTTGTCACGGAATGCCTCCCCTGGTATGCAGTTGTGGTCCAACAGTGGCCAAAACTCAAGAGTATGTAAATGGGTCGTCAAATGTGTCTACCTTTTCACAAGATTACTCTTGGCAGAGATGTGGATATAAGGTTAATGGCGCTTCTGCCTTACGAGATCATTCACAAACAAGAACAATCTGCTTAGCGCTGAATATCTGTCCGTCGTCTTTTGTGAAAGATTTAAGCAATGGTTTTTAGCCCGTTCAAGCCCCCAGATGAGTTAATTCAGCGAATTCCTCTTATAAGTAATAGCTCTATAGATGTAAATATATCTATGTATATATAGATGTATCTTTTAAAGAATCTTGCTCAAACTTTCGCTTTCGTACATATGAAAACTGAAACGACTATGAGTGTTTAGTTTTAAAACAACATGTAACAAATGTAATAAGGAATTAGTTAAAATAAGGAGGGAACGATGCATTTTGCTGTAAATTCAAGTCTTCGTCGTGGAGACGTAGGTGAGGATTTATCAAAGTCCGTTGCTTTTGCCTGTTTTATAAGAAAACTAAACTCTAGCTGAGTCCTGTGGCTGTGGTTTTTGTCATTTTTTGATAATGAGTGTACTTCTCTCACACGAATGGCATAGTAACTTCAGTACTTCGAACCGTCTGATAGCTTGTAACCACAAATAGTCTTTTACCACGAGTTTTTTTAATAGACAAAATAGAAAACAAATGCCTCTGCTAAGTACATTTGTGGGCTGCCAATTAACAGGCACACTCTCGCTGTCCATCCACCAATGTTAATCTCTCAGAAGAATTAAATTCCCGAGCACACAGTGTAGCTCAGGGAAGATGAATAAAATTCACCATATTCCCCTGGGTATTAACTGGGGAAATGTGTCTGGACAGCGCGAACAATGAGTTGCCTGAGTTACAATAAAGAAAGTGCATTTATCTCACAAAATATTATACACTTTAGGCACATGTGATGTAATCATCACTCATCACTGGTCCATTCGAAGTCAGGGCTCACCTCTGCTGTCGGTTTTCCGCATGACTAGCCAGAAGGAATCACCAGCGCTTGCTGTAGTGGTATATGAATATACTAGTTTCGTATGCTGAGGTTGCCAGCCTCATATATAACCACTTAACAAGAAAACATTTCAAATTTACATTTGTAAAATAATGGTTACTATTACCACAAAGTTTTGGGAATACACAATCTCCTCGAGCAGGTTAAAATGGACCCGAGCAATTTAGGTTATTTGCACTCGAACCACTTGGTCTGGAAGTTTTGAATCCCTTTTATGACGGGTAAATCTGCAAAACACTTGGTCTGGGAAAGTTTCTCTTATGACGGGTGATCCAATTCATTAGTTTCCAGTCTTCGTATTTTAAGTCCTGGTCTCTTAAGTGTTTCAGTATCTGTATTTATAAAGGCGGGCTTACTTTTTAAGGTTTAAATTTCCCAAATACTTTGATCTGTCACTTTTTTTATAGGAATTCTAAGTCCGATGTCTCTCTGGCTTCTCGGAGTCGCTCAAATGACGCGTGCTGCTGTCTCTCTGTTCTGTGTCTCTGATTTCACTACGTTATATGTGCAGTTCTCAGTTCACATCACACATGGTGCTTCCGTAGGATGTTCCAGTAGGATCCATAGTTTATTCCGGCTTCTTACTTTAATCTAATCGAAAGCTCTTTAGCATATGGTTGGGGTGTCTAATTTCAAAGTATCCAGCACGTGTTTTAAAATATTAAATTTAATATTATAACGCGTGATCACTTTCAAATCTAGTGGTAATATTTCCGGCGGCATCTTGTGAAACTTCACAAAGCAAATCTGTGCACTGATCAAAAGTTGGTGTCAAGTGCTTGCTGTGTGTACACATTGACAAATATGTATTACATACACATGGAGCGACAAACATGGCTCGTTTTCACAGCTAATTGTTAATTCACTAAACTCCAACACGTAGATACGATATCCGACGACTTTATGTCACAAACTTGAGTATAACACAATAACACAGGCAGACTGCCGCTTTGGCCATAAATCATCACATAAGAAAAGCACAATATATGATGTGCATAATTAGAACAGCATCTCATGGAAAGAATTTCACACTATCTTAAATATATTTCCTAATTTTCTTCAACCAGTTCGCCTTCACTCTCCACGTAATCTCTCCTCGCTCAAATCTCTGTCTCGAATGCCCTTTTACCCATGACCCTTTTCACACCTGACCAGTCTTCCCCACGACTTCGTTCACAACAACTCAGTCATGCCCGTGAACTCGACATTAGTGCTTACTGCTACTAATGCATTCATGCTCGCAGCCAAACTTAACATTCACTCACTTCAACTCACAACTTACATAAACATATCTAGTTCCCACCGGAGCATGAGTACTGACATTCATTCTATAAACCGTTCGTGACATCCACCCCTCCCTCTCCAAGTGAAAAACATAGTTTTTCACTGGATGGATGGTAGATATCAGGAAACCAACCATCCAAAACCTCTGATTACATATGTGGGCAAAATCTATTGCATCAGTATGAAAATATGCCATCTACAAATAATCAATAATAACATTCTGGAGAACACAAAAATAAAATTAAAAAAAAATTACAATAGAACCGAGTTGCTAGAAAAATACAACAGCAACTATATGGCAAAAATCATGCATCTCTAATTACACACAAAATTAAAGGTGATACATTACATCAATTTCACCAAATTCTACTATACCGGAGAATATCTATTCTATAACCCTGTGCTGGATACACAACATATGATAAGAACTTAACTTATACAAAAATCATGCAGAATACAGTTGACACAACATTACTCATGTCCAAGTATCAAATACTACATAGAAATGGTGGTTAAAAAAGAAACACACCCATTTACTACAAGCAAGTGTTCATAATCTAGATAACGAATCTGCAAGAACATTTAATTTACCCTGAATAGGAAAAACAGTGAAGTTGTACTGTTGTAACAACAACGACCACCTTGTTAAACGTGAATTCGGTGACCTAGATGACTTAAGAAAAGTCAATGGACAATGGTCCGTTTCCAGCACAAAATGAGATCCTAACAAATACCTAGAGAGTTTGGAAACAGCCCAAATAATAGCTAAGCACTCTCTCTCTATAGTGGCATATCGCGTTTCAGCCGGAAGCAACTTCCTGCTGACATAATGACAGGATGTAGAAACCCATCATGTTCTTGCATCAGACACGCACCAATGCCCACTGCAGAAGCATCAGTTCTCAGTACAAAAGGCTTAGCCAAGTCTGGCAGTAGAAGAATGGGCTCGCTGGAGAATACAGCCTTGATGTTCCTCAGTGCTCTATCACACTCTTCAGTCCAGACCACTCTGTTTGGCGTGCCCTTTTTAGTGAGTGATGTTAGAGCTGATGACAATGAAGAGAACCTGGGGATAAATTTATGATAAAAATTTATCAGACCGAGTAAACTACGTACTTGTTTCTTTGTTTTCGGAGGTTGCAAATTCAAAATTCTTCCAACTGTTTGATCAACTGGTTTTAAAACACCCTGTCCTAACACATACCCCAGAAATGTTAACTCCTGAAACCCCACCTTAATCTTACTGGGTCTTGCTGTAAGGTGATGCACCCGAAGGCATGATAACAGTGACTTCAATCCCTCTACATGTTCATCCCACGTGTCATGAAACAAACAAATGTCATCAATATATGTGATAACATCCTTCTGTCCCCTCAAAAGCATTCTCATCATTCTCACAAAAGTTGCAGGGGCATTCACCAGTCCAAAGCACATATAATTAAACTGGAAAAGACCCTGAGGGGTACAAAATGCTGTAAGTGGCCTAGCGCCTTCTGCTAAGGGAATTTGCCAATACCCCCTCGATAAGTCTAGTTTGGTAAAATACTTTGCCCCCGCTATTTGGGATAGGAGGACCTCTTGGTTGGGCATAGGTTCTGCATCTATCACTGTGACACTATTCAAGCGGCGGAAGTCTATACATATCCGTAGGGATTTATCCTTCTTCCGCACGATGACCATGGGAAATGAGTATGATGATTCAGATGGGGAGATAACACCTAAGCGTAACATATCATTCACTTCTTTTTCAACAGCAGAAGTATAATGTAGTGGAATAGGATATGGTCTCACCCGGATGGGCTCTCCATAGGTCAGTTTAATATCATGCTCAACTAAATCAGTTCTTCCAGGAATATCTGTGAGCACATCTTGAAATTCGCACAGCAGTGACTTCACCTGTTTCCTCTGATGCTGTGGTAGAGATGCAGAGACCTCTACATCTCCCCATGATTCTGAAGCAACCAATGGCAATAGTGGGATCTGGAGATTGACCTCCTCACCTTTGTCTCCATCTTCCTCGATGACTGCTGCACTAGCTACAGTAACTGTACTATCAAGAACAGCGTTCACAACTGGTTCCAGTTCAGTTGGACGTACTACATATGGTTTTAGCATATTAATATGGAAAATCTTCTCCTTCCCTCGGACTAATATCAGATAATCCACATCAGTAATCTGTTTCTTTACTTGAAATGGACCTTGCCAGCTCACTAGCAGGTGATTTTCTTTGGTAGGTAGCAACAACCATACCTCGCTGCCAGGACTGAGGGATACAAGTTTGCTATTCCTATTGGCGTATGCTCTATACCTTGCACCCGATGTCTGTAATGCCTCACGTGCTATCGAACATGATGTAATTATGCGTTCTCGCAAGTCAATGACATACTCATAACTTGACTTAACGCTATCATCAGCATAATTCCCGGTCAGTAAGTCTCTCAAAATTTTCATTGGACCCCGAGGATTTGCGCCAAATACTAGCTCAAACGGTGAGAATCCTGTGCTCTCTTGTGGCATCTCCCTGTATGCAAACAAAACTCCCGGTAGGTATCTATCCCACAACTGTGGAAAATCTCCTGTAACCTTACCTAGCATTCTTTTCAGTGTTCCATTGAACCGCTCGCAGACCCCGTTGCTCTGAGGATGATACGGGGTGGTGAACACTTGGGCTATGTCTAACAGTTTAGATATGTGTTTCATCTCTTCTGAAATGAATTGCCGGCCCCTGTCAGACAAAATCTCTTCAGGAAATCCTAATCTGCTAAATAAGCTCATTAGAGCCTCTGCTATATCCTTTGATGTGATGGATTTCATTGGCAATGCTTCAGGCCACCTTGTACATAGATCAACCAATGTTAGAATAAATCTATACCCCCGATCAGACATAACTGGAAGGGGCCCAATAATGTCTATTGCAACCTTCTGAAAAGGGCGAAATGCCAAATCTGTTGCTACTAATGGTGCCTTGGGAGTCCTTCCTTTCTGGCTTGTCTTCTGACACACTTTACACGACCGACAGTAAACCTTCACATCCTTATTGTATCCACGCCAGTAAAACTGGGACAACACTCTACAGCGAGTTCTCGCAATACCCATGTGACCCGCAAAAGGGATGTCATGTGCTGTCCTTAACACTGTATTCTTCAGTTCCACTGGAATAACCACTTGTGTAATGACTGAATGTTGCTCTGCAAAGCATCTGATTAGAATGGAGTTCCTAATCTCAAACCAGTATCGAGCAGACTTGGTATGCCGTATGTTCTTGGACTCAGCCAACTGAAACAAAGGCAGAAGTGAAATGTCTTTCTTCTGCATGTCTACAAAATCCGATGCTGTAATTCCAGCAACCGTAGGCACCCAAGGGATATTATTGGGTTGCGATATCATAATATTTGCATCCTCAGCCTTAGTCTGAGCCCTCGTCATTACTGCGTTAGCAACCAAATCATGCCCATTTTCCCACTCCTCAATATCCTGACTGGTGCAATCATGAACCCCATTAACATTTCCAATAATGAGATCAGCGATGGGAGAATCAAGGACGCATACTCGAACTCTACCCGACAAGAAAGGGGTGTCGATCTGCACAATCGCCAATGGATAGTACTCGACCTTACCACCAAATGTAATGCATTTTGCCATCTTTCCAATATAATACGTATCCTTAATAAATGTCTTCCTAATACCAATGGTCGTACATCCAGTGTCCCTCAAAACAGATACAGGTTTATTCTCCACAAAACCCTTATGTAAAGTTAAGGTGCCATTCCCATCAACTGATGAAAGGCAAGGCAAAGTATGGCCACATATTAAAATAGGCTTGCCATCAGGCTCGAACAATGGTCTGCACCCCTCACACTCCTCGCTATTAAATGTATCAAGTACAGTAGCTGAATTTGCATGCTCAGTGTTTTCCTTTTGGCTCTCTTTTCGACTGTTTCTTTTCTCATTACAATTGGGGCAGTGGGAATCCGTCTCTTGGCGCTTGTACGGGCTTCTCTTTGGACTGCCATTATAATTTTTCTTTGGGCTGGCATATGGACTTCTTTGTGGGTTGAAGGGACACCTCTCTGGGTCCCTCCCACATTGATAAGATAGATGACGCCTTGAGCCACACTTATAACAACCCCTTCTACTGTAACCTGACCCAAAAGAAGGGTACTGTCTCTTAGGAGAATATCTTCTGTCCCCATTCCATCTTCTATTTCCACCATCTTTATCAACATATCTGTCTAAGCTGCGGGCCCGAGGATGTATGTATGGCTTCTTTTCAGTTTTGTCTTGAGCCACACAAGCTGGAAAGGTCTCAGCAGCTGTCTGCTTGTGAATCGGCTTCCCCGGGTGCGCATTGACATACTGCTGCCCTAGCTCTGACATAATATTTATATCTTTTGGCTTTCGCTCTTGTAGAAAAGCCACTAACTCTGGATTGCAAGACGATAGAACCTTGTCCTGTAGCATAAGGTCGGTTAGCCCATCGAAATCCTTCACAATACCTGATAGTTCAATCCACCTATTGAACAGCAACTTGATTTCAGCAATAAACTCACTAAAGTCATTGCTTGTTGTAGGAATAGCCTCCTTAAATCTTTCACGGTACCCTTGAGCTGTCAGTCTAAATCTTCGAAGAAGTGTCTCTTTCACTGTGTCATAATTCATGCGATCCTCTACTGGCAATGCAAAGACACATTGTAAACTTCTTCCGGTGAGCAGATTATTGAGCAGACTTGGCCAATCTTCTTTCTTAACCTTCCAAGATACTGCTTCTTGTTGAAACCTTTCTAGATACACGTCCATCATATCGACGCCCTCAACAAAGGATGGGAGTCGTAGCTTGAAAGGACGAGTAGACTCCTTAGTAGTTGGTCTAGAACTCGCAGCCTCAAGTTCCAGTTTCTTCAAAGTAATTTCTTTATTCGCTTGAATTTCAGCTTTCTTTGTTTCTTCTTTCTTAGCTTCTACCTCGATTTCAGCTTTCCTTGTTTCTTCCTTCTTTGCTTCCCTTTCAGTCTCAATTTCTAACTTCCTTAGATCTCTTTCCTCATTGCGTACCCTCCGTTCCTCAGCATCCGCAAATTTAGTCTCAGCCCATAATTCAAGTTCATCCCCTGATTTACCAAGTGCCTGTCCCTTGGTGATAAAATCCAAGAGGCTAGTCATCCTGCAATATTTATCAACTATGATAACTATGAACAAATAATGCAACCAAAAAAACAATTAAGGAGAGAGGGAAAAAAATGTATACCACCTGATATGTCAAATGGTGTCTGGAAAATTATAATGGATACCCCTGCACATATGAAGGACGTCTGTCATACACAACAGATTTAGGATAACTCTTCACACTGGGTTTACACACTGGGTCAATCTCTTGTATCAATCTGTATGCATTACAAACTGTAATAGACCAAAATAAAATGTGTCTGCTTATGTTAACACAAATGGTATGATGATGATTGAAATGATAATCACAGAACACACGACACTACAACAACTGATAGGCCAGTGGAGAGGAAGTTATAGACCAAGAAAGTAAGAATAGACCTTATATTTACACCCAAACCTATCAAACGAACAAAAACAGGATATCGTAAAATAACTTATATACACGGATAGCAGAGCAAAGGACTGAGAATCGCAACAGAAAAACACCACGAAAGAAAGACTATTATACAAGACAATAAGTAAACAAACTAAACGCAAACAACTAACGCCAACAATTGTTCCACAAATTACACGAGGCTTCACAACTCCCCAAATCTTAGACAGATTGGGTTCCCTACAGCGCAATTTGTCTCACAAAACCTATTAAAGACGACACAAGGCAAATTTCTTCAATGAAGAAAGATGGATTGTGCTCACCACTCAAAATCACCCTTATACAGAAATTGAAATTAAATACTACCACACAATATGAACGAAACAAAAACAAAACACTGGACAGTGAAGTAACCCAAGAGCTCTACTCGTGCACCCTGCAGCACGGGCAAACAGGAATGAATATATGAATACTTAACTAATAACAAGAGCTAATATAAAAATAACATAAGTTTCGAGTACACTGTAGAAGTGATAGACAGAAGGAAGTCTAGATATGACGTAGCAAAATTGTTGTCCTAAAAGGAACTAATATCAAAATAAACTTAGTTTAATACGCCTTTAAATATAACCAGATCATAGGGTTCCAATTTAACGTTAATTAATCTGCAAAAATGCTATTGAAGAAAGAATGGAATTAATAAAAAAATAAAAAAAAAAACCCTAATAGTTCCGGGCAATAACCTTATCAAGGAAGAAATAAATAATCAAATAAATTAATTAAAAGAATAACCTTATCAAGGAAAAATAAATATATATATATATAAATAAATTATATTATAAAGATAATATATAGCCTATATATATATATAAAAAATATACAGACGCACAAGTCAAGTAAACAGAAGACTTGAAATTTACAAAATTAATAATAAACTTAACTTAACAATTTCCTGTGTCCGCTGCTCCACTTGAGATAGGCGCAGGCTTGGAGTCCTGGTGTTACAGCTCAATGATGGACACCACAAACAACACACTTCACGCTGCAACACAGCACAGTCAAATCGAACTCAGCTCCTACGTGCACCTCAGTACACGGTGAACCTGGATCTTCTTCAGTACTGATACAAGGGGCAGAAAAGGAAAATGCGTCTCTCACTGCTTACACCATCTCCAGGCAAGATGTTACGATTTCAGCCGATCACCATCAAAACAATGGCCTTGTTATTCCATCACAAGACCCAGCAGACGATTTTTCCGGTGTCAACAGTCATGCCGAACTACACAGCACAGATAAATTGACAACAGATCAGCACACTCATCACGGAGCGGAATAACATAATATCAGTGCGCCGAGGTAAACAAGACTGATTACCGCCTTTTCATTCTTCGTGCTACTTTCCAAAATAACACTGTCGATTTCGTCAAAACTGTCCCTTCGCCTCTCCTCCAGTGATTAAACTATTTTTCGTTCTTAAATATTCAGTCCTTCTGCAGCTATACCATTGCTGACTATCACTGAAATGAAGACTTCAGTTTTGCACATTAAGTTCTTGTGACCTGATTCAAACAAATAGGCCTAGTTCTCTGTTCCGCTTGATGTAATTTTGCAACAACAATTCATGAGACGGCGAAATTGTCAGAAATTCTGCAGAAAATTAAGGGTGGGTCCTCTCTTCCATTTACGAGTCCCCCAAAATTGTCAAGTGCTTGCTGTGTGTACACATTGACAAATATGTATTACATACACATGGAGCGACAAACATGGCTCGTTTTCACAGCTAATTGTTAATTCACTAAACTCCAACACGTAGATACGATATCCGACGACTTTATGTCACAAACTTGAGTATAACACAATAACACAGGCAGACTGCCGCTTTGGCCATAAATCATCACATAAGAAAAGCACAATATATGATGTGCATAATTAGAACAGCATCTCATGGAAAGAATTTCACAATATCTTAAATATATTTCCTAATTTTCTTCAACCAGTTCGCCTTCACTCTCCACGTAATCTCTCCTCGCTCAAATCTCTGTCTCGAATGCCCTTTTACCCATGACCCTTTTCAAGCCTGACCAGTCTTCACCACGACTTCGTTCACAACAACTCAGTCATGCCCGTGAACTCGACATTAGTGCTTACTGCTACTAATGTATTCATGCTCGCAGCCAAACTTAACATTCACTCACTTCAACTCACAACTTACATAAACATATCTAGTTCCCACCGGAGCATGAGTACTGACATTCATTCTATAAACCGTTCGTGACAGTTGGCAAGGCGACTGTGATAAAGTACATTGATACAGCGATAAAATTATTAATTATAAGTATAAAAATCAAAATAATATGAGTAGAAATAGAAATAGTAAAGTTGTAACGCGTCTTCTTTCCCCGCGCCAGTCATCGCATTGAGATAAGAACATAGTGTGAAACCTTATTGCCGCGCCAGTGGTATAGGACTTTATAACTCGCCCGTCAAGGGTTAACGGTAAAAATTTTGAAAACGACAAGCTTAGTTGTTCCAAGAAAGATAGTAAAAATAAAACAGGGGAGCCATAAACGAACGCATAAAAGTGAGAGAAAGAGAGAGAGAGAGAGAGAGAGAGAGAGAGAGAGAGAGAAAGAAAGAAAGAGAGAGAGAGAGCGAACACATGCCACCAATTGTCAAGCGTTAGATTTTTGGACTAGCTACCCACGACGACAGTGCGAGAGGCTATAGTTAGCAGGTGTTCGGTAACGTTGTCGCAAGCTTTGTAGAATTTAAAAATATCCCGCAAAACCCAATATTTTTTCGGACTATAGGCACACTGAGGAAATTTATAAACACACAGACAGCGCTTTCGCTGCAAAAGAGTCCATTTTATGACGTAACCGACTAGTAGTTTCAGTTTTGGAAAACGCAAAAGCGGGAAAGAGATGGCGTGTTTATGTAATGTTAGAAATTGAAACTGATATGGAAAATATATGGAATTCGTTATTACTAGGAATATGAACCCAAAACTTAGTTAGTTTGATGGCTTATCTTCTCCTGATAAATAATATGTTTAAAAATACAAAATCCCCCAGTAGATAAGAAAGTTATTGACAAACGACTGTATTTGTTCGTGCAGACAAACGGACAGACTGGCGGTTTTGCATTCATTTTGCATTCACTAACGATTACAATTTTGAACGCGTTGTTGGAAATGAGACAAGTAAGCATGTATTCTGTTGGAGGAGGGGTAGACAAGGGGAGAGAAATTATGGGATGGCTTAACACTAAATATATTTTAGCAGGGGAAAGTCTAAAAGTGAGTGAGGAAAGAACTTGTTAGGTCAAAAATCAAGTCTGTTTTTAGCTTTTAATGCAAAAATGTGACCGACGTACATTTTAAATTGGGCTGGAATTTTGACTTTATTTTCAAATTCAAACTGAAAAACTTAGTAGTTGGATCTCATTGGCCAACGCATTTTATATTATGGAAAACGTAGATAGGCTATTCGCCACTTGTATAAATACAGTCCCTTGAACAGGACGTTTGAAATTCTGTGAAGTGTGACTTGCCTTAGTAACTAAATCTATAAATAAAACCATAATAGGTGTCATAGTCCAGCCAGCAGGACATCTGAAGTCTGCTAATCAACGTACCTGTGTTTATTCATTGAATTTATGGTAAGGCAGAAATTATTCATATATATTTTGTTTAAAAATGTGAGTGAGAGATACTGCCATTCCGACAGTAAGTATAGGTCCTTAGCTGATTTATGCAGGGCCTAGAGGTAGATTTATGCTATAACACATTGCCAGTTTTGTAAAATGCACATGTTGTGTGAAATAAAAATGTTTTCTTAGGTGGCCAGATGGACACAGCTCACCTATCCTATTGTATGGAAGAAAAGAAAGATTAATAATATTATTGTAGATGCAGGGCCGCCTTGAGAGGAGAGACATGTGAACAACACTGGTACCCTTTGTAATGAATGCGCTGGGTTGGTCAATTAGATATGACCCAGATCTTTATTTCTTATGTATTATAATTTGTAGAAATAACAGTTTAAGTATGATATCAACAAGGAGACATTATTTCATTGTTACAGGGTTTTTATCTGGCACTAGCCCGGTGCCAGATGTCTGTGAAAAGCAGTTGAGAAGTCTTTTCATTTCCAGTAGTGACAGGGGTCTACAGAGTCCACTCTGTTACTTTTGGACCAGTATCAAAGTGATCGTTTTACAGCAAGAATATGGACAGTTCAAGTTGTGCCAGATAAGTATAATATCTGGCACATGACTTTTCATCCGCATCAAAGACTAGTGCACCCTTGTATAACATAATAAAAATATTCCCTAAAGAATTAAACATTGAAAGGTGTATTAAAGAACTGGGGATGATTAAAGAATCCCAAACAGCCATCCAGTGTTAGAAACCAGTAATATTAAAAAATTAGTAATACTATTAGTATAGTTTAACAGTATTTGTTTGGACAATTGTCCCTTTGGGTTAAAAATTTGCATTTTATGTATATATCTTGAGTTCTTTTTAATTTTGAAAGTCCTGACCAGAAGAATACTAGGTTCAGGACCAATAAAATTTTATAGAAAATATTTCCATATAAAAATTTAACCCAGGTGTTAGTTCATTTGATCATAGACTTTAATATTTGTTTATGTGTGGGTGTGTTAGTGTTAAATTACCATCACACCACACTGACATAACCCTAGACATTAGACGTAGCTATTATACATACTAGTCAAGAATAGGTCTGATTGAGGTCATAAGGTGGTACCAGAAAGGTTCCCTGATAACTCAACCCAAAATTTGTTATAATCAGGGACCTTCACAGCTGACCTCATTCAGTACAATAGTAATAAAGAACAACAACAAGGCATAACATAAAACCCACCACAGCGACTCACAGAGATAAACATATTACATCTGACCAGTGATAATGACTGGGTATTGTTACGTTAATACGCCAGCTCACCTGGCGGAACGTAAATAAGTCTGAGGAGTGGTCACAGTAAAGGAATGTAATGGCAGTAAATATGCCAAATAATAAGATGATAAATGAGAGAAATAAAGAAAATAAGCGATACAGCCGGAGTGGATGAGAGTTGTGAAAGTGTACGACTGATTTCGTTACATATGTAAATTACCATGTGAATTTTAATGTGTGAAAAGTACTAGTAATGTCTAAGTCATTTGAGGCTGGCAACCTCAGCATATAGAATGTTGATTTAATGAACCACCACTGCAAGAGACTAGTGACTGCTTTATTACTAATTTCTTAATGAGAACTAAACGCATAAATAGTCCAAGGTTCCATATGGCGCAGGGAGGGAAAGATTAAAGAAATGATGTGCATTCTAAGTATAATATCTTCACTTTCAATCAGAGTAAATGTAAACGAAAACATATTTACTTTAAAATTTATGGAATTTTCAAACTTTTCAATCAGTGTAAATATAAATGAAAACATATTCAATTTATACAGTGAACACTTTTCAAACAGCGGAAAAAATATACATGTAAACATATTCTATCTGTATTATTAACCTTTTCATTTAAATGTAAAATCAATATATATATATCACTGTTCAATTTAAATGTAAAGAAAGGTATCTCTCGCTTAAGTTTAATACTCATCGAGAGTAATTCTGTATTAAATGGAGTGGTGAAATAGAAATAGGGTGGCACATAACTATGTGTCGGAAAACGCAATACTTAGGAGAGCGTTTCGCTTCTATTCTGTCATCATAGTTATTGGTGGTACCAGCAGAAAGTACTATCTCTAGAACCAAGTGAAGGCAGAAGTGGACTGACGTTGTACGAGACGCCTTCACAAGAGAGTCTTATAGACAGACGCAGGACCAACTTGGCCGTTACACCTTGACGTTCTGAGAAGGTGCGGCGCTTTTAACATTGACCAGCGACGATCGCGAGCAGTGTAACAAAAACTAACCCATCAGAAGGAGCAGAACCACAATTGGCAGCTAAATTCAATCTGTATGCTGTCATCACAACCGTGATGATAACTTTTTCTTGATGCATATATATTCAAATTTTTTAACTGTTAAACCTAATGTGATTATTATATTTTGTTATTTGTAATTAAACAAATTTAACTTCGATTTAATCATTTCTAAATGTACTGCATGTTTGTCTCAGTCAATTTACTTCACACACTCTAAATAGAGCGATACCAGACTAATAAGAATTCCACTAAGTAAATCAGAGGACACCAGGCTAATAAGAATCCCACTGAGTAAATCAGAGGTGGGGACTTCACGAGCTAAAATTAATCATTGCTTATTTCTTCACAAAAGTTGTCGGCAGATTCTACATTACCGCGCTGAAGCCAAATGCAGCCATGTTTTCATTTATCTGAATATATTGTGAACACGCCTTTGTGATAGAAGTGTCATTACCTTTCTATCTAAATCTCTGCCAAGAGCAATCTTGAGCGAAGGTAGAACGTTTGAAGCCCTATTAGATACTCTTGAGTTTTGGCCACTGTTGGACCACGACTGCAAAGCAGGGGAGGCAATACCGTCACAGCCAAGGTGGTAAAGAGGCGGGTTTTGTGTGCTCAAGCAACAGTTAACGAGATTACTCGTCTATGAGACACATTTTGAACAGACATAAATGACATTATCGTTTTCTGTCGGACTTTCACGAAGACATTACTTTATACGAAAGTAATAAGTTGTTACATCTGACACATTTTGTCGTACGAGTTTACAGATGTGTTGGTGAGTCTGCTTACCATTCAATCGGATGTTTTATTACCATATATGGGAGAGGTGACCTCTGCATCATGCAACCAATTTTTCCATGTCGGAAATAATTTTAAATTTCCCCACACGACACGCATGTTTGAAAACGATTGGCGATTTCTTAGCATCGTACCAAACCAAATGCGAGGGAAGACTACAACAAGACCTTGCCAGAAGTTAGAATTCAGAATTACATTTTATCAGAACGGACCTTTATTGGAGTATTTTGGAAGGACTTACACAGAATAGGAAAACTCTATCATTTTAATAAGGAACCGTAATATGAGGAAACTGAAACACAGAGTCATAATGGGAATTAATGTTAAAAGTAACGACCCCCAAGAACACGTGTAAGAGGCCGATTCAAGTGCGTTTATTCATCTGAGGAAAAATGTTTGTGAGCCAGGATTGGCGTAAGATGTGCCTTTTACATTTTATATTTTTTCATTACTAACGTGAACTAATATGTATATATTGCATGTAAATAATAATAAGTGCAAATCGATAGTGGATATCGAAGTCATTTGAGGCTGGCAACCTCAGCGTATAGAATGATGATTTCGTGAATCACAACTGCAAGGGCTGGTGACTGCTTTATTTCTAGTTTCATAAAGAGAACTAAAAGCATAAGTAGTCTCAAGTGTCACGGATTTCCTCCCCTGCTTTGCAGTTGTGGTCCACCAGTGGCCAAAACGCAAGAGTATCTAAAATGGGTCGTCAAAGGTGTCTACCTTCGCACAAGATTACTTTTGGCAGAGTTGTAAATAGAAGGGTAAAGACGCTTCTATCTCAAGGGAGTTTCACAAGATATTTCCGAAGTCAAGTATAATGCTGCTTTGGCAAGGTAATAGTTAACTTATATCCGCCTTTCGTGAAGAATTAAGCAATGGTTACAGCCCGATCAAGCCCCCAGCTGGTGTAAATCCAGCGAAATTCCTAAGAATTAGCTCTATATATGTAAGTATATTAAACAGTCTTGCTCATACGTTTGCTTTCATACATATATTAACCGAATCAACTATGATTGTTATGTTTTAAAATAACATATAACAAATTTAATTATCAGTTAGTCTTAACAGGTCTAATCTACATATAGATGAAATGATGGTGAATTTTAGATGAAAATTAAAGTCGTCTTCATCGAGGATTTAATTTAAAATTTAATGTCCGTTTGTTGGTGCCTTTTACAAGCACTTGGCTTGTATGAGTGAGTCCTGCAGCCTGGGTTTCGTCAATCCTTCTGTGATGATGACACTTTACAGTTTGATAGCTTTGTTCTACGAACAGCCTGATAGTTTCGTTCTACGAACGGTCTGATAGCTTCGTTCCACAAACCCAAAGTTACTTTTGGGAACATAATCTCCTGGCACTGTATATAATGTACACTAGCAACTTAGGATAGATGTTTGTATTTAAAAATGCGGGTTTACTTTTTAAGTTTTAAAGTTGCCCAAATATTCCGATCTTGGTCCTTTAAGTTTCCAGTCTCTGTATTTAAATATGAGGGTTTACTTGTAAGTTTCAAAGTTGCCCAAATACTTCAATCTGTCACTTATAATTTTGGAATCCTTTGTCCGATCCTTCTGTTTCTGGCGTTGGTGAATTGCTGGCTTGACGTGGCGATGCAGTATGATTTGTGACTCCGATTTCGCTAGATTTTATTTCCAATTCTCCGTTCGAAATCCCAGATTGTGCTTCCGACGAGTTTTCCAATGAAAACCATTGTGTATTCCGGCTCTCACTTTACACCAAAACAACCTCTTTTCCACTATATGGGTAGAGGTGTTAAATCGTACTAATCCCCGCTTGTTTTGAAATATTGCATTTTAAAATTCAATTGCGTGACCTCTTCTCATTTCCTGTCTAGATGCTTTCCGCCAATATTAACACGCCAGACAGATTATCTGTAATAATTACAAAGGGATAGTCTGGCGGAAGCTTATTATCTCATTATCATCTGTGTCTTTGCCCATCCCTCAGATGGCTTTCACAGACAGACAACATTGGTGATGCGTGATGCCATATGATGATGGATGGCATCCGCATGTCTGGTTTTGTGTAGTGTGTAGATGTGTTCAGTCAAAACAATGTTCATGCAACAATAACAGGGCAATCCACATAGGACGTCAGTAAACTCACGACGTATAAAGTCAATGAGTCTTGAAACAGCCGTTGACGTTTTTTCTTCATTATTTATTGTGGACGCCACAGTGACAAAATGGTTACGCAAATGTGTAGGCACATCAAACAGTCATTATCACAGCAACATTCAATACAGCAATAAACGGTAGACAGCATTACAATGATGAGTCAGATGCATGTTATATTTCAAAGTGCTGTAAATGTAGTCAGGTGAACAACTCCATCCTTTTTCTATAACAGCCAGGAGATAACCAGATGTATGAGATCAGTTCACTCTCCTTAGTTTGACTTCAGCAAGACAGACACGTCTGCCGAAGTATAAATAATGTCCTCAAGAATATCCTCTAGATAATAAAGGTTTTCTAAACCTAGTTCATTTAACAAAGTAGCAAGTAATGGTCCTTGGTACATGCATCAACCGATGCAGTACAATGCAGCGACATGTGAGCTGGGAAAAAAACATCTCGTGACGACGACCTTCGCAGACAGGCTATGAATCGAAATCGCTCACGACACAAAATCGATAGAGTTAATGAAAGAGTCAATTTACCTTGCTTTCATGAAATACACAGAAATATCACGCCTCCCGACATGTGGGAAAACACTAGAGGTATTATCTCGACTAAACGAAATATCCATAAGAGGACTACACATCCCTGACAGAACAAAAATAGCGGAGATCCCCTCTTCAACGAGGCATCTCTTTCGCCATTCCAAATCGCTCACTCCCACTAGTGGTGGGCGGAAACCGATCGACAAACAACAAGACAAGTCATGCGCAGTCCAGCGCAAAAATGACCACAGCTCAAAAGTTAACTGCATTCGATACCAACGCGAGAAGACAAATGCTTACCGAGAAAAGTGACTATAAATTACAAGCAGTTGTTGCCCTTGCGTTATAAAACAGATATTGAAATAAAACGATGTTGCGAGAATTTATCACGCAACATATCACCACCTCCTCCCGATAAAAAAAAAAATGTGGAACATATTTTTTTTTTCAATATCAAAGAGCAAGCGATAAGCGGCTCAAAACGCACGAATTATGCGCTGATAATTAACTAAATTGCCAAACAATAGGCTAATTATAGAGTGTCTGGTGAGGATATACCTCAACAGAAAAATAAATATGTCTCAAAAAATATTCACATCGGGGAGGTGTCACCAACACACATCACGTTAGCATGTAAACACAATATACGTATGCAAGTTACTATAATCATCATTAAACAGCATACTCTAATATTGTCTTTAAAAATGGATGTACAAATCTGATAGGAAAATTTAAATAGTACATTCTTTGACATGTAATGACATAAGTACATAGTAAAGTTAAACTACATGACGATCCAGGACATATGCTCTGGTATTCCGAGGGTAAGTACACAATCTAGAACTCGTAAGGTAAGTCCTCAGCTCAACAATGACATTCTGAGAAAGTACAAGCAATATAATGCTAATTAATAACTAATATGCTTCATAAGGTACAATACATTATTAATAATTGTGGCTGTTTAGTAAACTAACGGCCCTTATATTAACTACTCAGTCCTCCTCTATCATTTTAAAAAAACGAACAGAAGAAGATGACAACAAAGCACGATAGTGTGTACATATAAAGTAAGTACAGATGTGCTAATCTATTGTAGAAATATAGGTGTGTTATGACTCTGTAATATATAGAAATATAGGACAGAAGTATTAGTTGGAGTCATGTGGGCATCTAGACAAAATGTCAGCCATCACATTATCCGCACCACGGATAGCTCGTACCGTGAAGTGAAAAGGTTGAAGAGCTATAGCATATCGAGTGGATCTCGAACTCTTCAAATTCTTAGTCTGAATAGCTGTAAGAGCTTTCTGATCAGTCTCTAGAATGAAATGTGCGCCCAGGAGGAATCTTTGTAGCTTTAGAATTGACCAAACCATCGCTAACAACTCACGGTCTAAAACCGAGTAGTTCCTCTCTGCCGCATTTAGTTTTCTAGAAATGTACATAACAGGATGCAGAGTATTTGCATATTCTTGCATCAGTGCTGCTCCAATCCCAGTGGATGAAGCATCACTCCGAAGAACAAAAGTCCTATCAAGAGTAGGTAATCTTAAGATGGGAGGAGAAGAAAATATATTCTTGATTTGGTCTAGTGAAGATTGGCATTCTTCAGACCAACGGACCAGATTAGGCGAACCTTTCTTCAACAATGTTGAGAGAGGTGCCATGATCGAAGATAAATTTGGAATAAATCTCCCATAAAATTGAATTAAACCTAAGAGACTCCTAACTTGTTTCTTCGTTTTAGGAACAGAGATGTTCAGTATTTTGGAAGTATTGTGGTCTTCTGTCTTCAAGAGACCATGACCAACACGATGACCCAGGAAAGAGATTTCACCAAAACCAACAAAAGCTTTAGAAGGTTTTGCTGTCAAATTATTCTCACGTAGAGTGGACAGTAAGTCATATAACCCTAAATAGTGATCTTCCCAGGTATCACTGAAGAGACAGATGTCATCTAAGTATGCGATGACATCCGAACGATGTGACAGAATTCGACGCATCATGCGAACGAAAGTGGCAGGGGCGTTCATGAGACCAAAAGGCATAACATTCCATTGAAATAGACCCCTAGGTGTAGAAAAAGCAGTAAGAGGTTTGGCATGCTCTGCTAAAGGCACTTGCCAATAACCTTTAGACAAGTCAAGTTTAGTGAAGAATCTAGAATTAGAAAGTCTAATCAGTAGATCTTCTAACAAAGGCATCGGTTCAGCGTCGAACTTTGTGACCTGATTCAATTTGCGATAATCAACGCAAATTCGTATGTTCTTATCCTTCTTCCGGACAATAACCATGGAAGAAGAATATGGTGAAGTCGATGGTTCAATTATATTTAATTGAATCATTTCATCCAATTCCTTTTCCACTTGCGACTGAAAGTGTACAGGAATAGGACGAATGCTTTGTCACCTGGACAAAGTTGTCGTAGACATCTATTCTTGTTAGCAAACTGCCTTGCCTTCTCTTTAGCAATTTCTGATGAAGCAGTTGCTAGCTTACATGCCTCAATGATCTTTTGTCTAAGAGCAATGACATACTCATATGAGGATTGAGTTTCATCGCTAATATCATCGGCAGTGATGAGATCGTGTAATAAAGACATAGGGCCGCGTGGACGCGCGCCAAAGACACGTTCGAAGGGAGAAAATCCTGTGTGTTCATTAGGGACTTCTCTATAGGCAAAGAGCGCCGCGGGTAAAACCCTGTCCCAATCTTGAGGATGATCTTCAGTTATCTTACCAAGCAAAGTCTTGAGCGTTCTATTCAGACGCTCAACTAACCCATTAGACATAGGATGGTAGATACTACTGAGAGATCGTTCAATATGTAAGGTAGACATTACCTGTGACATAGTGTCAGATATGAGTTGAGTGCCATGGTCTGACAATATTTCTCTGGGGAACCCCAAGCGAGAAAATATCAACCAAAGAGCATCTGCGATATCTGTAGTAGATATGCTCTTAAGAGGAATAGCCTCTGGCCAACGTGTGCACATATCGACACATGTAAGGATAAACTGATGTCCTCTGGCCGACTTGACCTTAAAAGGGCCAATAATATCTATGGCCATTTTCTGAAACGGCCCGAATAGGAATGTCAGCAGCCTGGATAGGCGCTTCTTCTTGCAATTTTATGAAAGAGTCACGAGTAATTACTAAGTGACTATCTTGGCTATCAACTTCATTATCACTATTCAGTGAAGTTTCGGGTGTTTGTAGAGCTTGTGCTCTTGTAACTACTGCATTTGTAGCTTGCATGTTATTATCTCCCAAGCAGCAATCTGCTGTGGGGTACACTCCCTAACTCCGTGAATACGACCAATAATAAGGTCCGCAATAGGATTAGGTAAGAGACAAGCATGCACATCTCCAGTAAAGAAAGGAGTGGCAATGCGAATTACAGCAGTAGGATATTTTTCTAGAGTGCCGCCAAATGTGACACATTTAATAACCCTTCCTGTAGCACAAGATGGATCTACAAGCGATTGTCTAACACCAATAGTGGTGCATCCGGAATCGAAAAGTAGTGAGACCGGAGTATCATTAACAAGACCCTTATGTAGAATTAAAGAACCCCTCCCGTCATGCGCAACAGCAGCAGGAAGAGCGGGAAGTGGGTGACCACAACTCAAAGTAGTTATGGTACCCGGTTCGAATAAAGTACTGCATTGGGGGCATTTGTTTGCTCTTTCAAAGTCAAAAGCAGAACTAGTGACAGCGTCAAAGTTTTTACTATCAACAACATGATTACAGGCTCCCTCAGTTTCCTGTTGTACAGCATTAGCCTGCTGATATCTCTTTTTTTTTGTGTTGAGATCTACCCCGACTATTATTACCTCTGAAGTTATCAGAGTTATTATTATCTCTGCAGTTATTATTGTCTCTATTGTAATTGTTATACTGGTTCGAATTCCAGTTTCCACGATTACTATCATGTTCACATTGATGCGAACATCTATTTGTTTGGTTCTGAGGTCTTCGGCAGGAATAACCTCTATTACCATATCCTCTTTTGAAATGCTTATAATTATTAGGGTGATAGTAACGACCACTATCAGGTTGTCTCCAATTCTTCGAAGAAGAATCACCATGAAATTGGTTTCCATGATTTTGACAGAAATTACCGCTGCCCTTTCTATCAAAATTTTGTTGGGATCTACGAGCAAAGTTTTGACCATACGGAGCTGCCGAAGCAACTGGTAAACCTTCTTTCACCTTAGAGTTACCCATGGTTATGTGTGGGTGCGCAGTTACGTATTGGCAACAGAAATCTTCCATTTCTTTTATTGTTTTAGGTTTACGTTCATGAAGGAAAGCAAGGAAAGACTCATTGACAGACGACATGACTTTGTCTCTAAGTATTAAGTCCATAAGTCCTTCATAAGTTTTTTCCGTCTTAGATAGTTCAACCCATCGTGAGAAAGTAATGCGTATTCTTGCAATAAACTCGGAGAATTCAACTCCATTTTCAGGTAACATGTTTTTAAATTGTAGACGATAGCCGTCTTCGTTAAGCTGATATTTCTTTAACAAAGCGGCCCTGACAACCTCATAATTGCTCTTGTCAGGTTCATCCACCATATTTAATATACTTAGAGCTTTACCTGTCAGTATCCCTGATAACTGATAAACATATTTTGCTTTGTCTATGTTATGAGCTGTACATGCTTGTTCAAATCTGTCCAGATAGAACATTATGTCATCACTGGAAGGACTAAATGTTGGTACTTAATCTTAAAAGTATCATTATTAGCCTTCCCAGAAGATGAACCCTTGTTTGAATCATTACCATTACTCATGCTCGTCAATTTCAATTTCTCCAACTCTAAAGCTAAGAGTTTTTCTTCATGTTCCATTTTTGCTTTCCTCTCATCAGACTCTCTTTGTAACTTCCTTTCTTCAGCTTGAGCCTGCATTTGAAGTCTTTCATTTTCAGCTTCTTTTTCAAGTCTTTTATTTTCAGCTTTTATTTTCTTTTTTTTCAAGTCTTTTATTCTCAGCCTCTAGCTGTAGCTTTCTTTCCTCAGCTTCTGATTCCCTTTTTTGTTTTTCCATTTCCATTTGGAATCTCTTTTCATCCACCTGCATCTGCAGTTTCTTTTGTTCAGCTTCCATATGCAGTTTCTTTTGTTCAGCTTCCATTGCTTTATCATATCGAGCAGTTGCAAATTCTTCTAACTTATCACCAGTCTTCCCAAGCAATTTACCCTGCTCAATAAAGTGCTCAAATGTAGACATGTTGTCTAACATATGAGTCCAAAACCTGAAATAATTAACTAATTTATTTCAAACCTAAGTGTAACAAGTCTTAATTAAGCACTTGTATATTCACATCACATTATATTATCCCAGTCTCTGTGGGAAACAAGTCTCCAATCAAAGAACTTGTATATGAAATATCAGCACTCAAATCTTGATCATAAGTGCACTTCTCATTCAATAGTGCACGACACTATTCATCATTCATTTATCATCAGTATAGTAGTAACAGTGCATTAGCATAGCCCATTAACTAATTACTATAACTGTAAACAATGACTATGTAAACACATGCAGAATGTAAACATTGAAAATGTAAACAATACAAACAATGTAAACAATAACAATGTAAACAATAACAAAGATCAGCAACAATACAAAAACTTTCGCAGAAATCAACTAAAAATAAAGCAGAAATTAATGAAATATCACAAAAAATGTGACGATATCTGCGATAGAATTAAACAAAATACATGACACCACAGTGTATAAACAAAAATGTTGTATGAAACTAAATTATAGACAAGAGTAGGCTAACAAATACAAACAAATCACAACAAAACTAAAGAATGTGAAATAATAACGAAAACAATATTAAAACATGTCATCACAGCTAACATAAATAGCAACAGAAGTCGCTTAGCAAATTCCAGTATCGGAAATTTGCAAACCCTACAGAAAACGCTCACAATAGACGACCTCTATGACGTGGCATAATCTAACGGAGACACCACCCAACCGAGAACCCGCTGAAATATAAACATATAAATATACAAATAACATATAGACATATAACATATAGAATGAGATGATACACAGAAGACTCAGCAGAAGTATAAGGGCACAGTTTACATACAAACAGGCCACTTAACTTAAAGGCTTCCAATCGTAGAACAGCAGAAAAACGGATGTCAATCAACGTCCTAAAGAGCGAAGCTCCAACGATGATGATGGCACATCTGAACTGCTTCCACTGCTAACACGATGGTACAAGAGCTTCTGAAATACTGTGTGTTGAGTTGTTTCGGCACTTGACCTTCTAATCCAAAAGTAAGTTGATGGAAATCGGTACTTGGCCTTCTTCAGAAAACAACCCGTTTCAACCGGCACTTGACCTTCTCAAAAAACGACAGCACTGGAACCTTGACAGCAGCAACTTGCTTGACTTGCGTAAAAGATAACAGCAGTCCGAGTTATCCGGCAACATGTAACAACGCCGGGTACTGTCAAATTCTTGTTTCCGTCAAAAAAATTGAAATTTTGACTTTTACCGGGCAACGCCGAGTACTTTGAAAATTTTGAAGATGTTGACTGTATTGAAGAATGTTAATTTCTTGAAGGATGCTGATGAATTCTTGTTGAAAATGAAGTGGGTAAGGGACCCCGTGTTTGCTAGTACCAGAATCAAACCAGCTTATGGCCACCAAATGATGCGTGATGCCATATGATGATGGATGGCATCCGCATGTCTGGTTTTGTGTAGTGTGTAGATGTGTTCAGTCAAAACAATGTTCATGCAACAATAACAGGGCAATCCACATAGGACGTCAGTAAACTCACGACGTATAAAGTCAATGAGTCTTGAAACAGCCGTTGACGTTTTTCTTCATTATTTATTGTGGACGCCACAGTGACAAAATGGTTACGCAAATGTGTAGGCACATCAAACAGTCATTATCACAGCAACATTCAATACAGCAATAAACGGTAGACAGCATTACAATGATGAGTCAGATGCATGTTATATTTCAAAGTGCTGTAAATGTAGTCAGGTGAACAACTCCATCCTTTTCTATAACAGCCAGGAGATAACCAGATGTATGAGATCAGTTCACTCTCCTTAGTTTGACTTCAGCAAGACAGACACGTCTGCCGAAGTATAAATAATGTCCTCAAGAATATCCTCTAGATAATAAAGGTTTTCTAAACCTAGTTCATTTAACAAAGTAGCAAGTAATGGTCCTTGGTACATGCATCAACCGATGCAGTACAATGCAGCGACATGTGAGCTGGGAAAAACATCTCGTGACGACGACTTTCGGAGACAGGCTATGAATCGAAATCGCTCACGACCCAAAATCGATAGAGTTAATGAAAAAGTCAATTTACCTTGCTTTCATGAAATACACAGAAATATCACGCCTCCCGACATGTGGGAAAACACTAGAGGTATTATCTCGACTAAACGAAATATCCATAAGAGGACTACACATCCCTGACAGAACAAAAATAGCGGAGATCCCCTCTTCAACGAGGCATCTCTTTCGCCATTCCAAATCGCTCACTCCCACTAGTGGTGGGCGGAAACCGATCGACAAACAACAAGACAAGTCATGCGCAGTCCAGCGCAAAAATGACCACAGCTCAAAACAAGCAGTTGTTGCCCTTGCGTTATAAAACAGATATTGAAATAAAACGATGTTGCGAGAATTTATCACGCAACAATTGGCTTCCTTTGAATCGATCATGCGCGACCAGCTTGTGCATACAGGGATCGTCTTTGTCAAAGGTTGGCTAGACTGACTTACGTGACAACCGTATTACCAATGACCTATGTAATTAGTCTTGTATTGTTACAGCTCATCTAATGAAACGTAAACAAGTCTGGGTGCGGTCACAGCAAAAATAATGTAAGGGCAATAAATTATGCCGTATAATAGGACGATGATGAAGAAAAATTAAGAAATGAACTGATACTGCCGGAGTTATAAAATGTACACGACTGATTTCGTCACATCAAGTTCCATATGGAGCGGAGGGAAATATGAAAGAAAGGATGTGCATTCTAAGAATAATATTTACATTTTGAAACCAGTGTAAATGTCTATGTAACCATATTCACTTTAAAATTAATGAAAGGTTCAAACTGTTCGACAAATGTAGATATAAATGAAAACATATTAAATTTATATTTTGAACACTTTTTAATCAGTGGAGATGTAAAAGTAAACATATTCTATCTGTACTATTAACCTTTTCATTTAAATGTAAAATAAAGATAAGGCTATTCAATTTAAATGTAAAGGAAGTTTTCTCTCGAGGGAATAAGTGTAATTCTCATCGAGGGTAAATTCTGAGGTAGATGGGATGGTGGAATAGAGAGAAGGGGACCCATAACTATGGGTTGGAAAACGCAATACTCAGGAGAGCGTTTCGTTTCTATTCTTTTACCATAGTTGTCTGCATGTTTGTCTCAGTCAATTTACTCAATACACTCTAAACAGAGCTATACCTTAATAATAAGAATTCCACTGATTAAATCACACCCGTGTGTTACCGGGGCCTGAAAGGGGAGAAGGAATAGTAACACCGTTCCCTTCCATGCATGTCGTAGATGGCGACTAAGGAGGGTTGGGCATGAAGCTGGTTACCCCCATCCTGTAAAATAATTTAAACCACAAAAACGTCAACAAACATGAACAAGTCAATTAAGGAAAATAAAACACAACCATCCAAGACAGGGGAAGGTCCTCTCGCAGGGAGGCATACGATGCAACACAGAAAAAGCCGAAAGGAGTCTGAGTTACTGACTAACCTTCTTTCATCTAGGAGAACTTCCAGATTTGGCACCTGGAATGTTCGGACATTAAACGAACAAGGGAAAGTGGCACAAGTAGCAGCAGAAATGAGGGAATATAAAAATCGAGGTTCTGGGAATGTGTGAAACAAAGTGGAAGGGGGTAGACAAGAAGAAACTCATCACAGGTGAATTGGTGCTGTCCTCAGGACATGAAGACGAAAGTTCACACCACAGTGAAGGGTAGCTCTTATGATATCTAAAGAAGCACAGAAAGCACTCATTGAATGGGAAGCTGTTGGACCCAGAATAACAGCTACTTTTAAAACAGCTAAAAAGAAAATAAATGTAAATGTCATCCAATGTTATGCCCCAACTAATGACAAAGAAGAGTCTGTGAAAGAAGCATTTTATACTAGACTACAGGAAATTATGGAAAAGGTAAAAAGAAGAGACATCACAATTTTGATGGGTGACATGAATGCAAAGATAGGAACAGTCAACACCGGATTTGAAGAAGTCATGGGAAAACATGGGCTAGGAATAATGAATGAAAGTGGGGAACTGTTCTCAAACTTCTGTGCTTCAAATCAACTGGCTATAGGAGGAAGCATGTTTCCACACAAGAGAATACACAAGGCGACATGGATATCACCAGACCAGGGCCGGATTAAGCTAGTGTAACCGCGTATACCGTGAGTTTTCAGATATAGACTATATTAACATAAAATAAATTTTTATAGAAACAGAAGATAAAAGAAAATCTCAACGCAGATGTTTAATTAAACCAGGTTAGCTTCGAAACGCCACGCATTATTTTAGGCCAAGCTTCGCTTCGAAACGCCAAGCATTAATTAGGGTAGCTTCGCTTACGCCAAGCATTGGTCACGTGATTTCCCACCAATGGTTAAGCTCAGTCCTTTTTTTTCTTCCCTCGGAATGAACGAGAGATGAAGCCATTTTTTTAATCAGTAATGAATTTAGAGCGGTCGAGACAAGACGTAATTCTCTTTGCTCAGTGATATTCTATAGAGGAGATTGACTTCGCACAATTAAAGCAACTGTGTAATTTCGAAACGTAGAATAATTTGTTTGTGAATTCATGAAAACTGTAAGTATTGCTAAATACTGAATGCAATAACTGTTAGAGCCCACAGTCATAACTGAAACGGAGCTACGCTCGAAAACTGGGTAAAGAATTGTAAACCCAGGCATATATCTGAACCTTTTACCAAGAATGAAGGTCCTTAAGCTGAGAGAAAGTCAAACTAAGGAATACTAATGAATAAGAGAAAGTTTGGCTCTTCATTGAAATGAAGAGATAAAAAAAACGTGAAATCTAGACCACATTAACAAATAAACGAAGGAACACTAGAAGGATAGAGGAGCCACGCCATGTTTTAGCAACTTGAAAAGATTACGAGATGCAATAAGGAATATTGCATCATTAAAATAATGCATTGACTTTTTATGCTTGTTTATTAAATGTCAACATGCTATTATGCAAATTTGGTGTGGTTACCATTTGACTTAACCCAGTTCTTGTTGGAAATTGAATAAACATTTGTTTCATTGAACACAAATGCTGTTGACGAATCATATGTTTGCAGTTAGCCATCATACAAGTTATTAAAGGATCATGCCAAAGCTAATCGTTGCAGGTGCAACACAAATAATAACCATATGCTCTAAAAATAAAACATCATAGAGGATTGTCCCTGAACCTGGTAAATTCCTGTAAGTCTGTAGAGAGAAATCATCACCTCTAGCAGGCTAGCTAGTAATCAAAATCTAATACTCTCGATTCAAAACAGCAATCCCCACTACCCTACCCGGCCACACATACAACTTGTTGCCTAGTGACCAGTCCTCTAAAAAAGAGCAGAAGCGAAGATGGATCAATTAATGGAAAATTTTCAACAGCTTGGTGTGGACCAACAACAACAACAACCACAGAACCAACCTGTAAATGCACAACCGTTGCAGCCCCCAGTCAATCCAAATATGGAGGAACCCACATTGATAGCGCTACAGCGCCTTACTGAGAACTTAGAAAAGAATAGCAATTATGCAAAATTATCCCAAGTTAGGTCCATAGTACAACCATTCGAGGGAGATAAGAAGAAATTCAGGAGATGGTTGGCCGACATAGACAAATTTGCGGCAATAGCAGAAACAACAAATGATGAAGAGAAAAAGAAAATCGCTCTGTTAGGTTCTGATTCGTACGTGACTGATTTTTTAAGAAGGAGGTCCCAGCAGTACCCCACAGAAACCTACGAGTCCTTAAAAAAAGAGCTCACCCAGAGATATGGGGAAATAATAGACAAAATGCATGCTTGGTCAGTCCTTAGAAGCATGAAACAGGAAAGAGATGAATCGGTACAACTTTTTGGAGATCGATTCCTCAATATGGCAGAAGAGGCATTTTGCGGATGTAGAAATACAGTTAGTGGGGATATTTGCCGATGGCCTTAGAGCGGAAAATATCAGAAGGCATCTTATTAGAAAAGACACCAAGACTATTGCTGAAACAATCCAAGCAGCAATACAGGAGGAAAATCTTCACCGAAGGTTCCAACAAAGAGCAGGTAGGGAACCCCGACCAGAATATAGGGACTATGATGAGCATGAGCCTATGGAAGTTGACCATACCAGGAGGCAATGGACTCGCCCACGAATACGTGATGATAGACCCCGCAATTATAGACCCCCCACACAGAGGCAAAACGACGTCAATAATGTCAATACAAACGGATGCTTTACATGCGGTAGGCTCGGACATGGTTACAAGTCCTGTAGAGCAAATTACAATCATGCACCACCCAGAAGAGGAGGTTACCAACCACAACAACCCGCACCACCCCCACGTGATTACACCAGAAATCAGTATACCAGAGGCGCACCTTAACCCCTCATGCGTCAGGGAAACGGCCGCGCCACTCACTAAACAGGACCGTTAGTGAGGGCAACAATCACAGAAACTGGTCCAAAACAAAAGAAACAACACAGAACAGAAATTGTCAAGTGGGCCCATCCAGTAAAATACAATATGAAGAAATGTTGCATGATGGAACTAAAATACATCCGGACCCCAGTTCCTGCATCATGTCTATACAGGGCCAACAATATAGGGCACTGGTAGATACAGGAGCATCCATCAGCCTTATTAGGTTCCAGCTGTTCAAGAGGATCCAACACTTAGTACGATTTCAACCGTCCAAAACACACCTAGCTTCAGTCACGGGACAAAGACTAAATTCAGTTGGGACAGCATGGCTAAAATTTTCCTTAGGCGAAACAAATTTTGAACACCCATTTGTCATTACTAAAGGAATGTCTAGAAATCTTATCCTAGGGAGAGATTTTTTTAACAAACACAAAGTTCGAATATACTATGACCTCCACAAAATCAAAGTCAACAATACGTACATAGATCTCCAGGACGATATCCACATAGCGTCTTTAGTAAGGATTACAGCTCCCATAACGGTGGCTCCAAACTCCCTGGTCATAGCAAAAGGCAGAGTAAAAAATTCTGAGTACATAACACCAGGGCAATCAATTCAAGTACAGCCCCTAGCAGAAGAAAGCATTATTGATGACCCATTGTTGCAAATTACAGAGGGAATCGCTGAAGTCTCGAAGTCCAGAGATTTCCCCATCATGATATTGAATATGTCAGGAAAAACTACCACTATAAATAGAGGCACAGTTGTAGCGCAAGTGGATACGTCAACAATAAGACAAACCAAAACCAAAACCAATAGAGACCATCCACAAATTGTCTCAACCACTCCCACTGGACATAATGCACGAAATCGCAGTACAAATAACCATAGTACACGGAAAGTAAACAGTTATAAGGCTTATGCAGAAAAAGGCAGTAACATCAGTCACAGTCATGTTACACCACAGCATACCCTACCCAGATGGCAGAAACGAACCAGTCCATACATAAGAAGAGAAAGGCCACAGTATGAAAATGACTATAATTACTCATTCTTGCGCCCCAGCACACCAAGAGAAAAGATCAAGTGCTGTATATCACAGAGTAACAGAGAAACAGAAATTGTCTTGCCAGGAGGATATCCAAAGCGACAAGACAGTGATACATGCCCCATGGAGTATCAATATAACTCAAAAACAGGTGGATATGATAAAGTCCCAAAACCAATTGAAATTTCCGAAGAAAAGGAAGAACTCTTATATGACTATACCACAGGAGGATACTATAGCAGCAAAGTTGGAAACAGAAAGAATGAAAAATTTTCGCCCAGGGAAAGAAGACAGCCCTATAGCACAAACAGAAGAAATACAGTAACGTACGCGGATAAGCGCAGTTACGACAGAAATAATCAGAAAAAATGGCACAACAACGACTACCCCAGAAATATAAAAAAAAATGAATATACAGTAAATGCAGTGACAAATGGAAATGCACACAGTACATGGCAGAGGAGACAGTACCAAGCACAGCCCAATGAACGGCAAAGAACTATGCAAAAGAAAGCCACATACCAGGAGCAGAGATTTTCACAAGATGCAAGAAAAATGTCCCAAAATTATGGGAATGAAACGGAGGCATCAAGACAGACCAGAGATATCATAGCAGATCATAAATACAGAGAGAGAATAGCTCAGTTACTTGCAACCCTGAATGCCACAGAAGATAATAAGCAACGTTTGAAAACGTTTGTAGAAAAGCACCAAGATGTATTCGCACTCAATGACATGGAATTAGGCAGAACTAACACTGTCACAATGGACATTCAAACAACCACAGAGGAGCCAATACATATGAAACCCTATCATACGCCCTTGAAAAATAGAGAACTCGTGGAAAGGTCTATAAATGAAATGCTACAGGCAGGAATCATCGAAAGATCCCGTTCCCAATGGTCCTCACCCATAGTGATCGTAACAAAGAAAGACGGCTCCAGTCGCTTTTGCTGCGACTACCGTGCCCTTAACAAAATCACAAAAGTCATTTCCTACCCCCTCCCCAGGATAGACGATCTACTTGCGACGTTAGGAAAGTCTACATACTTTACCACACTTGATGCAAGGTCAGGCTTTTGGTGCATCCCCATGACACCTGAGGCAAAACAGAAATCCACATTCTGTTCACATATGGGAAGCTTTTTTTGGAATGTTATGCCATTTGGTCTAAAAGGATCTCCAGCAACATATATGTCACTCATGGATGAAGTGTTAAAGGGTCTACATCCATTTGCCCTGGCATACATAGACGATATCCTGATACATACCGCAGGCACGATGGAAGACCACCTCCGCAAGGTTGAAACAGTGTTTGATAGACTCAGGCATCACCAAATAAAGTTAAAACTGTCGAAGTGTGAGTTTCTAAAGACAGAAACAAAATATTTAGGCTTTGTCATCAATAGACATGGCGTCAGACCTGATGAAGATAAAGTCAAAGCCATAAGAGAAATGCCTAGCCCCAAGACGGTGAGACAAACACGCTCATTTATTGGTACAATAGGGTACTATAGACGCCACATCATCAATTTCTCCAGAGCAGCAGAGCCTTTGATAGCCCTTACCCGCAAGTATGCACGCTTCAAATGGACAGAAGACTGCCAGAGATCCTTTGAGTATCTAAAAAAATGCCCTAACCACCATCCCACTGCTTGGACATCCAGATATTTCTCAGCCCATGATACTATACGCCGATGCCTCAGATAACGCAATTGGTGCTTGTTTGGTCCAACCTGTACTAGAAGATGAAACACCCATCCTACCAAACATTCCAAATGAGAAACCCATTGCATTCCTATCCCACGCATTGTCAAAGTCACAAAAACGGTGGACCACCACTGAGAAAGAAGCATATGCTATTCACTATGCAGTACAAAAGTTTGACTTTTACGTCAGAGGAACTAAACTCATTATAAGAACTGATCATCAACCTTTGGTTAACTGGCTCACCAAAACACAAGAACAGCCAAAGAAGTTACAGACATGGGCAATGAATTTACAGTCCTACGACACCACCATCGAACATATCCCAGGCGAAATGAACACCTGTGCAGACCTCTTATCCAGGATTAAATATGATGATGAAACCGAAGTGAAAACAATTAGAGTCAAAAATGATGGCACATCCTCAGAGATTGACGATAATGCTAAAGAAATTAACGAAATTACTTCACCAGGTCGAAGAAGTACCTCAGATTCCGCCACTCAAGTAGAAGAAGAAAGCCAAGAGATGTTTGACATGAGAGTAGAACAAGCGAAAGATGCAGAAATTGTCAAGCTGCTCACATACGTGAAAGAAAACCCAACAAAAAGTAAAGATTTTACAGTACACCCAACGGATGGAATTCTATACTATATTGATCAGAAACAAGAAGGGACACTAAGAAAAGTCATTCCAGCACATCTAGTCCCAGAAGTATTGCTACAGTTTCATGATAACAACGGGCACATGGGAAGAGACAAAACAATTGATGTCTTAAAGAAAAGGTATTATTGGCAAACTTTCTACAAGGACATTACAGAATATGTAGCCACCTGTAGAACATGTAAATTGAGAAACATGAAGCCACATTTAATTCCCCTTCAAGAAATGCAACCTTCCCATTACCCCATGCAAACAGTGAGCATTGACTTATCAGGTCCTTACCCACTCACCCAATCAGGCAACAAATACCTCCTGCACATAGTTGACCAATACTCTGTTTGGCCAGAAAGTTACCCACTCAGTGATGCCACATCGCAGTCCATCACGCAAATTTTTTTACAAGAATTCATTCCCAGGCATGGCTGTCCAAAACGAATCATTTCAGACAACGGTAAACAGTTTATAGGTAACCCATTTAAAGCCACCTTACACCAGCTGAATATTGAGCATACTACAACCACTTATTATTGCCCAAATGCAAATGGCAGAAATGAACGCATGCACGCCACCCTACATGATATTATTAGCAAATATATCAAGGGGAACCACCAATACTGGGACCTATACATTAACCAAGCTCTTGAAGCCATCCGAGTAAACGTGAACGATACCACAGGAATGTCACCCTTTCTCATGCTATACGGAAGAGAACCAAACTTTCCGTTAGACAACCTACTTCGCCCACAAAGAAAATACATGGGAGAAGACCCCATCGAAATAATCCTTCAAGAAAAGTATAAAGCTCACCAGATTGCACAACGAAATACGCAGAAGGCATTTCACAAGAAACAGAAACAACATGATAAATCAGCCAAGCTACCAACGTACAAAATAGGAGACAGAGTATACTACAAGAAACATGTACGCAGTTCAAAATTCGATGACCGATGGTTAGATGGCTACAAAATCATGAAACAAACTACGCCTGTAAACTTCATTATTTGGAATGAAGAGAAACAACACCAAACAAAAGCTCACGTAAAACAAATAAAAATTGATAATCACCGGCCCATTCCGCCTCTGACGACAAATACAAGACCAGTCAGAAAAGCCACCCTAAATTATAATCCATCCAGCACAGATTCGTCTGACATATCAGAGTCAGAGACGACAGACTCTGAATTTTACCAAGACGACCACATACCCAGACCACCCACAGATGAAATACATCGAGCAAGACAACAACGAGACTCGTCCGAAAGCGAAGAAGATATCCCACCACTTGAATTACGTAATAGACTACAAGACAGAGACCTGCGCATTAGAAATGAAGAAATCATGCCACAGACGTCACACGATGACAACACGAAAACACCTTATATCCACACTCAAACTTACTCCCACAGTGATAAATCGTCAGCTGATACCTATCACACCCCCAGTTCAGGCAGTTCTAGTTTTAACACTAGTGAAAACCAAACACTGCTATACCACAAGAACAAGATTGCTCGTTCAAAACAATCAGATCCTGAAGAAACTATACCCAAGCAGATTGTTGAACCATATACCAGCGATCTTTATGGAGACGAAACAGAACAAGACAGCACAGCTTTGTCAGACCCCAACGAACATAATGACAGAAAAATGGTAGAATTATACCAACAAGAAACAGACATTGATACAGCTAGTTCCATTGAAACCAGTGATGCGGATAGTACATTATTTGTACCAGTCAGCTCCAGCGTCAAACGCGCCTATAAAACAGAATCTGATGACTCAATCCCTAGCAACAAAATTCCGCGTATACAGCACAACTATATCAGACGAAAGATTCTGAAGAAACGCAATCATGTTCCAAAAACCAAGCCGAGAAGTGTTAGCCTCATCTCAACTAGTCAAAAACAACAGTGTGCAAATTACTGTGCCCATTGTAACCGGTGCTAACGTTCAGCACAACCAGGTCAGAAGAAAAATCAAGGCGAAACATATACCTGCCTCAAAACCAACAGATGGTCCAGCCATACAAACCCTAACCACAGTAAAGCCATCACCGCATTCGTCAACATCCTCGGTGCCCCAACAATCAGCAAATGCAGTGTCGTCGCCTACCACACCAGTCACCACTGCTACTCAGTATGATCCTCGCCTAAGCAGTCGGGACATTGCAAGGTTAGAGATGGCAGAGAAAATGTCAGAGAAACTGAAGGAACTACTAAAGCTTTGCTGAGACACGCCCCTCGAGTCTTCAATGTACATGCCATCCCATGTACGGCCACCGCGAATGTGCACTTACGTTTAACAATGTACTAACTCTCCCCATGTACTTTATTTTCAGCTTCTGACAGTTCAAATGACTTGCTTCCAGACTAAGATGTCAAAAGCCTCACTGAGAAAGTTATTTTTTCCAGCCTTAGAATACGGATGCCCAGAAAGAAATCAAGACCAGCACACGGAGGATTTTCTTTAGATAGCATAATTGTGAAAATAAAAATGTTAAAACAATTGATAACACACGGTGTTACGAGTTTACAGACACCCTTATTTAGTTACATACATTCTCTTAATATTTAGAATGTTACACAACTTTACCTATAACACATGTGTCACACTATTCTGTTGTAACATTCATCTCCACTTTTGTAACTGATCATATTCCACGCTCCATTCACCAGCATTTTCATGCAGACACTTTACACCAGTAGTTTTTTTTTTCTTACCTCATACTAATATTTCTTTGATCTATATTATGCTAAACTCCTTGATATCTGCCACCTTGATCAATCATACTGTTCCTACTATAATATCTCTCAACAGCACATAATTCATACCCAAAACTAGTATGGTAGGTTATGCTATTTTTCTCCACAGGATTATTTCAAATGTACATTATTATTTTAGACCCAGATGTATATTAGTACTGTCAAAAATTTTACTGCCTATCACAAATACCCCAATGACATTTGCGCATGCTGAATTTCTGCAAATGAAGAATCCCTTGAGAGCATTAGTATATGCTAACCCCAGATTGAACAAATTGCACCTATTTGTTGATGATGCCTTTGCCCATGTTAAAGAAATAGCATTTGCACATGCTGACCTAGCAAATGAAATACCCCATTACCGCATGATAACCACTAATGACACATGAGATGAAGAAGCAACTGGTTATGTATGATGAAGATGCCATTTTATATTAAGGTGAAACTTTATGTTGTCACAGCTGAGATTTTGTTGTAAGGTTTATGCACAAAATCCCCCACATTAACATTGGAGGAGGAATAATCTTAGTCTTTCGTGGTTACGAGATAAGACAAGGATATAATAGAATATTTGATGAATACCATGGAAAAAAATCAGAGCAGATGATTGTTGCACATACGAGGACCATATTTGAAGTCATTATTGAAGGATTATCAGTAGACAAGAGACACAAATGAATTATGATAATCCCATGGAACCACAGGTACTAAGGACACAAAATGGAGATTAAATAATGGAGGAAAAAAAATAATGACTGAATAATTGCTACGCCCAGAGGTAAAGGAAATAGAGATGCATCCGCATTTTGGAGAAGATATCTCCTTGATTTTTGCTTATTGCCTTTGTAATATGAACATTGTTGTATAACAAATGACTATTCCTTATCACGAATTACAGAATGTCGTAAGATAGTTGGAATAAATTGACAATTTAAAATACTCATAACATACCCAGAATTACAGGAGAGAAAATAAATAAATGATTGATGAAAGTGGACACACTGAGATTTGCTCACCCCGAGGATATTGAAAAAAAAAAAAATAATAATAATGTTATCCCAAGGACAGACATGTCACAGATATACCATGGAGATACTATGAAAAAAAAAAAAAAAAAAAAAAAAAAAAAGAATATCTAGATTAGAAATGCAGCAAACTTGGTCAAGGACACCATGAAATAGACCCCCGCCCCACACTTAAGATAACTGACGGATGAGATTTTTGAATTATAAGTACCATAAGTCACCCATCTGGCTGTAGTCAGCGGATGTTACAGGCACCACATAACTCTGACTAACCCTCGACCAGCGAAGGCAGAGTTGGTGTCGAAATTTTGCACATATGTAAAAAGACATGTTGTTATTCATGTTTTAGTAAAGTCTAGACATTTATGTTAATAGTTCTATAAATGATTAGTTGATATATTGATGATAAATATTCGCAAATATAGTACATGGACAATTAATAAGGATATATTTCCAGTACAGAATAAGAGGAATAGGAAGGATCCACATTTTAAATATTGGAGCACCATGAGCGAGGAATTGGACTTATAAAGAAAATGGAAATGGTACACTGTATGCAAGGATAACCAGAAATAATATGGATAAATAGTAGTCAGAGTGCCAGGAACTTTGTCTTACGAGAATATTGTAGATTCCTCACGATCAATTGATTATTTTCTTCCTTTCTATGTCACAATTTTTTTGAGTGATGACCCCAAAATTTTTTTTTTTCATCTCATATTGTCAAACAGTTCTTACATCTCAGTTGATAGTTCCATAAATAATTGTTTGATGTGTTTTGCATAAAGGTATTGCTAGATAAGGTACATAGGGAGTTACTAAGGATGAATTCTCAAGATAACAGGAGGACTAGAATAGATACAATGATATTGGAACACCATAAATGATACATTGGTGTTATGAAAAAAAAAAAAAAAGGAGACAAATATAAATTGTATACAAGGATGCCTCGAGAGTGACAACATGGATACATATTGTCAAGAGTATAAGCAGTTGTCTTAAAAGAGAAAATAAAGTAATACGGAACCCAATGTAGAAAATTCATGATGATTTGGAAACTATATTTTTCTTTTCCCTTCTATTTCATAATATGATAGTAACACATTCGTCTGTTGGTTGCTGAATAATTTGATGTTTGAAAATTGATGTATGGCAAGTCAAAGAAGATCTTTAAAAAAAAAAATATATATATATATATATATATATATATATATATATATATATATATATATATATATATATATATATATATATATATATATATATATATATATATATATATATATATATATATATATATATATATATATATATATATATATATATATATATATATATATATATATATATATATAAAATAATATTTCTAGGACAGAGTTCACAGAAAAAAAATACTGTATTGACAGAAAAGAAGGAATGATTAGAAATAACTGACTAATGGACAGGATCACCACCAGACGTACGGATATTGGAAACAAACATCACATATTTTGAAAAAAAAAAAAAAAAAAAAAAAAAAATGTAATATAGAACATTTTCTACAGTGACGGACTTAGAACGAATTTATACACTTACCATTTAGAAAATGTCTATAACAAGGAAACATTCAGATAAATAAATAAGGATAAGCCATGAGGTTTTAATGCTTTTATTGTGAAAAAATGATTACTTATAAAAATGATGCTAGTTGTATTATCGTCTGATAAATATGCATATTATGTTTAGAGATGTTTTCTACATGTAATAATGAGCAAGTGGCTCATTCACTAGAAAAAAAAAAAAAAAAAAGAAGAAGATGATGATGAGTACCCATGAAAACATTGGCTATTCTATGAAAGTGGATGCCATTACCATAGGAATTAGAGATTTTGGACATTTCTTGGAATATTGCAGAGTACTTGGGAAATAGAATAAATAAATACGCCAGGAAAAAAAAGATTTGTTAAGTCTTGCAGAATTATATATGGAGTAAATAACAGGAACAGAAAAGAGATAACACCCCCCACCATATCCAAGAGAATGTAATCAACTATATTTTTGAATGAAATGTAATAGATTATGATAATCCAGCCAAGTTCTGCAAATAAGATAGTTTATTGTTCATTCCCCAGTGTTGCCACTCGTCACATTTTTGTTTTAGTGATGACCTTATGAGTGTTTTGCAGATTTTGTTGGGCAGTGTTGCCAATTTGTAAATTTGGTGAAAAATATTATGATGTGATGAATAAGTTACACTTTTTGAAGTTGATGTCCACTACTAGTTTTTTTTACATAGCAGACGACCTCATATAGACATAGGACCCCAGTATAGGAATTAGATTAAATTTTTTTGGAAATATTTTTGGACTTAGAAAAATTTTTGAACTTTAAATTTTTCTGAAAAATTTTTTTGAACTTAGAAATTTTTGGGGATGAATTTTTGTTATTGATAGTACTCAAATGTCTCCCTACGGGATACATTTGCAGGGCCCCGGGATCTGTATGTAACCGCGTATACCGTGAGTTTTCAGATATAGACTATATTAACATAAAATAAATTTTTATAGAAACAGAAGATAAAAGAAAATCTCAACGCAGATGTTTAATTAAACCAGGTTAGCTTCGAAACGCCACGCATTATTTTAGGCCAAGCTTCGCTTCGAAACGCCAAGCATTAATTAGGGTAGCTTCGCTTACGCCAAGCATTGGTCACGTGATTTCCCACCAATGGTTAAGCTCAGTCCTTTTTTTTCTTCCCTCGGAATGAACGAGAGATGAAGCCATTTTTTTAATCAGTAATGAATTTAGAGCGGTCGAGACTAGACGTAATTCTCTTTGCTCAGTGATATTCTATAGAGGAGATTGACTTCGCACAATTAAAGCAACTGTGTAATTTCGAAACGTAGAATAATTTGTTTGTGAATTCATGAAAACTGTAAGTATTGCTAAATACTGAATGCAATAACTGTTAGAGCCCACAGTCATAACTGAAACGGAGCTACGCTCGAAAACTGGGTAAAGAATTGTAAACCCAGGCATATATCTGAACCTTTTACCAAGAATGAAGGTCCTTAAGCTGAGAGAAAGTCAAACTAAGGAATACTAATGAATAAGAGAAAGTTTGGCTCTTCATTGAAATGAAGAGATAAGAAAAAAAACGTGAAATCTAGACCACATTAACAAATAAACGAAGGAACACTAGAAGGATAGAGGAGCCACGCCATGTTTTAGCAACTTGAAAAGATTACGAGATGCAATAAGGAATATTGCATCATTAAAATAATGCATTGACTTTTTATGCTTGTTTATTAAATGTCAACATGCTATTATGCAAATTTGGTGTGGTTACCATTTGACTTAACCCAGTTCTTGTTGGAAATTGAATAAACATTTGTTTCATTGAACACAAATGCTGTTGACGAATCATATGTTTGCAGTTAGCCATCATACAAGTTATTAAAGGATCACGCCAAAGCTAATCGTTGCAGGTGCAACACAAATAATAACCATATGCTCTAAAAATAAAACATCATAGAGGATTGTCCCCGAACCTGGTAAATTCCTGTAAGTCTGTAGAGAGAAATCATCACCTCTAGCAGGCTAGCTAGTAATCAAAATCTAATACTCTCGATTCAAAACAGCAATCCCCACTACCCTACCCGGCCACACTAGTACGGGGCCTGTAGCATATGTTAAGAAAGGTGCCCTATATTTAAAAAAAAAACAAGGTCTAGAGTAGTGCCAATATGAGAAGCAAGATCAGTTTTCAACAGTTCTGTAAACTGCACAAGTTATTCACAATGACTTTCTTCCAGATCGTCCGGATATGATTTAATAAGATTCGATGATCTCGTTACCACCTCTTAAGGTATAAACGACTGTAACTGATGAAGGAATCCAAATACATCATTCAACTTTTGTTAAGCTTTCTGGCGTTTTGACAAGGCAGAGAGCAAGCTATTAATAAGGACAAGAAATTTTCGGCTTTTAAACTGCTGAGAAGGCGTTTGATTCAACAAGTAGATCAAGTGTGCTGGAACCACTGAAATCATTATACTCTCGATTTCGTTTGTGATTTCTTCGAGTTTGTTCTTGATAATGTTCACACTCAATCAGATCCTTGGCCTTTTGCTCTATGTCTGAAAAAGTAGACCGCATAGCTTGAATATACCCGCGCAGGGATTCATAGAGTGCACAAGCTGTATTCAAATCTTGGTCAGAAGATTGCAAAGAAGCACTGGTCATTTGAACACGCTGTAATACTTGATCCCACAGCATGATCATTATTCCTGTTTCTAACTTCATCATGATTGAAAGTAGACCACGAGCCTGTTGACGCCACTCTGCCGTCTGATCATTGTTATCTGAAATATCATCCAAGACTTGTTTTATTGCAGAAAAGCTGTGTAAAAGTGCTTTTGTTGCATCTGCCCGAGCGGACCACCTGGTATCTGACAGTCTTTTCACAAAGGGCAAATGGGACTTATTATGAGTACCGCCAGCACATAATGCAATAGAAAGGAGACCCCCACCGGTAGGAAGAAGCAGAAAAGAAGGGGTACAGGCTTTCAACAAATCCAAAGAAAATGACTGCTTCTTGACAACCTTCAGCAGCGCATTTTCCAACCAAATTTAGTGAATGTGCAAAACACGGAATGTAAGGCGCAAACGTATTCATCTCTTTAATTCGTGCTTGTAATCCTATAAACTTGCCACTCATGTTGCTGGCGTTGTCATAACTTTTACCACGGCAGTCTTTAATATCAATGTCATTTGCCTTTAAAAAATTAAGTAGACTTTTAGTAAGCTGTTCAGCACTATGACCTTCCATATCCAAAAATATCACAAATCTTTCAACTGGTCCAGATGGTAAAACATAGCGCAGAGTCAAAGTCAGCTTGTCCATATTAGATATATCTAGAGTAGAATCTAATGAAACGGAATAATACTTGTATTTCTTCACTTCACAGAGAATGTGATCCAGTATGCTGCATCCAATCAGATTGATGAATTCCTCACACATTGTTTTAGATAGATATGATGTTTGTCCAAATCCTTCGTTTGCGTGAGTACTTATATGCTCTGACAGAAAAGGGTCAAACTTGGCCAGTAATTCTAACAACCCTAAGTAATTCTCGTTATAAGGGGACCCAACAATTTCATCACTGCCACGAAATGAAAGGCCTCGTTCTGCTAAAAACTTCATGACATCAATTATTCGCTCTAGAAGTTTGTGCCAATACTTTTCTTGAATGTCCATTTGTTTCACAAGTTGGGAATCGACACGTTCACCTTTGTTTTTACGCATCAACAGTGAAATTAAAGCTTGTCTATGTGAGGAGCTTTCTTCATGTCGACGCAATAGATTGCTTGCATTTTTCCAGTCATTAAACCCTTCCACAGTAAACTTTGATGAACATTCTGAACTCATAAGCTTGCATGGGAAACAGAATAGGTGCCCTTTACTTTCTGAATAGCATAACCATTTTCTTGCATGTTGCTTGTTTGTAAGTTTATGAATATGTGTAAAATAAGATTTCTGACAGTATCAAGTTTTCTTTTCAGTGTCACACAATCGCACGGATGAAGAGAAGGCACTATCAACATGTTGACATTTTTCACTTCCCTTGGATATCCAATATTCACGCTCACAGTCATCTATATTGTTCGGCCAGTCACCAATATCATTAGAGTACTTCTTCGTTTCACTTATTCTTTCACATTCAGACTCAGTATATACTGGGTTTTGCTGTATGTTTTCTGCTGCACAGCTTGCACTAGTAGTACTAGTTGTTCCTGTACTTCCAGCTTCAGCAGTAAGAGTACCACCATCATGAACATCAAAATATTCTGTCAGCTTACGTGTTTTTGATATCACAAGTTGATCTCTTCTTTCTTTTTCTTCCTTCGCTTTACGTTTTTCACTTCCAGAAGCATAATTACGTCCAATATCTCTGTGTCTACTGCTCATTTTTTGAGTTTTCTAACCTTACAAATCAAGAAATTTTAATCAAGATCGAAAGAGAGTGCGAGCACGCCGTATGCCATAATTAAAACAGGAAGTTTCCGTTTCCTAAATTCTAGTTTTTATTGTTAATGCAAATTCATTTCACAAAGAACGAAACAAAATTAGAGGGGCAGTCACCTAAAGCCAAAAAAGTGGCTTCCGTCCAAACGTGACCAAATTTTCAACGCCACTTAAATGGCTTCCGTCCGCAAACAGTTAAGATAAAAAATAATGAAGAGTCCCACTAAGTCACCCTCTTATGCTCTTTCTCTTACAATTTCGTGACACCAAATGAAAAGGCGCTAAAGATGGCATAAATCACAAGATCATTGGTTTAACGCTCGTATTAGAAGATGACCAAAAAATTAAGTACGTACATATTTATTGGCGCGGGGCCCGTAGCATATGCTACTTTGGCTACTACGTTAATCCGGCTCTGCACCAGACCATAGAACAGAAAATCAGATTGATCGTATATCCATAAACAAGAAGACAGAGAATCACTTTGGAAATTGATGAGGCATTATGGAGTTCCCCTGAAGATCATTAATTTAATAAGGAAAACATATGAAGACATGACATGCAGAGTTCTTCACGAAGGACAGCTTACAGAACCGTTTGGGATAAGAACAGGAGTGCGACAGGGATGCCTCTTGTCTCCATTTCTTTTCTTACTAGCAATAGACCGGGTAATGCGATCATCGACAACACACAACAGAAATGGAATCCAGTGGACTCTGACTAAGCAGTTGGAGGATCTGGATTTTGCCGATGACCTTGGCTCTTCTGTCCCATAACCGTAATCGGATGCAGGACAAATTGAAAACTCTCGATGAGAGGTCACAGCAATTGGGTCAGAAAATACACTGGGAAAAGACAAAAATAATGAGAATAAATGCAGGTAATGATAACAGGGTTGAACTTGAAGAAACACCAATACAAGATGTAGAATCGAACACATATCTTGGCAGCAATATAGACAACGTTGGAGGGACAGACAGTGATATCAAATTAAGAATACAAAAAGCAAGAGGAGCTTGTGGTAAAATGGGATGTTATAAATATTTATAGGGGACTAGTGTACTGATTGAGATCAGCTGTGAAGGTATCTGTATCTAATAATGTGGAGTATTACAGATAACCTTACTTGCTACCACATATATATATATATATATATATATATATATATATATATATATATATCAGTCAGACCTATTCTGAAATATTGTGATGACTACGTTGAATGTCTAGGGTTATGAAAATGATGAAGTGTAAGTCACAACAACAACAGACAGATAAACAATTTAATTTATTTCACAGTACTTTACAACACTGTGACACTCATACACAAGTAACACTCTATAAGACTATCTTAAAAGAGTCAGTTTGAAAAGTCAAATATATATATATATATATATATATATATTAATTTCTTTACATAGAGATATCCTGATTCAACTACACAGTGAACCAGGAATCACAATCAATATTCTTACAAGTAGTATGTACACAGTTTATCAATTTAATCTTGTTATTGACATATTTTATTATTCTTATCTTATGTGTGTAAGTGTGAAGTAGTAATATGAGTTAATACTGGTTTTGTTTTTCAAGCTAGAGTGTTGTTTGTCATCATGACTTCAAGTGTCTTATCATTGGGAAAAGTTCACAGTTCCTGTCAATTTAAACAGTTTATATTCCCTCTTTATTTACTGTCAATTTTAGAGGGGGGGGGGGGGGGGGACATAATGTTGAGCTCCATGGCCACACTTTCTTAACTTTCGTGATGACTGCAGTAAAAGACTCCTCTGCTCGATTACTTCAATGAGTTCTGGAGCCACCTCACTGGTCGCTATCTGGACCCAGTAGTATGCTGTCAGCATCAGGATTCAGTAACTCAGGCCAAATGCTGCCTCAATGACTTTTGACCACCGTCCCTGAAACAAGAAGGTTGTACCTCCTATTTCAAAACTAAGTCATAATCCATTTCCACAATGAGCACAATACATAACAAACACTTGTGTTCAGTGCTGTAGGCCACTGCTAGCTTCATCTGAAACAAATTACACCAGTATACTCCTTCCTAATGGTTACTACGCCTCTGCCATTCCAGCATTATTTCTTCCTAGTCCATAAGATAGGTGTCAGTGTACTGTTTGGCAATCCCATGCAGTTTTACTTTTTTCCGACACCTCCTATTCAGGTTGGAGCAATATTTAGGCTTTTCTCAAGTTGGCCACTGAACTACACACACATATATAGACATAAATCATCAATTCACATTCAATTTTCATTAAAAAGATATCAAATATTTCAGCTTACCACAATTCAATGGAAATAATAAACAGTTTCGTTGACTGGCAATGAATAGGCACAAATTCCGATCTGCCTCTTGTCCCAGGCTTTTATTTTAGAAAAAAATATGCACTGGTGCTCAACGCACTGTTCTTAGTAGGTTTATTACAAGATGTGGCAAGGAACAGACGCTCTGAACTGACTAGATTGGCAGATCTAACCAATCATGCCATGTCTACACATCTTTTCAAAAAAGTACCCCTTCTATTCGTTTCCCATAACAACAAAAAACTAGTATTTGCAGTCCAACTAATCGTGTTTAGTCTTACATCTCATTCCCGCCAATCAAATAGGAGTTAACATGGTAGGCTATTTCCGTAACGTAATGTTTTTCAAACACGTTATAAAAAAAATTTTATGAGCAGAAATGATTTCATGCTGTCAGGCACCCCCACTATTGTATTTTGGCCATAATTATTTTATTAACAGACTAAAGGCGTAACACATAACATATTCTTGGCTAGCAAGTCCTGCCGTACAATAATATATAAGTTAAAGCGAGCTACATGGTGGCGTTCAAAATATGTGTTTTCCAAAGATAGTCGTATATTTGTTTTTTACCACGCGTTCACTTCTATGTCATAGGGTGTCTTCTGTACTTTCAGGAGCTTAGATGTAAATCAGTAGAATTTCAGGTTTCCTAATAAGCATTTTTCATGTTTTTAAACCTGATTCTTGTAGTAGTAGTAGTGTTTTTCTGACACTGTTTATTTGAAAAAAAGTTAGTGCTGGCCTTACACGTGGGATTGGCGTTACTATTAATCGCGCGACGCGTGTAGTGTTGCATGCTTCCTGCCTTCAGTCGTCCCTCTCTCTCTCCTACTTTCATCTGTCTTTTAGTTACGCCGTGTATGGAATGAATGAAATATTAAATCTAGGTCATTGATCAGCTTGCGTATCTCAAGGTTTTTCCAAGAAATACAGTACACGTTTCATTGAAGAAAGCGTGTAGTGATACAGTAGGCTTTTACTATCAACGTGAAAGCGTTACAATTTGCAGACGAAGTAGAAAACAAGGGGGATTTCGAGTACAGTCATTGTGACAGCACTGTTCTTTACCATTCTTCTTTCCTTTTATTAAATTTATTTGTTAGGCTTTGCATTTACGTTTTAATTTATATATGTGGATTAGAATTTCTCACGACAAATCCTCCCCACTTAAAACAGACGTTATATGTCAGTCTATAATTCTATATACACATAGAGAAATTTCTTATTATTCCTGGGATTTAGGGTGATTCTCATCACACGGATGGCGGCTTAAAAAATCCGCTCCCAGATTTGTTTTTCCACTTATATACTCTATGCTAAACTCAAATGGCTGCATCAATAAAGACCAACGGAGTAATCTAGAATTCTCATGTCTAGCCTGTGCTAGAAACGACAAAGGTTTGTGATCCGTTTGTAACTTAAATGCCTTCCCATACAGATAAATATTGAATTTCTTTATCGCCCATATTACTGCAAGACATTCTTTTTCGCTAGTTGAGTAGTTGGTTTCAGCTTTATTCAACTTTCTGCTAGCATATGCCACTGGGCTTAATTCCCCATCTAATGCATCTGATTTCTGTAACAAAGTCGCACCCAACCCGATATTACTGGCATCCGTTCTTACTACGAATTCTTGACTTAAGTCAGGTAATTTCAAAATAGGTTTGCTTGTAAGCTTTTCCTTCAATTCCTGGTAAGCCAATTCACATTGTGGTGTCCATGTAATTCGATCTGGATTTCCTTTACGTGTCAAATCAGTTAACGGTGCACATATGGAATTAAAGTTTTTGATATACTTTTGGTAGAAACCACATAATGAGACAAAGGATCTCACGTCTTTCTTGGTTTGTGGTCTCGGGGCTTTCTTTAGTTTCTCTAAATTCTTTGGGTCAGGGGTCATGTTTCCCTGATAGACTGTGTGTCCCAAAAATTCCAATTCTTTACATCCAACGCAACATTTGGTTGGTCGGGCTGTTAAATTCGCTTCCCTAAGTCGATTAAACAGCATGTTCAGAGAGTCAATGTGCTCCTCAAATGTTTCTGTTGCTATAAGGATATCATCCATGAAATTTGTGATACATGGATTATTCAGAGGGTCCAATAATTTTCTCATCATTCTAGAGAAGACACTAGGCGCATTCTTCAATCCAAATGGCAATCTATTAAACTCATAGTGTCCTTCTGAGGTACTAAAAGCTAGGTATGGTCTAACCTCAGGCTTTACTGGAATCTGATAGTATCCTTTACTCAGATCCACTTTTGAGAAATATTTAGCTTTATTTAGTTTGGCAAACAACTGATTTGTATCCGGCAATGGATCCACCTGTCCTTCTGTAATAGCATTCAGTCTCCTGTAATCTATACAGAGTCTATGTTCTCCAGAGGGCTTCCTTAAAAGTACAACACTGGAACTATACGAAGATTCACTGTGTGAAATAATTCCTTCCTTCAACAAATAGTCTATCTCTTCCTTCAAAGCTTTCTCCTTAGCAAAAGGAATCGAATAGGGTTTCATACAGACAGGTGTGGGGTCTATCAGTTTCATATCATATTCCAATAGGTTTGTATGCCCTGGTCGGTCTGTTAACACCTCTGCATGATTCTCTAAAACCTGTTGCACTCTCTCTCTCTGAGTTTTCGTTAAATGTGTACTGATTTTCACCTGTGCTGCTGTCTCACAGGGATGTAATGGATATTCAAATGATGAAAGTGGTTCCTTTTTCATCTCCATGGCGATAGACAAGGTCAACAAGTGTGTCTCTTCCTGATGTTCTCTTTCCAAATATTTCTTCAGGAGATTCACATGATAGATTTTTTCTTTCCCCTTCTTATCTATCTTATAATTGGTTCTAGACACCTTCTCTAGAACTGTATATGGACCTTGCCATCCAATTTGTAACTTATTCTGACTACCGGGGAGAAGAAGCAGTACCTTCTCTCCCACAGCCAAATTTCTGTCTTTAGCTTTCCTGTTATAATAGGCAGCATGTTTCTTCCTGGCTTGTTTCAAATTTTCATTGGCAAGTTTCCAGCCAGTTTTTAAACGAGTGGTCAGCTCATTCACATATTGGTATGAGGATGTAATATTTTCCTCTGCCTTTTCATCAGTCCACGTTCTTAACAGCGCTTCTAGTGGACCTTTTATTGGCCTTCTAAACAATAATGTTGCCGGGGCCATACCGGTTGAACTATGGGGTACCTCCCGATAAGCAAAGAGGGCGGCGTGCAGGTACTGGTCCCATGTATCTGGTTTTTCGTGTGCCAACTTTCTCAGGATCGACATCAACGTGCCGTTAAATCTTTCCACTTGGCCGTTCCCTTGGGGATGGTACACACTACAATGGAAGTGTTTGGCCTGGAAGATCCTGAAAACTTCTTCTGTTAGTTTCCCCTTGAACTGAGAGCCATTATCAGTCAAGATTTGATTGGGAAAGCCTAACCTTGTGAAAATTGTGAGCAATGCCTCTGCCACATGTTTAGAATCAATCGATGACAGGGCTACCGCCTCTCCCCACATAGAACAAGTGTCCACCAGAGTCAGAATGTAGCTGTTCCTTCTCTTGGTTCGGGCGAGAGGTCCCACAAGATCCACGGCAACTCTCTCAAAGGGTGTTCCCACTATGGGCATTTCTCCCAGAGTTGCTGGTGCAGTCCAATGTTTAGGTGCTACTCGTTGGCACTCTGGACAGGATTTTACATATCGTTTGATATCTTCAGTTATTCCTGGCCAGAAATAGTGACAAGCTATACGCTGTCCTGTTGCGCTGATCCCCATATGACCACTGAAGGGAATCGCATGCCCTAGTTCCAACACTTTAGTCCTATATGAAGTGGGAAGAACCAGCTGTCCGTGACCATTGGATTCAGATCCAGCCTTCCTATAAATCAGTTTGTTCTTCATATAAAACTCTCCCTTGCCTGGAGGTGTATGAGATTTGGGCAACTTCTTGAAACACGGCTTGAGTGTTTTGTCCTCAGCCTGTGCCTTCCTCATCTCATCTGGATGAGTATTTATTGGATTATCCTCCTCCTTTTTAGACTGTGATCTGGTCTGCACTGTTGCCAATATCACAGGTCTCTTGGGATTCCCCAAGAAGACATATCTACACCCCAATATCAGAGGGTAGATTGGCTCATTTATCACTGCTGCTTTTATGATTCCTTCCACATATCGCGTTTTTACCTTTATCCGGGCGACGGGAAGTGTCATGGTAGCTACATCCTTGGTTGCAGTTTGAATCTCCACTGTTTCTGTGGTGTATTGATCGGCCTGCACCAGGTGAGAACTCACAACGGAATCGTAATCTAAACCGGTATCATATAAACACCTTATAGTGACACCATTACAGATGACATCTTCACACACTGGGGGGTGGTATGGTTCCTGTAGTTCTGCAGGTTTGACCTTCTTTTCCTTTTTCCCAGATGTCATAGCAGCACAATGAGGAGGTTTCCTTCTACAATGGTCAGTGTCATGATTGTTCATCTTACAATTTTTACACCATCTCTTTCCTTGGTTGAAAGATTTTCTTTCATCATATTTCCTTTCATCGAATTGTGGGATTTTATTTTTATTGTCATACCGTGGCCTATCAAATTGGTGCTTACCTTTGTTTTGATCTCTAGGATCAAATTTATTAAAGTTCTGTGGTGCCTTAAAATTATCTATCTGTTTCTTTTTATTACCTGTTACCTCTGCCTGAGCTGCTTGATACCTTTCAGCAACATTTAGCAACTCACCCAGCCTCTCTGCACCTTGTTCCATGAGAAACTTTCTCAGGTCTGGAGCCATGGACTCTCTTAATTGTTCTATAAGGACCATTTCCTTAAGATCTTGGGTTTTTCCCAGAGAAGTCCATTTCTCCAAGTATGTCTCTATTCGTGCAGAGAACTGGTGATAGGTTTCACCTGACAGTAGTTTAGCATTCCTAAATTTTTTCCTATAAAATTCTGCGTTCTTTTCATATCTTAACAAAAGAGCCTGCTTTAGCATGTCATAATTTTCCTGATCACCTCTGCTCATTTTGGCAAAAACTTCATAAGCTGCCCCACGAAGACCTTGAGATAACTTTAAGCTCCACCTTTCTCTCTCTAACCCATATGTGGTAGCTAATAGTTCATACCTATTTAGATAGCTCTCTATATCATCGTCTTTCTCAACAAAATGATCTAAATGAAAATTCATAGCTGAGGTTGAGGCTCCCTGGCTAGCAGTGGCATCAGAGGCAAAGGGACTGGCACCATTTTCAGGAGCATGGCCCTGAAACTCAAACTCCCTTAGTCGTAACTCATGTTCCCTTTGTAATCTCTTCTCCTCCTTTTCTGCTTCCCTCTCTGCAGTCAATCTTCTTTCTTCTGCTTCCCTTTCTGCAGCTAATTTCTTCTCTTCTCTTTCTGCAGCTAATTTCTTCTCTTCTGCCTCCAATTTCTTAGCCTCTTTGTCAGCCTCAATCTGCAACCTCTTAGCCTCAGCCTCAATCTGCAACCGCTTAGTCTCAGCCTCTAATTTTCTTTCGGCCTCTTTTTCTAATCTTCTTTCTTCCCGTTCAATATATTTGTCACATTCAGCAGTGACATAAGCAATCATAATTTGCCCGTCCATTCCTAACTCTTTCGCAGTCTGTACAGCAGCAGATCGAAATTTGGCCAGGTCCGCCATTTTCTAACAGATAAATGTAAACAATTTCTAACTAAACAATATACTCTGTAATTAATTATGTAATTACAACACAGGCACTGAGAGCTCAACCTTATTTAATTCCACCCAAGGATACCTTTTAATTCTTATAATTCCCAATATATATAACAGGAGAAAGTTCAATATCCCGGACCGGACCCCAATATATGTGGTAAAATGGGATGTTATAAATATTTATAGGGGACTAGTGTACTGACTGAGATCAGCTGTGAAGGTATCTGTATCTAATAATGTGGAGTATTACAGATAACCTTACTTGCTACCACATATATATATATCTCAGTCAGACCTATTCTGAAATATTGTGATGACTACGTTGAATGTCTAGGGTTATGAAAATGATGAAGTGTAAGTCACAACAACAACAGACAGATAAACAATTTAATTTATTTCACAGTACTTTACAACACTGTGACACTCACACACAAGTAACACTCTATAAGACTATCTTAAAAGAGTCAGTTTGAAAAGTCAAATATATATATATATATGTATTAATTTCTTTACATAGAGATATCCTGATTCAACTACACAGTGAACCAGGAATCACAATCAATATTCTTACAAGTAGTATGTACACAGTTTATCAATTTAATCTTGTTATTGACATATTTTATTATTCTTATCTTATGTGTGTAAGTGTGAAGTAGTAATATGAGTTAATACTGGTTTTGTTTTTCAAGCTAGAGTGTTGTTTGTCATCATGACTTCAAGTGTCTTATCATTGGGAAAAGTTCACAGTTCCTGTCAATTTAAACAGTTTATATTCCCTCTTTATTTACTGTCAATTTTAGAGGGGGGGGGGGGGGGGGGGGGGGGGGGGGGGGGGGGGGGGGGGGGACATAATGTTGAGCTCCATGGCCACACTTTCTTAACTTTCGTGATGACTGCAGTAAAAGACTCCTCTGCTCGATTACTTCAATGAGTTCTGGAGCCACCTCACTGGTCGCTATCTGGACCCAGTAGTATGCTGTCAGCCTCAGGATTCAGTAACTCAGGCCAAATGCTGCCTCAATGACTTTTGACCACCGTCCCTGAAACAAGAAGGTTGTACCTCCTATTTCAAAACTAAGTCATAATCCATTTCCACAATGAGCACAATACATAACAAACACTTGTGTTCAGTGCTGTAGGCCACTGCTAGCTTCATCTGAAACAAATTACACCAGTATACTCCTTCCTAATGGTTACTACGCCTCTGCCATTCCAGCATTATTTCTTCCTAGTCCATAAGATAGGTGTCAGTGTACTGTTTGGCAATCCCATGCAGTTTTACTTTTTTCCGACACCTCCTATTCAGGTTGGAGCAATATTTAGGCTTTTCTCAAGTTGGCCACTGAACTACACACATATATATAGACATAAATCATCAATTCACATTCAATTTTCATTAAAAAGATATCAAATATTTCAGCTTACCACAATTCAATGGAAATAATAAACAGTTTCGTTGACTGGCAATGAATAGGCACAAATTCCGATCTGCCTCTTGTCCCAGGCTTTTATTTTAGAAAAAAATATGCACTGGTGCTCAACGCACTGTTCTTAGTAGGTTTATTACAAGATGTGGCAAGGAACAGACGCTCTGAACTGACTAGATTGGCAGATCTAACCAATCATGCCATGTCTACACATCTTTTCAAAAAAGTACCCCTTCTATTCGTTTCCCATAACAACAAAAAACTAGTATTTGCAGTCCAACTAATCGTGTTTAGTCTTACATCTCATTCCCGCCAATCAAATAGGAGTTAACATGGTAGGCTATTTCCGTAACGTAATGTTTTTCAAACACGTTATAAAAAAAAATTTTATGAGCAGAAATGATTTCATGCTGTCAGGCACCCCCACTATTGTATTTTGGCCATAATTATTTTATTAACAGACTAAAGGCGTAACACATAACATATTCTTGGCTAGCAAGTCCTGCCGTACAATAATATATAAGTTAAAGCGAGCTACATGGTGGCGTTCAAAATATGTGTTTTCCAAAGATAGTCGTATATTTGTTTTTTACCACGCGTTCACTTCTATGTCATAGGGTGTCTTCTGTACTTTCAGGAGCTTAGATGTAAATCAGTAGAATTTCAGGTTTCCTAATAAGCATTTTTCATGTTTTTAAACCTGATTCTTGTAGTAGTAGTAGTGTTTTTCTGACACTGTTTATTTGAAAAAAAGTTAGTGCTGGCCTTACACGTGGGATTGGCGTTACTATTAATCGCGCGACGCGTGTAGTGTTGCATGCTTCCTGCCTTCAGTCGTCCCTCTCTCTCTCCTACTTTCATCTGTCTTTTAGTTACGCCGTGTATGGAATGAATGAAATATTAAATCTAGGTCATTGATCAGCTTGCGTATCTCAAGGTTTTTCCAAGAAATACAGTAAACGTTTCATTGAAGAAAGCGTGTAGTGATACAGTAGGCTTTTACTATCAACGTGAAAGCGTTACAATTTGCAGACGAAGTAGAAAACAAGGGGATTTCGAGTACAGTCATTGTGACAGCACTGTTCTTTACCATTCTTCTTTCCTTTTATTAAATTTATTTGTTAGGCTTTGCATTTACGTTTTAATTTATATATGTGGATTAGAATTTCTCACGACAGAGCTTTCATTGCATTGGGAAATATATGGAGATCAAGAGAAATCGGATCCAACACGAAAATGAGAATCTTCAACTCAAATGTGAAGTAAATCCTATTGTATGGTTCTGAGACATGGAGAACAACAAAGACAACAACCAAAAAGCTACAGACTTTCATAAATGGGTGCTTGCGTAGAATAGAGGGATTAAAATGGTATGACAAGGTTACCAACGTTGAACTGATGACAAGAACTAGACAAGTGCCAGTGGAACAAGAGATGAGACGATGACGATGACGATGGATAGGACACACACTGAGGAAACCTGTTGATAGCATTACAAGGCAGTCTTTGTTCTGGAACCCCCAGGGAAAGAGAAGCAGAGGTAGACCAAGAACCACATGGAGAAGAGAGCTGGAAACAGAGGTGAAAATGATGAGGAGAACATGGAAAGGACTTGAGATGATGGCTCGTGACAGGAGGACTTGGCATGTGTTTGTTGAAGGCCTATGCTCCTTTGGGAGTGGAGGGTTATGAATGAACGAATGATTAAATCAGGGTGGCGGCTTGACCAGCTAAAATTAATAATTGCTTAATTCTTCATAAAAGAATCGGCGGACCGATATAAAGTTAACAATTGCCCTACCAATGCTGCTTTGTTCTTGACTTCAGAAATATCTTATGGACCCTTCTTTGAGATAGAAGCATCATTATCCTTCTATCTACCACTCTGCCAAGAGTAATCTTGTGCGAAGGTAGACACATTTGAAGGCCTATTTGGCCACAGTTGGAACACTACTACAAAGGGGAGGCAACCCGTGACAGTTGTGAATACTGTTTTTAATGGATACTATTAAATTCTGACAAATGGCATATGAAGGCGCGTAGGAGAGAGAGAGAGAGAGAGAGAGAGAGAGAGAGAGAGAGAGAGAGAGAGAGAGAGAGAGAGAGAGAGAGAGAGAGAGAGAGAGAGAGAGAGAGAGAGAGAGAGAGAGAGAGAGAGAGAGAGAGAGAGAGAGAGAGAGAGAGAGAGAGAGAGGCATTAAAATAATTGCTGCCGTAAACTAAGAAAACAGAAAATACAGTCATTTGAAAAATATGACATTTGAAAAGAATGTGAAAATCTATAATAATTTCTCGATTTTAGTTTGAGTTACACATTTTTCTTGAACTTTTCATTATAAGTTATGCTAATACTTTAATTACTATGATAATAATGATAAACATGGAAAGTGATTATGCTATCAATTACGCTTTAGCAAATCTTTTTCGACAAAAATTAATATGGTTATTATCATTCTGATTATCATTATTGTTGTTATTATTATGCTTTATTTGTGTGTGTGTGTGTGTGTGTGTGTGTGTGTGTGTGTGTGTGTGTGTGTGTGTGTGTGTGTGTGTGCGCATGCTCTTGTCGACACCAAGCATTAACAGTTATGCTGTTCACAGTACTCTTACAAACAGCTGTGTGCAAGCGCAACACTTACCTGAAACAATTCGTATATCCCCTTTTCTTCCAAATACGTCTTAACTAAAATTTTGGGATCGATAGATGTAGCCTTCACCAAGGATGTGTCGCCAAAACATTTGTATGCATCCTTACGCTGCACGGATAAAATAAAGGATACCCGTTGAAAAATATAATAAAAGTGCTATTTTACGATATTGTTGTAACCAAATGCCCGTGCCCTTCGTTTTAGGGTGTTCTACCTGTCTTGTTCTCTATATAGTGTTTTCCATTTATGTCTTCTTTACCCGTACCTTCCCTCATATTGGAAAGCTTGATTCCGATTTTGCGTTGCTATTTTCGCATGGTCTATCCTGGGCAGAGATAACGTAAACAACTCAGCTGGGAGCAGACAGATAAACTCTGCCCTACCTTTCTAAAACAATAACAAACACAGACCTGAACGTATCTTGCTCACACCAAGCTTGGCACCCATACTTCTCATATGATTAATCGCAAAATAAACTGCGAATGTACTTTCAGAGTGGCAGAAATGTGATGCAACATTACCGCGCGTGGACTCACGCTTTTTAGCATTTATAATAGCAAATTATACAGAAAGGTTTGTTATAAATGACAGAAAGAGTAATCTAAAAAGCGGTAGGGCCAATACTTTATACGGGAGGAGTTTGAAATTAGCTGTGTCATGAGGAGTTTCATGAGGGACAGAGGGAGAAGATATATACTAAAGTCAAGCAAGTTAAATCTGCTTGGTCTAGCCAACATATATTAAACTAGACTAAGTTTCATTGGCGACTTTCACTGCGTAGAGAGCTGGGAGAGCGTGAGCGAAAGGTCCCATATAATGTAGCACGAATTTAGACCCCAGCACTGTGTTGCGTTGAGTCAAGACGACACCTTCAGACAAGCCAGGGCCGAAGAGAAGTAGGATTTCAAGAAAGAGGATTGAACCAAGTATTGAAGATCTTCTGAAATTAACCAGTAAGAAAAATTTACATTATAATACTCGAAACCACAAAGTCATCGGAACCTATCAACAAGATAGTAGTAGGATTATCATTAAAGTAATACTCGACTACCGGAAAGACGGCCTCAAACCTTGAAGCCCGACATTATTTGAAAGTCCCACTGTGCCAGATGTTTCTAAATTATAACCCGATACGGGGTAAGTTGTAACATATACAATTGTATCATTTTATATTTTACATTTGACATGTTTAACTGTCTGGTGGTTGTACAAGTTCATATGAGGCTGCCAACCTCGGCATATGTAAATTATAGAGTCATGAACCACCACAGCAAGCGCTGGTGACTGCTACATGCCGGTTCTCTCACAGGGAACCAAAAGCAGAGGTAGCCCCATGCTCCAAGTGGAGCAGGGAGTGGATGATGATGACATCATGGTGACATATATATTATATTAACATTTTAATAAGTTCATCTATATATTTGTCACGGGTCGCCTCCCCTTTGCTGTGCAGTGATGGTCCAACAATGGTCAAAACCGAAAGTATCTAATGTCGTTCTTCAAAGGTATCTACCTTCGCTCGCACAAGATTACTCTTGACAGAGATACAGATAGGAAGATGATGATGCTTCTACTTCGAGGGAGTATTCTTACTTACTTAGTCGTTCCCCTTCTACCGTGAGGTGTAGAGGTTGAGGGAGTATTCACAAGATATTTCACAAGTCAAGAGCAATACTGAAAGTGTCTTAGCAATGTTAACTTTTATCTGCCCGACAACGTTTGTGAAGAAGTATTATATAATTTAATTTAGCTCGTGCAAAACCCCAACTGAATCAACAGTAAAATTATTATTATTATTTAGCTCTACAGATGTAAATACAGATATGAGGCTGGCAGTATGTAATTCTGTAACGCTGATTCATCTGTGTGCACTTCTCTCTGTAATAACTAAATTAACTAGGAATTTGTGAAAACAACTTATAATTTTAACAAATTTAATTATCAATTCCTTTGGAACAAATGTAAATAAATATGAACAGGTGATTACTAAAAAATAGGTTTCGTCATTGCAATCGGCTTTAGGAAGCTTAGTTGTGGAATATAAATCAATACGTTCTGATGTATTGGCCTGCTAAAATTGCAACTTAGCTTCCAAAATACTGAAGAGTTGATGCTGCTGTTTCCGTCAGTTCGTCTCTGTGGCGAAGACACATCTCCTGGACAAGGCAGGTATCTTCACAACCCGTTGATGGTAGGTTTCAAGTGTCGATCGCAAGCTTTGAACCACAGAACAGCTGGTATCGTAGAATCGTACCTCAAATGGTCTCGTAAACTCGTACTACAAACCTTAGAGGAAATAAAAGAACAAATTCCGCTGCTTAGTCTTTGTTTTCCTCATATTAATCAGGCGCCTTTCCCGCTGTCCGTCAACCGAATCGTTTCTCTGAATGTTTACTCTCCTGAGCTTATATAATATAATTCAAGGGATATGACGAAAATCACCATTATTTTAGTTAATTTACTGGAAACATTTCAACTGGACAGCGGCAAGTGGCTTGTGTCTGTTTGGAAATGTTTAAATATTGTAGCGAAATGGATCTGTGTACCCCGCACTCAAATTTCCCTGCTTCCAAAACCCTAGTTAACGTATTTTTACGCTCTATAAACTACTGCTAATTTTGAAAATTTGTCAAGGGCAAGGTCACATCAACCGCCAACATTTTAACTAAAGAATTTGAATTTTTTCTAACACCAAGCGTTAAAAGTTACTACCCCCTTTTAAACACACTACCCTTCCCAATATTTATTAACGAACGCCGAAAAATTAACAACCAATAGGCTTGTTACCTCGTTTTGTAGAGTCAAGGAAAAAAATTGGTTGTAATGACAGAAAGGCATAATATGTGTTTTTGAATAAACTTTAATAATTTATTTCTCAATAACTAACGGGAATTAAATAAAAGGGGATATCTGGAATTATAGCGCTTATATTGCTTAATACATTACCATAAAGATTTCCTCATAAATAAATTATCATGACATAGAAAAATTTATTCTTGTAATATTTTCAGTTCGGAAAAAGCACAATTAATTACTTAAAAATTATACAGATGAAAATGTGGAAGAATAATTAAATGAAACCTATATAGATAGATAGAGGGCATTTGGCCGCTTAATAATCTAGTTTGATATTAAAAATCTGTCCATAAATAAATGAGATGTATATAATATATAAAATAAAAACAGACGAGCAAACACACTTATAAACTGCTCAATTTGGTAGCTTGGGGAAAAAGTTAAAATTTGTTGACGCGCGTTCTGATTGGTTAGGCGTAGTTGAGGATGGGGCAATAAGAATTAACAATTGCTTGCAAAGTCGGCCATTTAAAATTTAAATTAACTAAGCTGACATCAGCAGGAGAGCCTGTGTGACCAAAGCTTTCGCCGTCTGGAACACTAAAGCAGTGGTAGAACCCATTTACTACCAGGTCAAGCTTATGTTATGTGAAATTCTTACTTGAAGGTTATATGTCAGAATACTTATTGGTGGCAGGAAACCTGGTGAGGGACGAAAATCGTGGGAGTGATCGCTCAGCATTCAAGTTGTAGATAGCCCCACACCTTCGACCAGGAGCACCACATTTGTTGATTCTGAGGACCTATGGGCCAACTGTTTTCTTCAATCCATGCCAGTTAAGTCCTTTAGAAAAGGCACTGACAAATTATTGATATCATAAAGTTCCACTATAATAACCATAACCATAATAATAATAATATAATAACCTTGAAGTGATGAACACAACAGTCTTTCTAACATATTAACAGTGATCAGTACAAGACGGTAAACAGAACAGTGGGTGGATTTCTTCAGTGATTTTCTTTTGTATAAACAAGAGACATGGACAGCGTTCCAATTTATTTATTTTAAATAATGTAAATAAAAATTCAATTGAGTTTGACAATCCCTGTCCCATAAAATTGAGGTACAGGGAGATTAAATTGTAAAAAATAATTACCTAAACTGCATCAAAAGTCTTACTTACTTTAATTTTATTGGGTTAAAGTTTTGTTTGACATTCTTCTTTCATCACATAAAATACATTACCCTAGACACTAGCCACACAACCTTACAGAGATTAATTTATACAAGGTGAGATCTTAGAGGTGGCGGATAGGGACCCTGAGAATTACATCATAATCATCAATTAAACTGAGGGAACGTACACAGCTTGATCTCACCTTGTGTACCCTTAGTTTAGTAACACCACAACCTCTAATTTACCACATAGTGAGGGCTCTTCCGGGATTATTTACCATCATAGCCCCAGGGTATTGTGATTGTAGAAATAAATAAATAATACAATTAATAAATTGGTGGAATTTGGTGAACTGTCAGTGCCTTTAATAAGTAGTTAGAAAGTTGGTTAATTTATAATATATTATTATTAAATTTGTATTGAGGAAAAGGATGGCAGACTTGGCTAAATTTAGATCTGCTACAGTGCAGACGGCGAAAGAACTTGGCATGGAGGGGCAAGCTCTGATTCAGTATGTAACTACTGAATGTGATAAATTCATAGATAGGGAGGATAGGAAGTTAGCTGAAGATAAAAGGTTACAATTAGAGGCGGATAAAGAGGCTAGAAAATTAGAGGCAGATAAAGAGGCAACGAAATTAGAGGCTGATAGGGAGGCTGAAGTTAAGAAATTACAGTTAGAAGCTGAAAGAGAAGACAAAAGATTGCAAAGGGAGGCAGAGGACAAAAGATTGCAAAGGGAGCATGAATTAAGACTAAAAGAACTGGAACTTCAAGGCCATACTCCAGAACATGGTAACAGCCCATCTACTTCTGATGCTAGTGCAAGTCAGGGTGCCTCTGACTTAGCTATGAATTTTCACTTAGATCCTTTTGTGGAGAAGGACGACGAGATTGAGTCCTATCTCAGTAGGTACGAAAGACTAGCTACTAATTTTGGGTTAGAAAAGAAGAAGTGGAGTTTAAAATTATCACAAGGGCTTAGGGGAACATCTTATGAAGTCTTCTCCAAATTGAGCAGAGAAGAGCAAGAAGATTATGATATTGTAAAACAAGCACTATTAGTCAGATATGAGAAGAATAGTGAATTCTATAGGAAGAAATTTAGAAATGCTAAGTTACTGTCTGGGGAGACATACCACCAATTCTCTGCTAGACTGGAAACCTATGTGGAGAAATGGACTGCTCTGGGGAAAACCCAAGATTTGAAGGAAATGATTATGATGGATCAATTAAGAGAGTCCATGGCTCCAGACTTGAGAAAATTTCTCATGGAACAAGGTGCAGAGAGATTGGGGGAGATTCTCAATGTTGCTGAGAGATATCAGGTAGCCAAGTCAAAAGTAGCTAGTATTAAAAAGAAACCAATAGAGAGTAATAAAACCCCACAAAGCCAGACTAAGTTTGACAATAGAGAACAAGGCAATAGGTTTAAACCAAATTATGATAGGCAGAGATTTGATCCTAGGGATAGAAACCCTCAAGTAAATGACAAGAAACCTTACAGACCAGAAGGAAGATGGTGTAAATTTTGCAAGTTGAACAATCATAACACCCGAGACTGTAAGAAAAAACCTCCATATTACGCTGCATGCCTTAAAACAGGACACAAAGGAAAGAAGGAACAACGTACTGGACAGCAGGAACCTCATCATCCCCCTGTATGTGAAGATGTAGTATGCAATAGGGCCACCATTAAGTGCCTTTATGATACTGGATTGGATTTTGACTCAGTCGTGAGTTCTCACCTAGTGCACCCAGATCAATACACCACAGAAACAGTGGAGATCCAAGGGGCCACTAAGGAAGTAGCAACCATGACACTTCCCATTGCAAGAATCAATGTAAAAACTCGCTATGTGGAAGGAGTGATTAGAGCAGCAGTGATAAACGAACCAATCTACCCTCTGATACTGGGGTGTAGATATGTGTTTTTGGGAAATCCCAAAAGACCAGTGATTATGGCAGCAGTACAGACCAGGTCACAGTGAAGGAAGGAGGAAGATAACCCAATAAATAGTCATCCAGAGGAGATGAGGAAGGCACCGGCTGAGGATAGGTCACTAAAGCCGTGTTTCAGGAAACTCCCAAAAAGCCATACCCCTCCAAACAAAGGAGACGTTTATATGAAGAACAAATTAATGTATAGGAAGGCTGGTACTGGTTCAAATGGTCATGGACAGTTAGTCCTTCCCACTTCATATAGGAAAAAGGTGATGGGTTAAGACATGCTATCCCCTTCAGTGGTCATATGGGGATCAGCGCCACAGGACAACGTATAGCTTGTTATTACTTCCGGCCAGGAATAACCGAGGATATAAAGAGATATGTGAAATCCTGCCCAGAATGTCAAAGGGTAGCTCCAAAGCATTGGACTGCACCTGCAACTCTAGGGGAGATGCCAATAATGGGAACCCATTTCGAGAGAGTTGCAGTGGATATTGTTGGACCTCTCACGAACCAAGAGGAGAAACAGTTATATTCTTACTCTGGTGGACACTTGTTCTATGTGGGGAGAGGCAGTAGCCATGTCATCAATCGATTCCAAACATGTGGCAGAGGTGTTACTCACAATATTCACAAGGTTAGGTTTTCCCCACCAGATCTTGACGGATAATGGATCACAGTTCAAGGGAGGCTAACTGAGGAAGTTTTCAGGATCTTCCAAGCCAGGCACTTTCATTGTAGTCCGTATCACCCCCAAGGGAACGGGCAGGTGGAAAGGTTCAACGGGACACTTATTTCCATCTTGAGAAAGTTGGCACTTAAGAAACCTGATATTGAGGACATGGACAGATGAGAAGGCAGAAGAGACTGTAACTTCATCACATCAGTATGTGAACGAGCTGACCACTCGCTTAAAAACTGGCTGGAAATTAGCAAATGATAACCTAAGACAAGCCAGGAAGATTTATGCTGCATATTATAATAGGAAGGCGAAGGATAAGGAGCTTGCCGTGGGAGAGAAGGTGCTTCTTCTGTTACCCGGCAGCAGCAACAAACTTCAGATAGGGGGGCAAGGTCCATACACAGTTCTAGAAAAGGTATCTAGAACTGATTACAAGATAGACAAGAAAGGAAAGGAAAAAGTCTATCATGTGAACCTTCTTAAGAAATATCATGATAGAGAAAACCTGGAGGGAGCACATTTAATGACCTTGGCTATAGCCACTGAGATGAAAAATGAATCTCTCGCCTCTTACGAACATCCCCTGAAACCATGTGAAACTCCTGCACAGGTGAAAGTCAGTAATCATCTGACAAAAGGGCAGAGGGAGCAGATTCAAAAGGTTCTGGAAAATCATACAGACGTGATAACGGACAGACCGGGGCAAACTAACTTGTTGGAGTAGGACATGAAATTACTAGACCCAACACCCATCTGTATGAGAGCCTATACTATCCCATTCGCAAAAGAGAGAGCTTTAAAAGAGGAGATTGAGTATTTGTTACAAGAAGGGATTATTTCTCATAGTGAATCTCCTTATAGGTCCAGTGTGGTATTGTTGAGAAAACCATCTGGAGAACATAGACTGTGCATAGATTACAGAAAACTAAATGCTGTCACAGAAAGTCAGTTGGATCCACTACCTGATACTAATCAACTGTCTGCCATGTTGAATAAGGCAAAATATTTCTCAAAAGTAGACCTCAGTAAGGGATATTACCAGATCCCAGTGAAACCTGAGATTCGACCTTATCTAGCCTTTAGCACCTCGAAAGGGCACTACGAATTCAATATGTTGCCGTTTGGATTGAAAAACGCTCCGAGTGTGTTTTCTAGAATGATGAGAAAACTATTGGATCCCCTGAAAAATCCATGTATCACGAATTTCAAGGATGATATCCTCATCGCTACGGAAACCATTGAGGAACACGTTGACTCTCTGAGTATGTTATTGGACAGACTCAGGTAGGCAAATTTAACTGCTAGACCAACAAAATGTTGTATTGGATGTAAGGAATTAGAATTCTTGAGACATACTGTACATCATGGTAGCATGGCCCCTGATCCTAAGAACCTTGAGAAATTGCAGACAGCACCCAGACCACAGACTAAGAAGGATGCGAGATCCTTTGTCTCACTTTGTGGGTTTTACCAAAAATATATCCAGAATTTTAATTCTGTGTGTGCTCTTCTGATGGATTTAACTCGTAAAGGGAAACCAGATAAAATAGAATGATCAGCAGAATATGAGCTGGCATACAATGAGTTAAAGCAAAAACTCACCAGTAAGCCCATATTGAAATTACCTGATTTGAGTCAGGAATTCGTGGTTAGAACGGACGCTAGTAATGTGGGATTGGGAGCCACATTGTTACAAATATCTTCTTCACCAGACGGGGAATTAAACCCAGTTGCTTATGCCAGCCGCAAATTAAACAGAGCGGAACAAAACTACTCAACTATCGAAAAAGAATGTTTGGCTTTGGTCTGGGCGATCAAGAAATTCAAGATCTATCTGTATGGAAGGCATTTTGTGGTCCAAAGCGATCATCAGCCCCTGGTTTTTCTTGCTCAGGCAAAACATGGTAATGCACGATTGTTAAGGTGGTCACTCCTCATTCAACCTTACTCGTTTACCATTGACTATATTCCTGGTTCGCAGAACGTTGGGGCAGATTACTTGAGTAGGCACCTACCTGCAAGAAACCAGGATCACTCTAAAGCCTAGTTGAGTCAATTTGATCGAGATTGTAACACAGATCATAAAGCTGCAATAGTGGTGCAGGCTTTTTTAACAGGGGAGATTTGTAGAGAAATGGATCTGTGTACCCCGCGCTCAAATTTCCCTGCTTCCAAAACCCTAGTTAACGTATTTTTTACGCTCTATAAACTACTGCTAATTTTGAAAATTTGTCAAGGGCAAGGTCACATCAACCGCCAACATTTTAACTAAAGAATTTGAATTTTTTCTAACACCAAGCGTTAAAAGTTACTACCCCCTTTTAATCACACTACCTGTAAAGGGCAATTTTTACTATCTTGCAATATAATACATTTATATTCTTATTATGTTCGCAAATATTTTGGAAGCAAAGTATTTCCTTTTTTAAGTGCTTAAGGAGAAGTCATTTTTGGGTTGCTTCCCTTGAAAATAGTCCGTCATCTTCGATCGGACTCCGCAGACGACTCTAGGCCTACTGTGATTTATTCTTTGGCTGGGTAGGAATAGATTGTTCTTGCTTCAGTATATCTATGGCCTGAATTTATACGTAGTGTTTGTATGAGTAGGACGAGTCTGTCTTATATATGGATATCTTTGCATTTCTAAGCCGAACTAATTTGGTTGTCGCTAGAAAAGGTCAAAGGCTATGCAGCGGAAGTATCGCTAGCGAAGGGGTGTGATTCATGGCTGCCATCCTGTGAGGATGCTGAGTTTTGTTGTAGCAGGCTTTTTGCCGAAATAGTGATCTATATATGGATGGGGAAAAGTGATAGTCATATAGACATGTTGTATGTACTTTACCCCAGTGTTTATTCTCTTTTGCCAAGGAATGGCAAAGTTATATTTCGCATAAAAAGGTAAAACCACAATTTATTATGAACTTGGGCTTCGCCATCGTTGTTGATAAGCAGATGCACAGTGGTACTTTTAAAAAGAATATCCATTCAAAGGAAGAAGACATTCCTATGTATCAGCACTGGATTGTATGATATTATTCAATTACCTCTATGAGAGAACCTATGAAGAAATGAGGACATTTAATGAATGACCAATTTTGGTCTATATTCTATAGTGAGTGAAGCTCACGAGAGAGAGAACAGCCATGTTGAAATTCATATACTTTGTATTTATCGAGTGAGAAAAAGGGATGCCTGTACTATCGCTCGATGAACCAAGAGATCACTGCTACATGTGAGAACCCATGTCTGGGATTCCTATATTATGAAATATATATATATTGAACTTTACGTGAAGGAATATTCGCTAGACGAGGTTAGGTTTAGGAGCCTTCCTATATCTTGGTTATGGTCTGACGTGCCCAGTCAGTAAAGCCAGATGATTTACATGATGGAACGCTGAATGCTTATTTACGAATGCTCCATTATGATATTTGCCAAGCATGAATGCTAACTTAAGATGATATTCCTGTGATCAACATTATGCTGTCTATGTCGACATTTGTTCCTGTAACCATACACGTACTGTCCAAGTGTGCGTCCCATTAAATGTTATAAAAAGACCACCGTAGTTCCAGTACTTCTTGAATTCGAACAGTGTGAGTATGAGTGATGTACTACCAACCTGTCAACTCTATCGAATCATTCTACCATTCGCGTACTGACATTCAGATACACACTCATTGTTTACACTCACATTCTTGTCGGAGCCTCATCACGTTCCAGGACAAGATGACCTGTATGACCAAAACTGTGCTGGGTTTGATGAGTTGACAATCGTTACACTTTGCTACACCAGTCCCAACATCTACATTTATCCACTGGTGGACATTCACATCATTTAGCAAATAAAGCATGATTCAACAACTAGTAGCCAGTATGAGTTAACAACTAAACAGAGTTTATCAACTGGTGTGCCAGCTTCCTGGGTCAACCTGCACAGTGACTATATTGAGAAGTAAACTACTGAGACCAGACGTTCCTTGGGGTCTGTTACGACACACAAATACATCAACAGTACAACTCTACAGTGATGTCAGCGTGACCTGTCCTGTCGAGAGTATGCAGTAACTAGGTCAGGGTTTGTTGACATTTGGTTCATTGGACATTTGCCATACAACTGACAGTGTTACACGGCAAGCTTGGTTGAAACATAGAACATTACACATCAGGACTGGAGAATATTTGACAGTGTTTGCGAAAGAAAATGTTATTGAACTGAGAAGTCCTACATTGATTGTTATCATTCAAATCAACGATGGAGCTTCTATTTCTGTGTTGAATTTAAAATAATTAGACCAGAAGTATTTGTTTAATAAAGTACCACAGTACTGTACTATTAGGCAGTGTAGCTGAGCCTTCATTCCAACACATTCTTTCTGCAACACTCTATTTACATCATATTGCCATACTATTTATGCATTTATGTATTTATGTTTAACTATTTATATGTGATATTTGTTTGTATCCAGCGGGTTGTTGTTTCGGTTGGGCGGTGTCACACAGCAGAGTATCCCACGTAATAGAGGGTCTGATGTGTGCGTTTCTATAGGTGCAATTTTCTTGATTGAAAATTTGCTGCGACAGCTGTTGCTATTAGTGTTAGCTGTGAAGACTGTACTCATTGTTGTTTTTGTAATATTCCTCTGTTCTTTAGTTTGTTTTGATTTGTTTGTAATTTGTTGGTCTACCCTATTCTATCTTTCAGTTCTATTCTCAATTTATATTTATATACTGTGGCGTTATTTGTATTTGTTATCCTCTTGCGGTTTATCTTTTATTGTTTTTCCCATTTGATTTATTTCATTTCCGCAAATGTTTTCATGTTCTTCTGTATAACTGTTTTGTTTGGTGCCTGATCGACATACACTATTTAAAATATAGTTGATCATATAAATTGATGTACAAGAATCAACTGATAGTCAATTGCTGTTACTAAAGGTACACAGTTGATGATATAAAACACTATTTCTGGTGCACTGCACTTATATTATAGAGTGAACCAGCAACTTATAGCTGTTATTATATAAGGATATATACAAGACCTTTGTAAGGCTTGTTTCCCACAGTGATTGGGATAGTTAAGTACTATTTTTCCACAGGTTAAAAAGTTATCATACAAGGTCTTTGATTAAGACTAAGAAAGTGAATTTATTTACTTTTGCAAATTACTGATCTTATTAGACAAGATGTCTACCTTAGATTATTTTATCACACAAGGCAGGGCTCTTGATAAGACTGGTCAGCAATTAGAACAATGGGCAGTTGCTCAATATGACAAAGCATTAGCTGCAGAAGAGAGAAAACTTGCTGCTGCTGCTGAAGAAAGAAAAGCATTGATTGAAGAAAAGAAATTAGCAGCTGAGGAGAAAAGATTAGAAGCTGAGGAAAAAAAAAATTACAAAGAGAGGATGAACAAAAGAGATTGCAGATACAGACTGATGAAAAAAGATTCCTGATGGAAATGGAAAAAGAGAAAAGAAAAGATGAGGCTACTGCACAAGAGAAAAAAGCAATAAGAGAACATGAACACCAAAAAGAACTTTTAGCATTTGAGTTAGAAAAGTTAAAGTTAACAAACATAAGTAATGTTAATCAAGCATCTAGTGGTAATGGTAAACCCTTTACTTACAAGGTCAAGGTACCAGCGTTCAACCCTTCCAGTGATGACATAACATTCTGGCTAAACAGATTTGAACGCTCGTGTCGAGCACATAATGTGGACAAATCACAATATGCTAACCAGTTATCAGAAAATCTGAAAGGTGATTCTCTGACTAGTTTAAGTTTGGTTGAAGAGGCTGACAAAGATAACTATGATGTTATTAGGGCAGCCTTGTTAAAGAAGTATCAGTTGTCTGAAGAGGGTTATCGGAAGTTGTTTAAGACAATGGTGCCTGAGGCAGGTGTAGAATTCTCAGAATTCATTGCAAGAACACGTCTTACATTTGATCGTTGGATTGAGCTATCCAAAACAGAAAAGACTTATGAAGCCCTTATGGACTTGATACTCAGAGACAAGATTATGTCAAGTATAAATAAACCTTTCCTCGAATTCTTACATGAGCGTAAACCTAAGTCTCTAAAAGAAATGGAACAGTATTGTACCCAATACGTCACTGCACATCCGGACGTAGCTATTAGCAACAGTAAGGTTAAAGAAGGTATGCCAGTTGCTTCTGCAACACCATACAACCCTAATCACTCTCACAAATTCCAAGGACCTCAAAATAGGTTTAATAAAAAAGGTAACTATTACAGTTATCAGAACCAAGGTAACCAATCATTTCAGGGTTCTTCTTCGAATACCTGGAGAAGAGCTGACAGCCCTCGATTCAGGGGTGGTCATAATTACAGGAACTTTCGCAAAGGAAGTCATTCTAGAAACTATCCAAGTTTTCCTTCATGGAGACAACAGGATCATAATTACCGAGATACTCATTATAATGAATATGATGATAGTAACCAAAGGAGCTATGATTCAAACCCGAGTAGGGGTTATAATGATGGAAACAATGATAAGTACAGAGGCAATAATAACAGAGGTAGAGCACAATTCAAAAAACATAAAGCTCATTACCAGGCGAACTCTGCACAGCAAGAGTCCCACGAAGCCTATAAACAAAATAAAGATAATGATGACTCTAATAATATGGCATGTGCCGCTTTTGATTTTGGGAGAGCATCTCAGTGCCCCCAATGCAAAACATTATTTGAGCCAACCACAGTGTCTACTTTAAGCTGTGGCCATCCTCTTCCCGCTCTTCCTGCGTCAATCGCGCATGATGGGAGAGGTTCCCTTGTCTTACACAAAGGTTTAGTAAATGACAATCCAGTCTCAGTACTTTTTGATTCTGGATGCACAACTATTGGGGTTAGGCAGTCACTCATAGATCCTTCTCATTCTACAGGCAAAGTAGTCAAATGCGTAACATTTGGCGGCACCATAGAGAAATACTCTACCGCTATCATTAGGATTGCTACTCCTTTCTTCACAGGAGATGTACACGCATGTCTTTTGCCGAATCCGATCGCTGATCTTATCATCGGTCGCATTCACGGAGTCAAAGAATGCACTCCGGAGCAAATTTCCGTTTGGGAAAATCAAAATATGCAATCTGCTAATGCAGTAGTCACTAGAGCTCAAGCTCTCAATATGCCTGAAACTTCATCTGTTGAAGATAATGAAGTGCATAACCAAGATGATCCCTTGGTAATTTCTCGTGACTCGTTTATAAAACAACAAGAAGAAGATCCGACTCTTAAGAAATTCTTCACTCTTGTAACAAAAGGTGATCCGAATAAAGATTCAAATTGTAAATCTTGGATTACAATGAAGAATGGCGTACTTGTACGTATGGTGCAAGACTCCACTAAGTCAAGTCATTCTCAGATTCTTGTACCCAAGAATTTGAGAGTTAAGATCTTACAACATGCACACGACTCGCAGTGTGCTGGTCACATGGGTTTTTCCCGTACTAAGTCAAGAGTTCTTGCGGCTTTCTTTTGGCCTTTTGTGAACAAGGACATACGGATCTATTGTCGATCCTGTAAAGTATGTCAAGAAGTCAAATCCAAAGGTCCTCGTCATGCTGCGCCTATTCAGGCTGCAGATATTCCTATTCGTCCATTCCAGAAAATGGCGATAGACATCATTGGTCCATTCAAGATCAAATCTGCTAGAGGACATCAGTTTATCTTAACGTGTGTAGACATGTGCACACGTTGGCCAGAGGCTATCCCTCTAAAGAGCATTACTACCGCTGACATTGCAGATGCTCTTTGGCTTATATTTTCTCGGCTGGGATTCCCCGGAGAAATATTATCAGATCATGGCACCCAACTGATATCGGATACCATGTCTCAAGTAATGTCTACTCTACAGATAGAGAGATCTTTGAGTAGCATCTATCATCCTATGTCCAATGGGATGGTCGAGCGACTAAATAGAACACTTAAGAACTTATTAGGGAAGATAACTGAGGATCATCCTCAAGATTGGGATAGGGTTTTACCCGCGGCCCTCTTCGCTTACAGAGAGGTCCCCAATGAACATACAGGGTTTTCGCCCTTTGAACTTGTCTTTGGCGCGCGACCGCGCGGCCCAATGTCTTTGCTGCATGATCTTATAACAGCTGACAATATTGACGATGACACAAAATCTTCTTACGAGTATGTCATCGCGCTGAGACAAAAGATTATCGAAGCATGCAAATTGGCAACGTCCTCTTCTGAATTTGCTAAGCAGAAGGCAAGACAATTTGCTAATAAGAAGAGAACTTTACGACAACTTTGTCCTGGTGACAAAGCATTTGTTTTGCTACCTTGTCGTGAAAATAGACTCCTTATTAGTTGGAAAGGTCCGTACGATATAATATCGAAAATTTCAGATGTTGACTACATCGTCGATATTAACGGGAAGCATAAAACCTTCCACATCAATATGCTTACGGAGTTCCATGAACGTCCTGACTATTTACAGCCTATTTTCCAGGCAACGGACGATTCTCATGTCAAACATGGTCATTACTCATCACTGTCTGTAATACAGGATGAGGAAACAAGTTTTTCGGATGTTAATCTCCCGCTTCCAATGATCCCACTTCATTCTAGTGAATCATGGAAAGACGTTACTGTTTCTCCTGATTTGTCTCTAGGAGAACGGCGACAAGTTTCGTCTATGTTACAAACATTTCAGGATGTCCTCACTGACATCCCTGGACAAACTCATGTCATTGAGCATGACATTGTTCTAACTGAACATACTCCAATTAGGGTTAGGCCTTATCCTATCCCTATACATTTCCAAACACAGGTTGAAAAGGAGTTGGATGAAATGATAGATTTACAAATAATCGAACCATCCACTTCTGCATATTCTTCGCCGATGGTTATTGTTCGAAAAAAAGACAATAACATACGTCTTTGCGTTGACTATCGCAAATTGAATCAAGTTACGAAGTTCGATGCTGAACCTATGCCTTTACTAGAAGAGTTACTTACTCGTCTTTCTAAATCGCATTTTTTCACTAAACTTGATTTGTCTAAAGGATATTGGCAAGTTCCATTATCCGAACGCGCCAAACCTTTTACCGCTTTCTCTACTCCCAGAGGCCTTTTCCAATGGAATTTTATGCCTTTCGGCCTTATGAACGCACCAGCTACATTTGTACGCATGATGCGTCGAATCCTATCGTATCGGTCAGATGTCATTGCTTATCTAGACGACATCTGTCTTTTCAGCGATACTTGGGAAGATCACTATTCAGGATTAGTTGAATTATTATCAACTCTGCGTGAGTATAACCTGACAGCAAAACCATCTAAAGCTTGTATTGGCTTTAGCGAAATTGCTTTCTTAGGCCATCGAGTAGGTCACGGTTTCTTGAAGACAGAAGACCATAATATCACTAAGATACTTAACATCTCTATCCCTAGGACTAAAAAGCAAGTGCGAAGTCTTTTAGGTCTCATACAATTTTATGGACGTTTCATTCCGAATCTGTCCTCTATCATGGCACCTCTCTCTACACTATTAAAGAAAGGGTCGCCTAACATGGTTCACTGGTCTCATGAATGCCAATCTTCACTAGAGAAGATCAAAACTATGTTTTCATCACCACCTATTTTAGTGTTACCTACAACAGATAAGACATTTGTTCTTCGTAGTGACGCTTCATCCACTGGGATTGGAGCGGCACTAATGCAAGAGTACTCTGGAACTCTGCATCCTGTAATGTATATATCCAGAAAACTTAATGCTGCAGAAAGGAATTACTCGGTTTTAGACCGCGAATTATTGGCGATGGTTTGGTCAATTCTCAAACTCCAAAGATTCCTTCTGGGCGCGCATTTCGTAGTGGAAACTGACCAAAAAGCTCTTACGGCTATCCAAAGTAAGAACTTGAAGAGCTCGAGATCAACTCGATACGCAATCGCTCTTCAACCTTTTCATTTTTCGGTACGAGCTATCCGTGGTTCAGAAAATGTGATGGCGGACATTCTGTCCAGATGCCCACATGATGCCACTTAACTGTTAAATATTGGATCTTTTTAATATGTATAACTTTACAACAGTTATTTTTTGTTTCTTTATTAAGATACACATTTGTAATTTAATAATAGAATGATGGTATCTCTACTTAGCGGTTTATTGATGTTAATTCACCGCTGTTCTTTGATGATTGTTTCTTCATAAATCATAAATTTAAGATTATAGTGTGAATTTTTGGTATGCATTGTATAATTACCAGAATTGTATTATACGTACATCACACCTTCCTGGAAACATTTATTCGTAGGGAAACAATTTCTCTCAGATTTTGAGATATATATTCTCACCAGTCATATTAGGAATTATAGTTATTCCTGATATTTTCATCTGCGCAGTATTCTTGCGTTGTGAGCCTATTCTACGGTGCTCCTAGATGTATTTAAAAAAAAAAAATTTTTTTTTTTTTTTTCCCGGGAGGTGTGGTAAGACTGTAAAGGGCAATTTTTACTATCTTGCAATATAATACATTTATATTCTTATTATGTTCGCAAATATTTTGGAAGCAAAGTATTTCCTTTTTTAAGTGCTTAAGGAGAAGTCATTTTTGGGTTGCTTCCCTTGAAAATAGTCCGTCATCTTCGATCGGACTCCGCAGACGACTCTAGGCCTACTGTGATTTATTCTTTGGCTGGGTAGGAATAGATTGTTCTTGCTTCAGTATATCTATGGCCTGAATTTATACGTAGTGTTTGTATGAGTAGGACGAGTCTGTCTTATATATGGATATCTTTGCATTTCTAAGCCGAACTAATTTGGTTGTCGCTAGAAAAGGTCAAAGGCTATGCAGCGGAAGTATCGCTAGCGAAGGGGTGTGATTCATGGCTGCCATCCTGTGAGGATGCTGAGTTTTGTTGTAGCAGGCTTTTTGCCGAAATAGTGATCTATATATGGATGGGGAAAAGTGATAGTCATATAGACATGTTGTATGTACTTTACCCCAGTGTTTATTCTCTTTTGCCAAGGAATGGCAAAGTTATATTTCGCATAAAAAGGTAAAACCACAATTTATTATGAACTTGGGCTTCGCCATCGTTGTTGATAAGCAGATGCACAGTGGTACTTTTAAAAAGAATATCCATTCAAAGGAAGAAGACATTCCTATGTATCAGCACTGGATTGTATGATATTATTCAATTACCTCTATGAGAGAACCTATGAAGAAATGAGGACATTTAATGAATGACCAATTTTGGTCTATATTCTATAGTGAGTGAAGCTCACGAGAGAGAGAACAGCCATGTTGAAATTCATATACTTTGTATTTATCGAGTGAGAAAAAGGGATGCCTGTACTATCGCTCGATGAACCAAGAGATCACTGCTACATGTGAGAACCCATGTCTGGGATTCCTATATTATGAAATATATATATATATTGAACTTTACGTGAAGGAATATTCGCTAGACGAGGTTAGGTTTAGGAGCCTTCCTATATCTTGGTTATGGTCTGACGTGCCCAGTCAGTAAAGCCAGATGATTTACATGATGGAACGCTGAATGCTTATTTACGAATGCTCCATTATGATATTTGCCAAGCATGAATGCTAACTTAAGATGATATTCCTGTGATCAACATTATGCTGTCTATGTCGACATTTGTTCCTGTAACCATACACGTACTGTCCAAGTGTGCGTCCCATTAAATGTTATAAAAAGACCACCGTAGTTCCAGTACTTCTTGAATTCGAACAGTGTGAGTATGAGTGATGTACTACCAACCTGTCAACTCTATCGAATCATTCTACCATTCGCGTACTGACATTCAGATACACACTCATTGTTTACACTCACATTCTTGTCGGAGCCTCATCACGTTCCAGGACAAGATGACCTGTATGACCAAAACTGTGCTGGGTTTGATGAGTTGACAATCGTTACACTTTGCTACACCAGTCCCAACATCTACATTTATCCACTGGTGGACATTCACATCATTTAGCAAATAAAGCATGATTCAACAACTAGTAGCCAGTATGAGTTAACAACTAAACAGAGTTTATCACTACCCTTCCCAATATTTATTAACGAACGCCGAAAAATTAACAACCAATAGGCTTGTTACCTCGTTTTGTAGAGTCAAGGAAAAAAATTGGTTGTAATGACAGAAGGGCATAATATGTGTTTTTGAATAAACTTTAATAATTTTTTTCTCAATAACTAACGGGAATTAAATAAAAGAGGATATCTGGAATTATAGCGCTAATATTGCTTAATACATTACCATAAAGATTTCCTGATAAATAAATTATGATGACATAGAAAAATTTATTCTTGTAATATTTTCAGTTCGGAAAAAGCACAATTAATTACTTAAAAATTATACAGATGAAATGTGGAAGAATAATTAAATGAAACCTATATAGATAGATAGAGGGCATTTGGCCGCTTAATAATCTAGTTTGATATTAAAAATCTGTCCATAAATAAATGAGATATATAATTTTAAATTAAAAACAGACGAGCAAACACACTTATAAACTGCTCAATTTGGTAGCTTGGGGAAAAAGTTAAAATTTGTTGACGCGCGTTCTGATTGGTTAGGCGTAGTTGAGGATGGGGCAATAAGAATTAACAATTGCTTGCAAAGTCGGCCATTTGAAATTTAAACTAACTAAGCTGACATCAGCAGGAGAGCCTGTGTGACCAAAGCTTTCGCCGTCTGGAACATTAAATCAGTGGTAGAACCCATTTACTACCAGGTCAAGCTTATGTTATGGGAAATTCTTACTTGAGGGTTATATGTCAGAATACTTATTGGTGGCAGGAAACCTGGTGAGGGACGAAAATCTTGGGAGTGATCGTTCAGCATTCAAGTTGTAGCTAGCCCCACACCTTCGACCAGGAGCACCACATTTTTTGATTATGAGGACCTATGGGCCAACTGTTTTCTTTAATCCATGCCAGTTAAGTCCTTTAGAAAAGGCACTGACAAATTATTGATATCATAAAGTTCCACCATTATAACCATAATAATAATAATAATAATATAATCACCGTGAAGTGATGAACCCAACAGTCTTTCCAACATATTAACAGTGATCAGTACTAGTCGGTAAACAGAACAGTGGGTGGATTTCTTCAGTGATTTTCTTTTGTATAAACAAAAGACGTGGACAGAGTTCCAATTTATTTATTTTAAAAAGTGTAAATAAAAATTCGATTGAGTTTGACAATCCCTGTCCCATAAAATTGAGGTACAGGGAGATAATATTGTAAAAAATAATTACCTAAACTGCATCAAAAGTCTTACTTACTTTAATTTTATTGGGTTAAAGTTTTGTTTGACATTCTACTTTCATCACATAAAATACATTACCCTAGACACTAGCCACACAACCTTACAGAGATTAATTTATACAAGGTGAGATCTTAGAGGTGGCGGATAGGGACCCTGAGAATTACATCATCATCATCATCAATTAGTCTCAGGGAACTTACACAGCTTGACCTCACCTTGTGTACCTTTAGTTTAGTAACACAATAACCTCTAATTTACCACAAATATACATACATTTTTTTACACACGATAGTAAATACATGTATATGATGTCATAACCATCCACTCCCTTCTCCATTCGGAGTCTGGGGTTACCTTTGCTTTTGCTTCCCTGAGAGAATTAGCACGAATCAATCGCCAGAGCTTTGCTATAGTGGTTCATGAATATTTTATTCTCACGTGCTGAGGTTGTCAGCCTCTTAAGGACTTGTATAACCATCAGCAAGTTCAAACATGTCAAATCCAAAGTATATAAAATATGTTACAACTCACCCCAATACTGGGACATAACTTCTAGCTCAGTTGAGTAGTCTCGGCAACTTGATAAAGATACCTCAAACAAGCGGCTGGGCTATTATTTCTAGTACAGAATCCCTCTGCGACTTTGTGAGTAGGTCATGCAGGAGTCCAGTGTGACGTATAATGGAAATAAAGCCTACAGTAATCTGACAGCCATGTAATCCTCTTAGCGTTCTATTATTTGCTAGCAAAGCCACGCCTTTTTCTGCCTGTCTTACTCACACCAGCTTAATTTTCATCCACGCCTCTTTTCCTTGTACATAAACAAACGGAGTTGTGTACCAACTTTCGCGACCTGCCAGTCATAACAGGTAGCGAATGACGTTTGTTTATTAAGTTTCTCATGCGAGCTGATCTGTCAATCATCGGATACCTGACAGACAGCACGTGAATAACACTGGTCCCTGTGAAGTAGACTCACGGGCAAAAATATTTCCCCGATTACCCTTTGAAGTTCGTACACAGAGGGGAGTTAACTCTTTGATCTCCAGAAGCAGGCAAAATCTACGAGAACCCCGTTACACGGATATAAGTCTTTTGATGGAGGTCGAACGCCAGAAAAAAGCCGACCGTAAACATTTATCTGGGGGACTCATGTTCTGATTCTCTCCATACACAAGTTAACGTGAAAAGTAGCACCATCTAAAGATCAGAGCAACCATGATGATATATAAACTGTGTATTCCTAAACCAGCTATCAGTCTTCACTCAAAATTTTTCGGATAGTCTAAGCACGCAGTAGGTAGAACCATTTCGCTAAATGTGTTAATAGCATTCGTGGGGATCTTTTCATGAGGATTTTCTGGTAATAGAAATTAGTGCTTAAGTGTTAAAGTGTTAAAGCTTTTACCATTATAATTCACTTAAGAGTTCTAGTTGTTAAAACCAGTGAAATAATAACGCGTAGCTATTTTATACGAGAGGTTCAGTTTAATGTTTATTTTACCACCCGCTGTCTCAAACAAAAAAAGACAGTTTAGTTGACTGAGTATATGCTAGGCGCGACTGATAGTGACAGAATAGAATTCACGTTATATTTCTTTTCTTTTTGTATTTTTAGTAAGTGACTATTATTTAATACCATACGATGACCAACAGACGCCGACAATTTAATAGCTATTAACGACAGGCGATATTTATGTAAGTGCGCGTATGGATAATTAAATAATAATTGACATTGTACTCTGATTGTTAGAGAGCGCGTAGAGGGGGGATGGAGGGTTGCCTTTTTGTTTCTTAACCAGCGGCACTTGGGCTTTCAGCCCTTCGGCCAAATGACATGTCATTGCGAGGCTGGGGAACCTGAGGACTTTCCTTCCAACCCGGTCAGGAGCTTCGCTCCTTCCCATCCACAGAGGGTTTATCACAGGAGCCGTTCAGGTTATTCGGTCAAATTTCCGGTCGTAAACATTCCTTCAAACGTTGACGCCCGGGTTTGAACCATGAACACCTGGTCGCCAGTACAACGCTGAAGCAATTACACCAGCGCGGCTCCCGGAGGGTTGCATACCTTCATCCGACCTGAAATCGCCGCGCTGGCGAAAAGCTGACCATATAGGTGTAAAAAAAGTCATCATGTGCCTTTTAAATTTAATCAAGACTGACGGAGTGGATAAGAGATCGTCTTGTCCCGTCCGTGTGCATATATGTAGAGATATATATATATATATACAATAGTAGCATTTTTTCCATGAATGTTATATTTCTAGCAGACCTGATCACAAGAGCGACCAACGGTTTTTTCATCATTTGCTGATGCTTAATGTTGCCTTTTTCTTGGCTTGTGCGTCACCAATTTCATTTGGGAGCCAACGATAGAAAAGAAACATTTTTAACGTAGATTTTTACTGGACTTACAAAATCCAGAAATATTTTGTTCAATTTTTATCAGCCCACTGGGTTGTGAAACCAATAACATTTCTCCCGACTTTTGACAGTCATATCCAAGTGGATTTTATCCAGAAGAGTTACGCTGTTTAATAATCGGCATTCACCATAGAGCCAGCCGATAGGATTACCACCATCATCATAAGTAACATTTTTTTTTGCAACCAGATGTTTCCCAAAATTGGAAGTATTTTCCTCTGTTTACTGTGATTCCAAGATCTCGGTTTTCTACACTAACTATTCGAAGTGACATTTGTTCATCCAGGAATAAACCACCAAATTCAGCGTCCAACTCCTTACTCTTACTTGTTAGGGGTGGACTGGGGCCAATTTGAAAGATAAAAACACTGGCAATTTTATATTCAGGATAATTGTATTTCCAAGGGATATCACCAAGCGTAGGTAAGGAGTGATTGAGTGGCCACGTATGACAACGAGAGTGAATATTTTTCTTTGTTACAGAAAGTGTAACAATCTGGATTTTGCTTAAAAATTATTTTTTTGTTACTTTACTGGGTAGCATATAGTAAGAACTTGTTCTTTACTGTCTATTCTGTAACATAGTGCTAACCATTGATCTTTGGGTTATTAACTTTTTTGGGTTCTTATTCTCCATAAGGGGAGGGCACAATTATTCTGTTATTTTCCTATGTAAGTAAATCTGACTTTATTTGATTTTTCTTTAGACATTCTATGTTGTCAAGTTTAATGATAATAAACAACAAAAGAAACTTAACTTTGTGTGTTGGTCAGACTCATACCCAATCAACCGTAGTTTTTCACGTTTGTGTGACTTGTTGTCACATAGCTGTGTGTGTGTAGTTAAACTCATATTTATATGTATGGGGAGGGAAAGATTGTCTTGTACTAAATTATAGTCGTATAAATAGGCTGGACTAGAGAACGTTACTCATTCCAGAGACAGATCTTCTCCTTAACCTATTCACCCGTGAAATCTACTTCTCACATCTTTATTTCTCACGTGCTTATCACCATCCACTCTACTCAGACGGGACCATAAATAATTTCCAAACCTATCAGTACGACATCAATTTTTGTATTAGAAGGTGGAGTTTCCTTATTGTATTATTCAAAAAGTGCTCCAATACTTGTTGTCCGTATAAGTTCAGAATCCTAACTTCTACTCTTTCCTGGCTTCAGTCCGAGCTGTCTGTTTTTGACGATTCTGGAATGCATTGTTGTATGTCTAAAATGTTCTACGTTAAATTTCCGTTTTTCCGGCCCCTGCTTACACCTGACGTTTCCAACAAAACTTGCAACCAACGTGGACGTATATTAGATTCTAAACTGCTAAGCCAATAGCATTCGAAAGTGCATGTTATGATACATTTCCTCGTGGACTTTTTTGCATCACTCATGCGTTTGTAAAATTAAACGGTGACTCTCCTAAATGGAATTGGCATTTCCGTCAGTTCTCGGTAATGATTACCACTACAACTACTTACATCATCCATGTGTCTGTAATTTGTAACGAGTTTCGATAATCTTCTTCTTCTTCGTACCCTCTCAGACGTCCACTTGAATGTTCTCAAAGAAAGCAGTAGTCAGTTTGAAACTATTTGAATCCTCGTAAAGTTTTTCCACGAAAGGAGCTGGCGTCGGCCAAATGCACTTTCTCTGTACCACATATAAGGGGCAACTTTGAAGCAGATGTTCAGCAGTCATTTTATCAGTGCCACAGTTACACTGATCGGTAGTTCCTATCTTTAGCTTGTTGAATAGATGGTATCTCAATCTGTTGTGGCCAGTGCGAAGTCTGAAGATTACCACTGTCACGAAGTGGATTTAAGTTTATAGAGTTTGCCTGAATGAAAGCAATACCCTAGTATGAGAAAGTCTGAGAAGATCGTCTCGACTCAACCCATAACCCGTCATGGGTCGTAGGGGTGCCATGGTGGAAGCATCAGCAGACATGGTCCTCCACTGCTCTCTATTCTCAGCAATGCGTACAAGTGTGGAAAAACCGTGTCCTGCCCATTCTTTGATGTTATCAGCCCAGGATTTTCTTTGCCTTCCTCTTCTCCGTTTACCTTCGACTGTTCCATGGAGGATCGTTTTAGAAAAGGAGTCATGACGAATTACATGCCCAAACCAGGCAAGCTTTCGACGTTTCACTATTGACAAAAGTGGTTCTTGGTGGCCTGCATAAGTGTTTATCTTCTCTCTAACATAGACATTTGTTTTGTGCTCTTTATAGCAAATGCGCAAAATTCTTCTATAACATTTATGCCTCGAAAAACGAATACCTGCCCCAGAGTTCAGCACAAAGAATATAGTCCGACCTAAACATACAAAGATATACAATATAAGACCGAATCTTCTTGCACTAGACAAGTAATACATATAAATTCAGGCCATAAACATATTGAACAAGATCAATCTATTTTCTGGCTATCACAAAATGCGAAATGCATAAATCTAGTATTCATACGCCAAATCAATATATTCAAGAGAGATCACTCATATAATTAAAAGTATAAATCAAATCATGGGTGATATAACTTTGAATGCAACAAAAGTAATCTCTTTTTCATATCAACTAGTCATATCGTACATTTGTAATCTGTGCGTCACATACCAAAGAATATGTGCGCAACAATAGACACTTTAAAAAAAACCCAAATCACATTCACTATTTCTGTCACCCTGCTGAGGAACAATAAAATTGGTTAGTGATTTAACCAACTCTAATCTTGTGGAGCTGTCCACTGTAGCCTCCACTCTCTAATACACATAAGATTTCTGCTGTCTCAGTCCTGATGACTCTTCCTCAACGAACGTCTACACAGCTTTCCACTTGTTAGGCGATATGCGCCGCTAACTAACACCACTGGAAATGCTAAAATAATAGACTTGGCTTACAACGATGGCTCCGTGTCTATCCGTCAAATGAATAATGAACAGACACTACTGGTCCAGTCCATTTTTTCCCTCCTTCTCTCTCTCTCTTGCTCTCAGTGTCTCTCTAACACTCGACGACTGATGATGCGGCGTCTCCGTTACGCTCTTCTCTCGTTACTTTCAAGACCCAGGTATTGTAACCCTATCACCTGTTCCTGAATCTGGGGATGATGATGATGGTCGGGCATCAAGCATGAGGGACTTGATCAACTGTAGAAACTTCTCTGCTGCTGAATAGCTTCTATAACTTTCCACTTTTAACCCGCTCCGGATTTAGAGGAAAAACACAGCCGTGATTTCTGGCTGTATACGATTTAATCAATCTCCCGGACACTTGCCGTTGTCGGAGACTATAGTAGCAATGCTCTAGGCTGTCTGATAAATAAACCCCGTTCCAGCTGAAGCATAGAGACTTCACTGCCAGAGACCATAGGTTATTTTTCTTTTGCTTCTGATGATATCTTGAGTCCTCTGACTGTCGTGTGGTGAGTACTGGGACAACTACAACAGTAGTTTTTGCCAGGAATAGTCTATGAGATATTAGATATAAGGTCTCTAGAAATTGGCTCGTTAAGAAAGAATAAAGACCTATTCGAGATAGGGACAAGAAGACAGGAATGCGAATGCTTTCCACTAGACAGTGTTTTCTAATTAATTATGGAAAGAGTTCTGTTTCCCCACGACCTTAGCTTCTGCCCTTAGATCCCTTAAAGAAAAAGCCCCCAACCTCATCTGAGTAGAGAAATGTTCCTATAGGTGAATATGTAACACCGACAGCACGAGTGATACATTAACAAACTAGATAATGATCAAACGATCGTTGGGTTTATTAATGAAATATCCACACATATAGGGTTAGTAATGGTTAGAACGTGATGATGGTGAAAGACGATTCACACAAAACACACAGATGAGATAATAAAATTGCAGTTAATTAAGTAATAGTTAATTAAGAATGAACTGGTGTAAAGTGAAATGATGATGTGATATGATACGTATTACCAAAATGGTGAGTACTCTACACAGTCCATGTGTCTCTAAATGCTTCTCCTAGATATGAGGATTCACATGTATGCATAAAATGTCCCAAGTTGTTATACGTTATGTCGAGTGGGGTATCTCTAAGCTGAGGACGTTCTGATGAATACTGTTGTCGTACGGAGAACGCTGACGAGATATCTATGTATATTCCTTCACTGTTTGAGTATATCTCTGTAGTGTTGATCAACAGTTAATAGCTGTCATATAAACAAAAGGTCTGTTGTCTAATCTGTCTATCTATCTATCTATCTATCTATCTATCTATATATATATATATATATATATATATATATATATATATATATATATATATATATATATATATATATATATATATATATATATATATATATATATATATATATATATATATATATAGTCTGCTTCATAGAATGCGCATAAGAGGGTGTTGCCCTTGCTATAAATATGCGATTCCTCTATTGAGCTCTTCTGCTTGACTTCAGATAACAATGATCTTTCGAGTGATTTGAATTTATGATGACTGTATTGAACTTGTGATAACTCTGTATTGAACTTGTGATAACTCTGTATTGAACTTGTGAGCAAGCAGTATATGGTGACGAAAAATGCTGCGTCCACCTTCTGACTTGTGGGTGAGACAATATTCCTTTTTAATTGAGGAATGAAAGATGTCCTATGGCGAATTCTGCTAGCCAAATGTCCGTTTTAATAACTTATTTCTGGTTAGACGTCAGACACGTTGCGTGTAGACTCAGACTTCTGATGAACTGAAGACACACAAAAGTCTTCGTAAGTTTTTCCCATTTAACATCACTGGTTGACTTTCATTTAAACTACTGCTCATTATTCATCTCTCTCTCTCTCTCTCTCTCTCTCTCTCTCTCTCTCTCTCTGAGTTCAATTCTAATGATGTTAAATATCTTGTGCATGAGAGTGTGTGCGCATGGGAGACTGTGATGATGATGAAGGTTACGTATGAACTATTAATTACCTCCTATCATCCTGTCATCTTCTAGGAAAATCTTCTGATTTTATTAATCAGTTATGCCAAGAATTATTTGAAACTTTATCTTCCGCACATTTTAGCTGTGAGTTTAAAATAAACAAAAATAAGAAAATGTATTACTAAGTATAAGACCTACTAACCTTCTTTTCCCTTCGCAAAATCCTTTAAGAACACAATTCGTCACAGAACTGAATTATATCCACTCTGAATAAACACGTGTATTAGGCTAGGCGTTTTTGAGATTAATCTCTTCCTCACAAGGTAAACAACTTGACTCCTTCCTAGAACAAGCTACGCAGTAGATTATATTTCTGCCAGTCCAATATGGGTTTCTGGATCCGACATCTAGCTCCGCCCATATGGCCTCTCTGGTCTCTCATTCACAGGATCGCTCTTGTCCCCTGTCAGTCCAAACGTGGGTGTAGTTTGACCTCTGATTGTTTATTGTTCACCTGGCCAAGGTGGGCGTCCAATGTGGTAAACCAACGCTTGTCTGAACCGCGGCCGACCAAAGATAACACCATTACAGCATGAGAAGTTTTCCCCTGGCCAATCTGGGCGTCCAATGTGGTGTCACAGAAATTACAACATGCCCAGATGTTTGATTCGGATGACCAGATGTGTTTTTACCAGATTTATCACGATGCAATGTGGGCTTCAAACGATAATGGCAGGCATGGGGACTCAATCAAAGGACTTTTATTTCCCCCGCTGAAAGAACAAATGTGGTTCTCTAGATACCGGTCGCGAGTAATCACAACGACGAAATAGCAAATGTGGGTCGCAAATATGGGATGAAAGAGCAAATGTCGGAGAAAATACAATATGAAAAATGTAGAAAAAGATGGAGCAAAAAGGCCTTTGCGCTTGTTTATCACAATAGCCCCTCCTCAAGTGTGATGTCAATCGTACTCAGGAGAGCTTAGCCTTCTTGCTCGGGATTCCTTAATCCTTTTCCTCGTCTTCGTTTTTCTCTCCGGTTTCTACCCCTTCCTCTACTTGTCTGTGCTCTCTTTCCTGCCTCATAGGATGACGGCTTAAAAAATCCGCTCCTACGTTATGTTTTCCTTGGATATAGTCCACTTGGAACGTGTAAGGTTGTAGAACAACCGACCACCTCATCAGTCTAGCATTCAAATTCTTTGAATTGGCGAGGAAGGTCAGAGGTTGATGATCACTCTGGATTGTAAATTTCCTTCCGTACAGGTATGCTTGAAATTTTTGCGTTCCCCAGACGAGGGACAAACATTCCTTTTCGATTGTGGAATAGGTTTGTTCTGCTCGGATGAATTTTCTAATTAAATCCGGAAGCCGTAAAATAGGTTTTGTGGTGAGTTTCTCTTTTAAGAGTGCATATGCATGTTCACATTCTGCTGACCATGTCACTTTATCTGGGTTTCCTTTCTTGGTTAGCGATGTAAGCGGCGCACAGAGGCTATTAAAATCCTTTATATATCTCTGGTAGAATCCACAGAGAGATACAAATGACCGGACATCCCTTTTTGTGGACGGTCTCGGTGCATTTCTCAGCTTCTCAACGTTTTGAGTCTCGGGGAACATGGTCCCATGGGATATAGTATGTCCTAGGAACTCTAGCTGTTCACACCCAATCTGACATTTGGTTGGGCGGGCGGTTAGTCCCGCTTCTCTGAGTCTGTTAAACAGCAAGGATAGTGCTGATATATGTTCTTCAAACGATTCAGTAGCTACTAGGATATCATCCATAAAATTGCTGATGGCGGGATGATTCAAAGGATCCAATAACTTTCGCATCATCCTTGTGAAGACACTAGGAGCATTGTTCAGTCCAAATGGTATCACATTAAACTCAAAGTGTCCATCTGGAGTACTGAAGGCTAACAGGTTCCTCACCTCATCTTTTACCGGTATTTGATAGTACCCTTTACTGAGGTCGATCTTTGAAAAATAGCGAGCCCTGCTCAGCTTAGTAAATAGCTGGTTTTGGTCCGGTAACGGTTCTGACTGGAACTGTGTTAACGCATTCAGCTGTCGGTAGTCGATGCACAGGCGGTGTTCTCCACTGGGTTTGCGTAACAGCACCACTCCCGCACTGTAAGGGGACTCCGACTTCGAAATTATGCCTTCCTTAAGTAAGTAATCAATTTCTTGCTTTAATGCCGTCGCCTTGGCATACGGAATCGGATAGGTTCTCATTCGGACGGGCGTAGGATCTGTGACTTCCATGTCAAACTCCATCAGGTTTGTCCGGCCCGGTTTGTCTGTCAGAGAGTCGGCGTGGTTTTCCATCAATCTCCTTAGTTTTTCTTGCTGGGCTTCCGTTAAGGTGGAGCTTATTTTCACATCTAAATGTGATTCCTCCTGTATCACCGGGTACTCTACGGATGATAATGGCTCTTCTTCCATTTGCGTAGCAATGGCCATAGTCATGAGGTGCGCTGGTTCGGCAGGGGCTCGCTCGTAAAACTTCTTAAGCAGATTTAAGTGATAAATTTTCTGCTTTCCGTTCACTGCGATTTTATAGTTGGTGCGAGAAATCTTTTCCGCCACTTTGTAGGGTCCCCTCCAGCAAATCTGCAATTTATTACTGCTACATGGCAGAAGAAGTAGCACGTTCTCTCCTACTGCTAGTTCTCGGTCCTTCGCATTGCGATTGTAATATTTGGCATGTTTCCGCCTAGCCTCCCGTACTTTCGCTGTGGCTAATTCCCAGCCAGTCTTCAGGCGTTGTTTCAAGTCTGTGACGTACTGGAAGGCTGATGTGACAGTGTTGTCTGCCTTGGCATTTGTCCATGTTCTTAATAATGCTTCTAATGGACCTTTAATAGGTCTTCTGAAGAGTAATGTGGCCGGAGGAACTCCAGTTGACGCATGCGGTACTTCCCTATAAGCAAATAATGCGGCAGGAAGATACTGATCCCAAGTTTCTGGCTTCTCCTGTGCCAACTTCCGAAGAATAGAGGTGAGCGTCCCGTTAAACCACTCTACTTGCCCGTTACTTTGGGGGTGATAGGGCGAAGTATGGATATGCCTAGTCTTGAATATTCTAAGCACCTCCTCTGTCAACTTGCCTCTAAATTGTGACCCGTTGTCTGTGAGAATTTCATGCGGGAAGCCCAATCTAGTAAAGATATTCAGTAAAGCGTCAGCTACATGCACTGAGTCGCATGCTGGCATGGCTATGGCTTCGCCCCACATGGAACAGGTGTCCACTAAGGTAAGGATATGGGAGTTCCTCTTCTTAGTTCTCAGCAGAGGTCCAATTATATCCACGGCCACTCTTTCAAATGGGGTGCCCAAGATTGGCATCCCCCCAAGGGTCGCGGGTGCCGTCCAGTGTTTTGGTGCAACTTTTTGGCACTGAGGACAAGACTTGACGAAACGTTCAATGTCGCCGGTGATCCCTGGCCAATAATAGTGGCAGGCGATCCTTTGAGTCGTGGCGCTCATTCCCATGTGTCCACTAAATGGGATAGAGTGGCCCATCTCAAGCACCTGGTTCCTATAGGTTGCAGGAACTACTAATTGGTTGTGTTCCTGTCCTTCATTTCCAGCTCGGCGATACATCAATCCATTTTTCATAAAGAAGTCTCCCTTGGTAGGTGGTTTGTGTGTCCTAGGTAATTTTTTAAAACAGGGCGCCAGTGAGGAATCTTCCATTTGGGCCCTCTTCAATTCCTCGGGGAGGATATTGGTAGGAGGTTCCTGCTCTGCGTCTTTTTTTGACTGTCCTCTAGTCTGTACGGCCGCTATGACTAGTGGTTGAGTAGGTTCTCCAAGGAACACATATCTACATCCCAAGATTAAAGAGTAGATTGGTTCTTCCATTATACCTGCACGAATCTCTCCTGTCACATAACGAGATTCCACTCTGATAAGTGCAATTGGCAGTGTCATGGGTGCAATATCCTTCGTCGGACCTTGGATGTCGACACTCTCTTCTGTTATCTGGTCAGGGGTGACAAGAGATGCCCTGACCACCGCATCGAAAGCAAGTCCTGTGTCATAAAGGCATTCCACAGATTGTCCGTTTACGAGGACTGATTCGATGACGGGAGGATGAGAAACGTTTCCGGTCCTCTGCTCCTTCCGGGGTGAAGATTTTGTCTGCAGACAGACAGCATGTTGGGGAGGAGGTCTGCGCTTGCACTCATTAGTGTTGTGATTGTTCAAGCGACAGTACTTGCACCATTTATCTCCCTGTCTCTGGTGTGGTGCAGCATTTTTCTTGTTTTGCTCTTTGTAGTTATCTTGTTTTGCGTGCTGTTTATGCGAGATGTGTGGTCCTTTGCTTTGTTGGTCTGGTTGGGAGCGAGCAGGTTGCTTTGGCGCCTGATCCGAAAACTTCTTTCTGGCTCCTTGAGACTCCATGAGAGCATTTTGGAATCGCTCTGCCAGTGTAAGAATATTTTCTAACCGGTCAGCGCCGTTTTCAGTGAGAAATCTACGCATTTCCACCGACAAAGACTCTTTTAGTTGCTCTATCACAAACAGCTCTTTCAACCCGTCATAGTTCTCGGTAAAGTTTCCCAGTGTACACCACTTCACTAGGTAGTCTTCAATACGGGCTGCGGACTGTAAGAAAGTCTCTCCGGCCTCCTTCCTAGAACTTCGAAATTTTTTCCGGTAAGCCTCTGAATGAAGCTCGTACCTCACCAAGAGAGCTTTTTTCAATGCCTGATAGTCATCTTGCTCTCCGGCCGAAAGTTTATTAAAAACTTCGTAGGCGGCTCCTCTTAGGCCCTGGGAAAGTTTCAAGTTCCACTTCCGTTCTTCAAGTCCAAACCCTGTTGCAAAGCGTTCGAAGCGGTCTAAAAAGGCGTCCATGGTATCGTTCCTTTCTGAAAAAGGTTCCAGCGGAAAGTTCATGGCATTGGGTGGTGCAGGTTGCGAAGTAGGCACACCATATTAGCGGGGTGAGTGCCCTCCATCAAAGTTGGAAGCCGCTGCACTTTTTGCCAGCTCTATCTGATTGGTCTGTCCCTGGATTTCCAGTTGCTTCATGTTAAGTGCATGCTCTGCTGCGGCTTTCTCTTTACGCTCCGCTGCTTCTGCTGCTTCTTTCCGCTCCGCTGCTTTTGCTGCGGCTTTCCGCTCCGCTGCTTCTGCTGCGGCCTTCTCCTTCCGCTCCGCTGCTTCTGCTGCGGCTTTCTCCTTCTCCATTGCAAGTTTCTGCACTTCCATCTATCTTGCATGGAGTTTATCAGTCTCCTCACTCACAAATTTCATCAGATCTTTTCCACTTAACCCGTATTCACGCCCTGCCTCCATTAAACTAGTTCTAATTTTTGCGGCATCTGCCATGATATGCAGTATGGGTTCACGAAGTGAAAAATTGGCAGTGACCTCCAAGCAAATTGTTTGACTCGCACAAGTAATTATCTCTTAAAACCTTCTAGGTTTAAATTAGTAATCAAGTTCAAATAGTTCTTAAAAATCACTCACTCAGCGTATTCTGAAAAAATTATATAACAGATTATCTCGAAGTTTTCTATGAAAAATTTGCTAAATATTTATGATAAAAATTTTCCCAGCAGTTACAGAAAAAGATTTAAAAAATCAGTACCCTACAGTATCCTCTGTTCTCAAAAAGTGCTTACTCTGTCCGTTTGATACTCAATTTAAAAAGTATCACTCGTGCTTTAGAGATATAAATTATCCCCCCTATGAAATAGACAAATTATAGTAAGAGTCAGCCTAGAAGGTAATCCCTCAAAATGCCAACAAATTTTGCAATTATCGCAACTGTATAGCAGGGATGAAAATGTGATTTATCACACTTCTAAGTCCGGGTTCACTAATCCCAAGACGAGTCCACAATTGTCGTGTGGTGAGTACTGGGGCAACTACAACAGTAGTTTTTGCCAGGAATAGTCTATGAGATATTAGATATAAGGTCTCTAGAAATTGACTCGTTAAGAAAGAATAAAGACCTATTCGAGATAGGGACAAGAAGACAGGAATGCGAATGCTTTCCACTAGACAGTGTTTTCTAATTAATTATGGAAAGAGTTCTGTTTCCCCACGACCTTAGCTTCTGCCCTTAGATCCCGTAAAGAAAAAGCCCCCAACATCATCTGAGTAGAGAAATGTTCCTATAGGTGAATATGTAACACCGACAGCCCGAGTGATACATGAACAAACTAGATAATGATCAAACGATCGTTGGGTTTATTAATAAAATATCCACACATATAGGGTTAGTAATGGTTAGAACGTGATGATGGTGAAAGACGATTCACACAAAACACACAGATGAGATAATAAAATTGCAGTTAATTAAGTAATAGTTAATTAAGAATGAACTGGTGTAAAGTGAAATGATGATGTGATATGATACGTGGTACCAAAATGGTGAGTACTCTACACAGTCCATGTGTCTCTAAATGCTTCTCCTAGATATGAGGATTCACATGTATGCATAAAATGTTCCAAGTTGTTATACGTTATGTCGAGTGAGGTATCGCTAAGCTGAGGACGTTCTGATGAATACTGTTGTCGTACGGAGAACGCTGACGAGATATCTATGTATATTCCTTCACTGTTTGAGTATATCTCTGTAGTGTTGATCAACAGTTAATAGCTGTCATATGAACAAAAGGTCTGTTGTCTAATCTCCCGAGGGCACTGGCCAGACTGGATATCTTCACGAATCAGTAGTGATATGTAGACTCATAACCTTGCATATGTAGTAGTGATTCATATTATATATATATATATATATATATATATATATATATATATATATATATATATAATATATATATATATATATATATATATATATATATATATATATATATATATATATATATATATATATATAGTCTGCTTCATAGAATGCGCTTAAGAGGGTGTTGCCCTTGCTATAAATATGCGATTCCTCTTTTGAGCTCTTTTGCTTGACTTCATATAATAATGATCTTTCGAGTGATTTGAATTTATGATGACTTTGTATTGAACTTGTGATAACTCTGTATTGAACTTGTGATAACTCTGTATTGAACTTGTGAGCAAGCAGTATATGGTGACGAAAAATGCTGCGTCCACCTTCTGACTTGTGGGTGAGACAATATTCCTTTTTAATTGAGGAATGAAAGATGTCCTATGGCGAATTCTGCTAGCCAAATGTCCGTTTTGATAACTTATTTCTGGTTAGACGTCAGACACGTTGCGTGTAGACTCAGACTTCTGATGAACTGAAGACACACAAAAGTCTTCGTAAGTTTTTCCCATTTAACATCACTGGTTGACTTTCATTTAAACTACTGCTCATTATTCATCTCTCTCTCTCTGAGTTCAATTCTAATGATGTTAAATATCTTGTGCATGAGAGTGTGTGCGCATGGGAGACTGTGATGATGATGAAGGTGACGTATAAACTATTAATTACCTCCTATCATCCTATCATCTTCTAGGAAAATCTTCTGATTTTATTAATCAGTTATGTTAAGAATTATTTGAAACTTTATCTTCCGCACATTTTAGCTGTGAGGTTAAAATAAACAAAAATAAGAAAATGTATTAATAAGTATAAGACCTACTAACCTTCTTTTCCCTTCGCAAAATCCTTTAAGAACACAATTCATCACAGAACTGAATTATATCCACTGTGAATAAACACGTGTATTAGGCTAGGCGTTTTTGGGATTAATCTCTTCCTCACAAGGTAAACAACTTGAATCCTTCCTAGAACAAGCTACGCAGTAGATTATATTTCTGCCAGTCCAATATGGGTTTCTGGATCCGACATCTAGCTCCGCCCATATGGCCCCTCTGGTCACTCATTAACAGGATCGCTCTTGTCCCCTGTCAGTCCAAACGTGGGTGTAGTTTGACCTCTGATTGTTTATTGTTCACCTGGCCAAGGTGGGCGTCCAATGTGGTAAACCAACGCTTGTCTGAACCGCAGCCGACCAAAGATAACACCATTACAGCATGAGACGTTTTCCCCTGGCCAATCTGGGCGTCCAATGTGGTGTCACAGAAATTACAGCATGCCCAGATGTTTGATTCGGATGACCAGATGTGTTTTTACCAGATTTATCACGATGCAATGTGGGCTTCAAACGATAATGGCAGGCATGGGGATTCATTCAAAGGACTTTTATTTCCCCCGCTGAAAGAACAAATGTGGTTCTCTAGATACCGGTCGCGAGTAATCACAACGATGAAATAGCAAATGTGGGTCGCAAATATGGGATGAAAGAGCAAATGTCGGAGAAAATACAATATGAAAAATGTAGGAAAAGATGAATCAAAAAGGCCTATGCGCTCGTTTATCACACTGACCTACTGAGATTTTTCCCTTTGCCGTGGATAATTTGTATGGCCAAATTTCGCTCCCCCACTGTTTTTTGCCGGGACTCGCAATTACCGCTGTTGTTCCCCGCAAAATGGAGACGATAATTCGAAGTTGACCGGCAGGCAATTATTTCTTCATATAGAGACTTGCCCCCAGTTTAACAACTGATTATATACAAGAGAAGCACCCCCGCGGATTACCTTCTACGTATCTGCTAGCTATCCACTCGGACCAATGGAAACGCTTAGAAAAATAAACTAACTTGCGACCTACGCCAATCAGATTTGAAAACGCACAGACCGCGTGTCCAAAAATGGCATCACGTTACGTGACGTTTCTGACGCGTCATACAGGCGTGCGCGAAAACAGCGATTTTCGTAAACAACGAAAATCTACGTGATTCGCGAAAAAAATCTAGAAGAAGAGAAAACTGGGGCGAGTGTAAAATAAACCTACCATCATAAACGAAAACATTTAATTACCTACGGAAAAATACCAAACACGATATATTCAAATGAGAAGAACCATGGCAAACACATATAGTTACAAATTGAAGAAGAATGCTGAAAACTCAAAATAGAAGAGCAGAATTGGGCCTGTTGAAAGACAGAATTCCAGTGCAGCATCACAACCACTTGTTCTCTTCTGTGGAGCTGGTAGTAAGCATCATTCTGTGTGTGCCCTGGATGTTCTACATTCCATTTGTTTCTGTAACTGATTCTGATAAAACTTTTTGCCTCCTCAAAAGTTATGCTTGCATCAGGCTGAGGTAGATGTGAACCTTCTTTTGCCATTCTGTCAGCCTCTTCATTGCCGGAGATGTTACAATGAGATGGGATCCATTGGATCACAACACTTTTGAATCGTTGACAAAGTTTGTGGAGCACTACTCTGAGATCATCCAGGTCTGTATTATTTTGGCTTTTCAACGTTGCAATTACTGACTGTGCATCAGTAAAGAAAGCAACTTGTCTCTCTGCCCTTTCTTCTGTCAATATACCTCTGCTGCAGTTTTCAAGGCCTCTGCCTCTGCTCGGAAGTTGCTGGAGAATCGTCCTGTCGCCACTGACAGCCTTTTTTCTGCACCAGTGCTTACAGTCAGAAAGACACCCCCACTTCCATTTTTTTGTTGCATTTGTTGCTGATCCATCTGTGTATGCATGGGTCCAGGTGTTGCGTGGATAATGTTTCTCTATGTATTTTGTCGCTATGGATTTTCTATCTGTTGCAGTTTGGCTCTTTTTACTTTCAATTCCAGGAATGTTTTCTGTCATTTTAGGGAAACGATTTTGTTTCCAAACTGGAAGCTTGTGTGCAGTGTAGATGGGTTTAACAGTGGCTATTTCATCTATGGATACTGCTCTCATTTGTGGTTTGGTTGATTCTACAAAATTACTTCGTTTGAGTCTTTGCCTTCTAAGAGCATTTATTCTATGGCACATTGGGTGGTCTGTTAGTCTTTTGAATTCTTCGGCCTGTTGCTGAGCCCTGCAGTCTCTTCTATCTGTCATTGGCTGGAGGCAAGTAATCTTTTCGAGTTCTTTTATATGTGTTGACTTCATGCCTCCCGTTATAATTCTCATTACTTGATTTTGGAGTCTGCTAATTTTATCGAAGTTTGTCTTAGCTGCTGTTGCCCATGCTGCCATGCCATATTCAAGAACTGGCCTCACTCGCCCTGTGTACAACGTCTTAAGCATTTTCTCATCTGCACCCCAAGTTGTTCCAGCAAGTTTTTTCATAATTGCCATTCTTTGTCTTGCTCTCATTCGATTTCTGTCAACCTGTTTTTTCCAAGTCAGACGGCGATCAAAAATAATGCCTAGGTAGTTCGGATTTTCATTTAATTGAAGATTTACTCCGTTTAGTACTAGTTTGAAGCTCTGAGGTCTAGTTGAGAGGGAAAATACAGTGTACGTTGTTTTCTCTTCATTAATCTTCATGAGCCATGTTTTGGCCCACTCTTCCAGTGATGTTAGTGCTTGCTGCATCAGAATGTTTGCAGTAGTGATATGTTCTTCAGAGATCCACAACGCTAAGTCATCTGCAAAGGAAGCATTGTGTGCTATTTGTTGAATATTGTCAGTTATGTCATTTATGTATGCAAGGAACAGTGTAGGTGACAGGACTCCCCCTTGTGGGACACCCTACTCTAATATAAACTTTTTACTAGTCTGTCCTTGCAGCTGTACTCTGGCGGTTCTATTTTCCAGGTAGTGACCAATCCATTTATACATTCGCCCACATACACCACTTCTATGCAGTTTGACTTTCAATCCCTCGTTCCATACTGTATCGAAAGCTTTTTCTAAATCTACCCAAACCACTAGCGTGTGTTTTTTTTTTCGTGGAAGGCATCTTCGATTTCCTGAGCTATATATGTGATTTGATCCTCAGTGGATCTGTGTTGTCTGAATCCTGCTTGTTGATGGTTTAATAGGTGTTTGCTTTCCAGGTGCCACATCAGTCTGGTATTTATCATGCGCTCCATCAGTTTTCCTACACAGCTTAGTAGGCTGATCGGTCTGTAACCATTTGGTTCTTTCAGGTCCTTGTCTTTCTTTGGTATAGGTATCAGTATAGCTTCTTTCCATGCCTGCGGGACAATTCCTCTTTTCCAACTGTAGTTAAGTACTGCCAGGAGCTTCTTTTTTGCCCTTTTGCCGAGACCTATTAACATTTCATTGGTTATTCCATCTTTTCCAGGTGACTTCTTTTTCTTTAGTGACTTTATTGCCTCTTCCATTTCTGCCATTGTCAAATTTGTCATCATATGCTCTTCAGGTGCAATCTGTGTGGTGTCATGAATCAACTGTTCATCTGTGACGATTTTCTTCCTGTCAGCGGGGACATCAATGTGATTTGCGCTAGCAAAGTATTCTATAAATGCATCTGCAGCTTTTTTTTCCTATCAGCATATTGTCGCCGTGTTTCAGTGCGATTTGTTTGTAATGAGATCCTTCGTTGTTCAAGGCTCTAACCAGTTTCCATAGCTTATTTCCGTCTTTATCTAAGTTTAGATTTTCTGTTTTTTCTTTCCAGCAGTCTCTTGTTGTTTTATTTAATGTTTTTCGGTATTTTGCAGTGTTGGCTTTGAGTAATATGTTTCCTACGGTTGTTTGTTCTCTTTCTGCTGTGTTTGTGACCTCTGTTACTTCATCTTCGAGCCTTTGAAGTTCTTCAGTCCAGTAAGGTTTGTAATTTTTTCTTGCCCCTCTGGGAATAGAATCAGTGGCTGCTTGTAGTATGGCTCTGTTTAGGCTTTCGACCATCGTTTTCATATTTCCGTGCCGTGTGTTAATGGTTTCACAAAACCTGTCTGACAACATTGAAAACTTGTCCCAGTCAGCTCGTTTGTAGTTCCATCGAGGAAGTAGTTTTTCTTCCTGTGGAACAAATTCCATATTTATGACCAGCTTTATTGGTTTGTGGTCACTACCTGCTAGCTGATCAAGCACGTGTCTGTCTATTTTATATCTGATATCTCCTGTAGAAAAGGCTAGATCTGGAGTGGAAGTAGTGTGCCATCTTCTGGAGTAAAAACTGGGGTTGTCATCAGGACTGTTGATTAGGTAAAGATTTGTATCTATCTCCCAGTCTTCCACTTCGTCTCCTCTGTTGTCTGTATCTGGGTATCCCCATCTTTAAGAATGGCTATTGAAATCTCCTACCACTATGCAAATTGAGTCCTTTATTTCCATGCAGGAAAGTGACAGATCCTTGTTTGATGGGCCATACAGATTGTAAATACGGATGCACGTTTCATTGATTATTATGTCCACCCCAATTATTTCAGACTGATTTCTGAGGTTCACGGATACTTCGCTGCTTGGTAGAGAATTTTGCGTAAGTATCAGAACACCTCCTTTGTGTCCTTCTCGGTCGAGTCGGAAGGCCTGGTATCCTCTAACTGAAAATCTGTGGTTGTTGTTGAGGTGAGTCTCTTGAATGCATGCAACATCTATATCTTCTGCGTATAGACGGTTTGTTAAAGGAACTTTTTTGTTACGAACTCCTTCCGCATTCCACTGCAGAATGCTGAGTGTTTTGTGAGCTTTGTCAGCAATTCTAGCCTTTTGCCTCTGTGTAGCCCAGAGGAACGCTACGGAGTTATTGACAATTTGCTTTCGGTGTAATGACGTCATCATGGAGCGGCTTACGTTGTACTGTTTCGTTAGGCCTGTGGCCCAGTACATCCGATTTCAACGGGCATTTATGTCGGGTTGCCTACCTTAGCCTTTGACTGTCCCCAGCCTACCTGCAAGGCAGCAGTGTGGTCTCATTGTCTGACTGGATTCTGAAAAAACATGTAGAGAATCATTAACGTCAAAAAACAATGTCCGACATATTGGACAGGAACCGGAACTCTGTTTCGATAATGAGCTGGCGCTCCCCGTGAAACATAACACTGGGTCACTACACGAAAATGACCTTGCCAGACAATCTGGTCTGATTTGTATCAACTCTCAGATAAACAAACATGACACAAATGAATGGAAGAAGTGTAAACATTGACTCGAAAATACCAAATACTGTCGCAAGGTAGGAAAATAGAATGTGCCGACAATTGAATAGTGAACATAATTAGTATGCACATTTGTGTCCGTACGGCCTATTACGTTGCTTTTAGCACTACTCGGGCCGTCATCTGATAGATTGTATTAAGGGTACTTAAGCAAGACTAATTCACTAAGTACTTGAATAAGACTAGCAAGTGGAATGAACACTAGTCAAGAACCCATGACGTCATCAATCTATGCATACATGAACCAATGACGTCATCAAACCTTGTGTTGAAAACACACAAGTTAGGCCGGTGGTCCAGAGTATAAAGAATACTTATTGGTCAATATCAGATAGTTACGAAGATTTTTAGATCAGAAGCTGGTAGCTAGGAGCTTACAAAAGAAGATTGTATTAACAGACATGTTTTCTGGTGCTTTACCCTTTTGGGTTTATAGCCACCGTAAGTACCGTCTCGAAATAGAATTAGGTTTCGCATTGAACTTTATTTTGTAGTAGAAAATTTCAGTATATAAAACCAACATGCATACAACCTAAGCAGTATAAAGTTCCCACCAAGAATCAAAATTGAGCAAAGATTGAGAAAGAAAATAACCATTCGTTACTTCGAGAATATATGTGGCACAATTTGAAGAAATCTCTGCTTAGAGATTAAATGTAGCAGAATATTTGTACAGAAATGCATGACTAATTGGAAATGAGTCCATAATCTTTGTATCCTCTATAAAGAGTTCATTTATTGAGACTTTGGACTTATCTAATATAACTATTGAAGTTAGCCTTGACACTTTAGGGCTTTCTGAGAGTTCTACTGTTCCACAACTAATAAAACTCCAACCTAAAGTAAGGGCCTAAGAACCTGGGCTTACCAATACTTGTCTGAATCAATACCTCAGGCGATTAACTTGTCAAGACAGACGAGCCTTTCACACTAAAATCCACGGCCATCCTTGACAACCAAGTAAAGATACCTCTCTAATATCTACCCTCATAGTGCTCTATTACATGAGCTCTACGTAGTACTATCCCCATTTCCAGAATGCGCGGTCACACATTAAAGGGAGCTCAATACTGCCGGAGAGGAAAAGAGAACGAACGAAGTTATGTGGCAATATTTAAACATGTTCAAATCAGGCAAAAGTCGTTTTCCGCTGCCCAGTCACATTTTTTTCTTCAAAGATTACATGAATTAACGATGATATTTCATCCTATCCACTGGGTTTATCATTGATGCTCAGGGAGGGTGAAATTACTGAGAAAAAGGGGAAGGGTTGGTGGTACGGGCAGCAGGGAAGACGCCTGACTAGTGTCAGGAAACCAATACTTAGCAGAGACATTTGTTTCTTCTACAGTTTGTGGCACACGTTGGCGATACCAGTTTGTGGTGCAAGTTGGAGACACCAGTATGTGGTAACAGCTTGATTCAAGTCTGTGGATCAAGAGGTTATGGTCTACTCTAGATGTCTGCCTTTGACGGGTTGTGAAGATCCTTGCCTTGACATTTGGAGCGGTTACCCCAGTAACTACGTCTGGGATGTGCTCTCACCAAAGAAGTCAACGGTTATGGAGCAGTCAGCAAACAATTTCAACATCTGGCCAGTTAAGTAATCTTAATCTGGCCAAAGCAAAATAACTCACCACCCAAACAACCACCCCCTTAACCATTCTCAGTGAAGAAATACTCAATAGTTCAATTCACTATCATCATTTATGTATTTACTCATATTAAACGATAATTGATTATTAAATTTGTTATATGCATCTAAAAATTCAAAGTTGATTTAATTATTACAGAGAGAAGTGCACACGTATGAATCAGTTATCTTAAATATAAATACAACAGAGCTACTTAAATAATATTTTACTGAATAATTCAGTTAATATATCTTTATCTCCATAAAAGGGCGGGCAGATGCAAAGTTCACAACTGCTTTGATAAATTCAGCGTTGTGCTTGATTTCTGAAAAACCATATAACGACTCCCTAAAATAGAAGCACCATCCTTCTATTTACAAATCTGCCAGAAGTAATCTTGAGCTAAGGTAGATACCGTTAAAGACCCTCATTATATACTATAAACTTTGGTCATCATTGAACAATCACTGTAGAGCAAGGAGGGGGGGGAGGGGGGGGGGGGGGGGGGTAAATCCCGTGACAGGCGGGAAGCGAGTTATGAAAATATTAACCAGGTTATGTTGATATAAAAAAAGCCCTGCTCCATAAATATTTTAACATCATCTAATGATGTGCGATTTTTTTTTTCTGTTGCACTACACTTACATATATACAGAGCCGACTCTTATGTGGTGCATCTCTTTATGTTTGTATCAATTTCATTTCTTTAATACACCCATACGTTTTTCGATTACTTCATGTCTGTATTACTCCTTTTTATCTAAAACAGCAAGATCGACTTCCACGACAAATATGAAAAAACAAGGGATCTAGACCTCCAGGAAGACCCAGAGCTCGTTGGGAGGACAACATTAGACAATCGCTGAAGGACCGAGACTGGAACCAGGCCAGTGGAAGACCGCCGATGGCGTTCTCTCTGGCAAATCTCTACCCCCAGGGTAGAAGAAGAAAGATTAAGTAAGTAAGTATCTAAAACACTGCATTGAGCACACATCTATATTCAGTTTTAATACAGAAAAAACCTCGTATAAGATTTTAAAAACATGTATATCAAATGTTTGTAAATTGATACATCGAACATTCCCTGCGGAACTTATGTAACAGCGTGCTCTCCACGCACCAAATAAGGTTATATTCATGTAGCAAAGCAATGTCTCTGGAAAGTCACGGTGCCAATTAGACATCATATGTGGCCGTGCAATACTGTTAGTTGTTTCATCTGTCTGTTCGTTAGTGTGTTAGTGTTTGTTGAATGTTCGTTTTAGTAGAAGGGAAGATTAGTCCATCCGGTGTGTTTGTTAGTCTGTCAGGTATTATTCTTTCTGTTGACGACGTATTTTCTCCTCTGTGAAAAAGTAGAGAATTTCTTTTGTCGATGGTTCTCAAAATGTTTCAATGTTAGATTATATCAGGTTATGTGTCTTTACTTGACGAGTCGTATAGTGGTGAAGTTTCAACACGGTGTTGTCAACTTGAGTTGTTATTTGTCTTAAGAAATTGAGGCTGATGGAAACCTCATTTCCCAGGTTCTCCTGAGTAGCCTGCTGATGACTAGTTTTGGCTTTAAATGAATGATTGTCACCAAACATGAGCGCAACCAATACAGGTTACGATGATGTAGACTTTAAAACATGGAAAGCTGTACGTCACGACAGTTACAATGCATTTGTTTAAAAAAGACCCAGTAGACGTTCTGTAGTGCTGTTTAATTGGCTGAATGTGGCTTGCCACCATTTCTCATAGATCTTCTTTGGTACAACTGTTGTTCACATGTTCAGCCAAATAATACAGTTCCTAATCATTTCTCACAAGAGTAGTAAGATGTAATTCAGTCTTGTTTGTCTTCTTCAATTTGAGCTCTACCATATTTACTTGTATTAATAGTTTCATTTCTGTGTCATTTTACAAAATACAACCGCAGCGGTTCTCATCTATTTGAAATCTCTGGTAACTTAAATTGTCAATTTCTCTGGTAACATAAACTGTCTATTTCTCTGGTAGCATATCTTGTCTATCGCTCTGGTAACACCTACTTTTAACGTTTCTCGATTTTGACGAAGATAAATGTTTCTCTATACTTTCACATGTTTCAGCGTTCTCTTTGAGCTGGTATAATATCACAAAGTACATAAATTCGTTACCGCTCCTAATTTTGGAAAAACCATGAACCGAAAAACGTATTGTGTGGTTCTTGGAGACTGGTGGTCTTTTGGAGAGATCTCAATGCACTTGCTTCTATCTATGAATTTTGAAGTTTTTACGCCGAAGAAGTAGCGCTACCGTCTTATCGTCTCTCTGCAGTATGTAACCGCTGGACTGGGTGTTTTTGAGACTGGTCCAAGAAGGCACCAATTAGTAAAGATGTGACTGTTGGACTGGGTGTTTTTGAGACTGGTCCAAGAAGGCACCAATTAGTAAAGATGTGACCGTTGGTGGTGAACGAACTAGGTGACAGATGGCAGGCCTAGTTGTCGTATCTTCAAGTTGTCAATTTGATCTATTGACCTATCTTCCAAGTAAGAGTATATCTTAGTACTGGCCACCACCGCCAGAATTGACTATTCCTGGATGATATATATCTCAAGCTTCCAACCCTAAACTCGTTCCATCCCTTCTCTGTTGTTACTTAGTGACAACTTCGTCTAGTGGTTATTTCCTTATGTCTATTATCCTGTTTACTCTATTTCTCAACAACCTTTCAGAGACTAAACCCAACTTGAGAGGTGTTCCATCAAAACCAGTGTTTTATTTACATATCAAAATATTATCATAATAGGAGGCATGTGGTACAAATTCCAGGTACAAATATTTCATAACTGCCTCTTGTATGGCCTATTCTTCCTGGGCACATTCATATATATATATATATATATATATATATATATATATATATATATATATATATATATATATATATATATATATATATATATATATATATATATATATATATATATATGTGACAGTCCCATAGTCATCTCGCCTGTTGTCCACCGCCATTGTGTCGTTGTGTGGCAGCCATCTTGGTTTACACCTAAAAATATCAGTATAGCTGTTTACCTATAGCAGCCAATCAGAGAAGAGAAGTGTCCAGGTTAGCGCGTCAGTTGATAATTCTTTGTTCATTCTGGTCGCCGTCGCCGAGAGGACAAGCTATTGAGAAATACTGAAGTCTAGTTTAATGCAAGAACATGCCTAGGACTTGTAAGTAAATATATTATTCTCTAACATTCTAAAGTCTTGATAGTGTTAGAAAGGATATTAGGTTTACCATCTTTGTGTCGTAGTATTTTAAATAAGTATATATTTAATTCTGTGGTTTGTATTTCGCGTGCGGTTTGATGTTAGATCTAAATCTATTCGAACATGGCGTGGTCTATGTTCAGGAAATATAACACGTGGCCGGTACTAGAACTGGCATATTCAGTTATTACATTTGTGTAAATGAAATTTAATGGTTAAGTACATGTTGTTTGGGATCCAGGAAACCTTCCATGAGCTTATGTAAATCCGACACGTAGTTGGTTTTAATAATATTTAATTGTGGCGCGATTTAGATGTTATATTTATTAATTACAGTGCGGATGCCGAAATAGTTTATGTTAGCGTGGCGAGTGCTGCAATATATTATGTTACAGCTTACTAGGATAAAGTCCTGTGCTTTTTCAGTAATGTTAGACTGATAATGTGGTGTAAGTAATAGTAAGATCGGCTAGCTAGTTGGTGTTAGCTTTCTTAGTTTCCTAGTCTTTTATACTGTTGTAAAATCTCCATTGGTTAATTCTATGTTATGCATATTTCATGATTATTTAATTATTGTTATGTGAAGGATGGTTTGTGAGAGCACGTGGGCTCACTTGGAGATACATATATCCGTTCTCCGCTCCTGAGGGAGCATGGGGCCACAAGTGTGGTTTGCCTCCGATTGAAGCATTAAGATGCTTTTGCAGTAGTGGTTTCGGTAGCAACCGATGTTACACGGTGAGATTGCCAGCCTCATGCACAACACCATACTAGTCTCATTGGACGATATGCATGAGTGTGTGAGATAGTTGAGTGTGTCAGGTGGGCGCACATTTTCTGTATGGTAAGTGTTATTATTTATGCTATTGATTTTCACTTAGACATTGTTTTTGTATATTGTTTTTCAGAAAGTCTACGAACACTGTCTGGGTGTTCGGTAGTATTAAATATTGATCTATATAAGGCTTTGTGTTGCTTGAATTGCTAAGTCTGCTGCTGAGAGGGTTGCAAGCAACCAATAATTGCAACCCCTGTCAAACGATCCTTTATAAATTTTCTTAGTGCACGGGTCTTGGGTGTGGACACCTAGCCCCTGTCACACACACACACATATATATATATATATATATATATATATATATATATATATATATATATATATATATATATATATATATATATATATATATATATATAGCTCTCTGCCTGAGAACATTTTCAGGTATAGCTTATACATATTTTCTTCCTTTAATGCTATCTTATTTATTCTGGCTTCTCCCAAACCATTCATCAACTCTTTCCTGAGTTTGTTTCTCTCCTCCACTAATCCTGCCAGGTTTATCTCATATTAATCATAATACAATCATTTTATAATTCATATAAGCCAATCAACACATTGGGTACACCTGTTGCAATATCCACATACTTATACCTGCCAGAGAGCACATGATTCATCTTGTAAATGAAATCACCCTTCAATTTCTTACTCGTCTTACTTATAGCAGACGATATCTCAAAGTTCATTATGCAATAGCCCAGCACGGCTATCAGATCAATGTTCTTCTGTAAATCTTCTCAGGTGCTTACTTAGTCTTATGTTATCCAACTCATAGTCAATTTTGTAGCTTCAGCCTCATTCCTTGTTATCATGCGTTTGCTTAGTTGTAAGCGTCGTTAACCTTGTAATACTTTATCTCAGCTTCTGAAATCATTCTTATACTATTTCAATGTCTATCAAGTATGCGAGTAAAGGACCTACTTACTTTGGTTTCACAGAATCCTCACAACACTCATATTGCTTACTAGCACACCTTAACGCTAAGCTTATACTTTAATCACAGCTTTGTCTTTCATATTTGAATGGTTCCTACTACTCAAACTAGATCTAAAAGAATCTTCAGAAGAAAACATTCTGTCTCTCACAGAGTTGGAACTTGAGTGCCCTGCAGAAGCACATTCTTGCCGCTTTGGTCCCTTAACTAGGACTGCTCCTCAAACATGCGAACGCTCACTCGCGTGTCCAAATTGCGTTCTCCTTTAAAATATCATTATCAGCTGATCTGTCCTTGTTTACCGTTAAAACTGATTGGTCCGCATTATTTTCACTCAGCTGGAATATGTTCACGCTTATTTGCTGTGTAAACAACTCAGTGAAGTGTCGCCCGTTATCCTTCTAAACTTCACTCAGTCTTTTCTCGTGCATATTTTTTCTCTCAGCTGACTAAATCATATAAGGGAGTTAATTCCCCGTTGTCTCCCTTTACATGATTTGACTTAACCTTATATTGTCTTCTCTAAAGCTTGCTATAAAATTTTTATATGCACATTTTCTCAACCATAATTACTGACTCACCAAACCTACTTAAGTGTAATTAAGCACTTTCCTCCCCTGACCTTAATATTCTGAGTTTCCTCCCTTTGATCTTAGCATCCTTTTACTCATTTTATCTCCCTTCTAGCAAGACAAATAGTCTTTATTCAAATCCATTCATATTTCTCAAACCATTTTTTTATACATTCCCACTTCACCAAAACCAAATCACCGTTTATATAATCCTTGCTTGAGCACTTGTAATGCTCCTAGCAAACCCAACGCCCTAATATCCGGCCTGAAGCACATATAATGCTCTGGCCGACCCAACGGCCTAATATCCGGCTTTTGGCTAGGATCATGTGTCTACACACAGGGACCAATACAGTGACATTCATGTGTCATTAGGTCCTTTGTGTGAGAACACAGAGGATCACTAGGTGACACATTTTGTCATTGGGTCTTCTTGTGTTGGGACATGTGATCTTGACCAGAGCCGGGTTTGGGGCGGGGACAATGCGACCTCATGCGAGGAAAAAATATGCGACCTCAAGCGAGGAAAAAAAAAAAGTCTACACACAGGGACCAGTAGTGACATTTATGTCATGAGGTCCTTTGTGTGAAAACACGGAAGACCACTACAATGACACATGGTGTCATTGGGTCTTCTTATGTTGGGACATGTGGTTTTGACCAGAGCCGGGTTTGGGCGGGGGCCAATGCAACCTCATGCGAGGAAAATATGCAACCTCATGCGAGGAAATTTAAAAAAAAAACAAAAACGCCCTAATATCCGGCCTTTGGCTATGATCATGTGTCTAGACACAGGGACCAGTACAGTAACATTCATGTGTCACTAGGTCCTTTGTGTGAGAACACAGAAGATCACTGCAGTGACACATTTTGTCATTGGGTCTTCTTGTGTTGGGACATGTGGTCTTGACTAGAGCCGGGTTTGGGGCGGGTGACAATGCGACCTCATGCGAGGAAAAAATATGCGACCTCATGCGAGGAAAAAATATGCGACCTCAAGCGAGGAAAAAAAAAAGTGAGAACACAGAAGATCACTACAGTGACACATTTTGTCATTGGGTCTTCTTGTGTTGGGACATGTGGTCTTGACCAGAGCCGGGTTTGGGGCGGGTGCCAATGCGACCTCATGCGAGGAAAAAATATGCAACCTCATGCGAGGAAAAAAAAAATATCCGGCCTTTGGCTACGATCATGTGTATAGACACAGGGACCAGCAGTGATATTTATGTCATTAGGTCCTTTGTGTGAGAACACAGAAGATCACTACAGTGACACATGTTGTCATAGGGTCTTCTTGTGTTGGGACATGTGGTCTTGACCAGAGCCGGGTTTGGGCCGGGGCCAATGCAACCTCATGCGAGGAAAAAATATGCGACCTCATGCGAGGACATTTTAAAAAAAAAGCCCTAATATCCGGCCTTTGGCTAGGATCATGTGTCTAGACACAGGTACCAGTACAGTGACATTCGTGTGTCATTAGGTCCTTTGTGTGAGAACACAGAAGTTCACTACAGTGACACATGTTGTCACTGGGTCTTCTTGCGTTGGAACATGTGGTCTTGACCAGAGCCGGGTTTGGGCGGGTGCCTATGCGACCTCATGCGAGGATAAAATATGCGACCTCATGCGAGGGAAAAAAATACTTCTACATGGTTGTCTTCGAGCTTCTTTTTTTCTCTGTCCTATCTGCCTCTTTTATACCCCTACTTGTTTTTCAATCGTTCCCACGCACTTTCTACCGGTTGATCGACATTGTCTCGTGTCAAAACGTGCTGATCACTTTATGTTATTATTTCAAGTGCGTGCGAACGATTCTAAACCTATTATAGTGATTAACATTAAACTTAGTATGGGACTATCCTCATATAATTTGGGAACCACTACTGATGCAACTCACACGTCTGGTCATAACTGTTCTAACTTAGTTAGGGACTTTCCCTATATAAATGTTAAAACCGCTGCTAATGCAATCTTTCTGTCACGTACCACGGACTGTCCACTCATCAGTTTTGCCACATGTTGTGACTTTGTGATCTATTTTCTTCGTGCGGTCATCTCGCCTCTTAGTTTTATTCAAACTAAACTCTAATTGACCTTGATAATTTGTCGTTTAATACAACTGTCTGGTCATTGTGATCTGTTCTGAATTTCAGTTACTTCCTTATTACTTTTGTTTAACATAACTGTGGTAGAATTATGGAAATACATGTCTATATCTATTTTCATTTTCCTCATTTCTCTTATACTCGACTTGTTACCTACAGATATTTTTCTGTTAACTTTTACTTTCACACAGACAAGTTATCTTTTTTCCCATTTCTTCTAATTTAGCACGCGCAGTTTTGGACTGTGCGCTAAATCTCTTTGATGTTGAGTTTACGAGTAGACCGGATTAGCACGCGAGTGGTTTTATGTTAATTCTAAGAAGCCAGAGATCTAGAATCGACGTAACAGTTACGAAACAGAGGAGAGTGGCGTTAAGTCTTAACGAAATCTTCGTTAAGTACCGGGATCAGGGGAAATAAGTCAGAGACAATTGCTATTATCTTCCCCTGAATCTGTTCGCCTGTAAGTAATAATTCTCGATGAGTTATTTGAGATGAAAGACTTTGACCGCTGGGAATGGCCATTTGAAGCGGAAGGTGTAAAGTCTGGACTTTGGTCTCAGCGTGAGAAATGCGGGTAATTGCAGAAACGAGTTAAGGAATATGTAGATTTTCTCAAGGTGCTACATCTGTCAAATTGAGTCTGTTTCAGGTCTTAGACGTAACTTATTTCTTTCATCCGAGATATATATATATATATATATATATATATATATATATATATATATATATATATATATATATATATATATATATATATATATATACATATCTATATATATATATATATACATATATATATATATATATATATATATATATGTACGATATATACGACACCTCGTACCAGACAAGAGAGAAACTCGAAATACACAAGAGATCAAGTAATTGGTGAATAGTTAGACTTAAATATAAGTGGCGATTCCTTTTTAGTTAGATTTAGGTATTAGCTTAGATCAAGTAATTGGTGAATAGTTAAGTATCGCTTGGGATTTTAATATAACCCAAAAAATTTACGACAAAAGAAATTAAAAATAATAGAAATTAAATAGCGCGACGTGGCAATCGCTTGTGCGAGATCAGGGCAGCCATCTTGATAGACATAATTTAAGTGGGGATTTCCTGTGTAGGTTGTTGTTAGTATTAGATTATTGCAGTTAGTAGGAAGTATTAGGGGAAGATTTAACTATTGCTATTTAAGTATACGTGGACTAGCCTATTTAACTATTGCTATTAATATTTGAATAAATTAAAAATTGTAGTGAGGAAAAATAAAACCCAAAGATTATTAATAATAATATCCAGCCACCAAAATATAATTTAAGTGGGCCTAAAGCAAATATATTAAAGTTAGGCCTACCTGGAAAAATTCAAACTAGTCAAGGACAATGGCACCATTAACCAGGAAACAGTCCGGGGAATGAAAAGCCAATGAAAAGGACAAAACATCAAACCTGACGAAAAAAAACAGGACCACGAACACTGAAATCAGAGACACAGAAATAACGGACAGGATAGAGACAACTAGGGAAGAACTGGAAGCAGGCTCAGAAGTAAAAACAACAAAGGAAGGCAAAACGTGGGCAGAAGCAGTTAAAAACCAAGGTAGGGACAGCATGATAAACTAGAAGAAAATACTAACAAAAAAAATAGCAATGAAAGTACCAAAAAAAGACTCAAGACATACAGCAACCCAGGCAGATCCCAAAAATAAAGATGTAGTAAACATATGTCGTTTAAAGATAACGCAAGTAGCTGGTGAGGCTGTCAAGATCAAGGCACTAGATGAAGACAAAATTATAAACATCCTTGATCCTGTGTTAGGCAAAAAGGCGATAGCCAAAATTTCAAAAACCCATTTTGGCATAATAATTACCCCACATCAGAGTGACAGAATAAAAGAGATGTTAGAGGAACTCAAAGTAGAAGCAAAAACAGTGACTCTTGCACATGACATAAAAGTAAAGATAGAACTAGCAAAAGAGACCAGTAGATGTGTGCTAAAAGGGATAAACACTAACCTTTTATGAAGTTATGAACATCCTCGCTAAACATAACCCAGGCATAAGGCTGGTACACGTGGACAGAATAATGGTGAAAGGGAGTATTGTAACCCCAGTGGTTATAATAACGGCAGAAGGGAGGGAAACCCCTAAAACGCTACTGTTTGGGAAAACCAAGAAGCACACCGAAGCTTACATTCCCCCTGTGCTACAGTGCTCCAACTGTCTGAAATTCGGCCACGGAAGGAACAGTTGTAAGGGGAGAACAGTTTGTAGATACTGCTCCAGTAATCACTCCTCTATATAGTGTGAAAAGGCAAAGGCAGATACCGACTACAAAAAGGCGAATGGGAACAGAAAGTGTATCAAGTCAAAAGAAAAAGATCAGAAAGTAAATAACAAAACAAAAGAAAACAGCCAGCCAGACAGTTCAGCTACAACATTGGAAAATGGGAATGCGCAGAAAAGTGCAGAGGCATTGCTTCAAGAAGTGAAAGCCATACAGCACCAAATTTCCCAGGATGTAGCTAAACTGACTGTACTGAAAGAAGAAAATGAAATAATACTAAAAAGAACGGAAAGTGAAAGACAGGAGATTAACATAGGGAGAGAAGTGAATGTAGTATTGGATTAAAATAGGAAAGTGGTCAAAAAGAACATAAGACAACAGGAAAACAAAAGCAACCTAGAAGAAACTATCAAAGAACAAGTAGAGGTACTTTTACCACAATTAATAGAAAAAATTAGGTACAAAATGACAAGTTTGAATGAGGAATTCCTTATAAACCTGGTTGATAATGGGCCCACGAGTACAGGAAATATAGAATAAGAGCAAATTTGATAGTTTAACCAAAATAAAAGGGATACTAGGTGGTGTTAAAGTTCAACGGATTTAGAATTATACAGTGGAATTGTAGGGGTATCAAAAAGAATTTTGCACCCCTACTAGCAGAGACAGGAAGAACTACCGCTATATATGCTCTTCAAGAGACCAATTTAAACCCAAACAGTAGATATAGTTGTAAGGGCTTTAAGATACTTAGGCACGATAGGAAACAAGGTAGAGGAGGTGGTGTCGCAGTCTTAGTTAGCGAAAAGGTGGACAACATGCAGACAATGCAGGAAAATGCCTACTTGACTTCATAGAAAACAATGAACTACTAAAACTAAATGATGGAACTGCAACTAGAATTAATCCACAAGCTAACAGGGCAGACTCAGCAATAGACATAAGTATAGCAACTAACAAACTAGCGAACGTAAATTGGGAAGTGTTACAAGACACAAACTCAGATCATCTGCCCATTATAATAACCATGCATGAAAATGTCAGTCCGAACCCAGAACCAGAGAAACCGACTTTCAACTATAAAAAAGCAAACTGGGAAGCTTTCCAATCAGAGCTGGAGGGGGTGGAATATAAAGACATGGAATCAGATGATACTGACTTGTGGGCAGAAACACTGACCAATGAAATTCTGAAAATAGCAATAAAATATATACCACATAAAATTATGCCACCGCACCTTAAACCAATAAATAACATTAATAAGAAAAGAGAAACTCAATGGAATAAAGAACCAGTTGCCTGGTGGAATAAAAGCTGTGCAGAAATTCATGAGAGAAGAAAAAGAGCCTTACAAAAATATAGAAATAACAGAACAGAAGAAAACTATGATGAGTATAAACTTATTAGGAATGAATCTAACAGAATAATATTTAAAGCCAAAGAAACTAACTGGAAGGAGTTTAGTCAGTCACTTAAACCTAGCACTCAAATTAGAGAAGTATGGAAAAAGCTTAAGGCAATCAAAGGGAACAATAAGAAAACAATAATGCCAACAATCAAACTACCAAAGAGAGCAGAAACAGATAAAGAAAAAGCTAATGCCCTTGCCGAGTATTTCTATAAAGTCAGTGCAAAAAGTAGTCTTGGACAGGAAGAAAATGAGAGAAGAGAAAGACTTAGGATACAGTTTTCAAAAGAACTACCAGACCAGATAGATGAAACATACTATTTAGATGCTGATATAACAGAGGAAGAAGTAACTAATGCAATAAAAGATAAATCTAATACTGCCTCAGGGCAAGATATACTTAGCTATGAAATCCTTAAGAAAGTACCCAAAAGAACTATAAACATAATAACTTCCCTTTATAACAAAATCTGGAGCTTAGGAAAGATACCAAAAGCAGGGAAAGTAGCGATGATAGTACCCATCCTTAAATCCAATAAGGAAGCCCATGATGTAAGTTCATATAGGCCTATCTCCTTAACATCACAACTAGGTAAAATACTGGAAACTGTTGTGAATAAAAGAGTTAAATTCTACCTAGAAAAAAACCAGTTATATAGCCCAAACCAGTCAGGGTTTAGAGCAGACAGAAGTACAGTAGACCAGCTTGTAAGATTAGAACATGATGTAAAGCTAGGGTTCAAGAGGAAAGAGAAAACAGTGGCAGTCTTTCTAGATGTAGCTAGAGCATATGATGAATGCTTGCGAGACGAAGCTTTTTACAAAATGAAAAAGATTGGCATTACTGGTAAAACCTATAGGTATCTAGAAAACTTGTTACAGGACAGGTATTTTGCTGTACAGGTGAATAATGATAGGTCAGAAATATATGAACAACAGAATGGGATTCCTCAAGGATCAGTGATTTCTCCTTCAATTTTCACTATAGCTGTAAATGATTTAGCAGATGAATTTAATGACATAAAGAATGCAGTATCACAATTTGCAGATGACTGTGCCATTTGGCGATCTGGAAAAAACGTGGACCATGTTTACAAAAAACTTCAAAATCAAATACACAAAGTTTCAGAGTGGATGAAAAGTTGGGGCTTCCAAATTAATGTAAACAAAACAGTATGATTTTCAGCAAAGGAAATTTATAAAAAAAAATAACAAAATCAATATAACCATTAAAGGACAGAAAATATGTACCTCCTCAACAAAAAGATTACTGGGCATAACTTTAGATAAACAACTAAATTATAATAAACATATAGACAATTTGGTAGAAAGCTGTAGGGGACCCCTAAATATACTAAGGATTGTAAAAGGTAATGGATGGGGGGCCAGCAATAAAATAATGCTTATGTTCTACAAGTCTTTCATCAGGGGGAAACTGGATTATGCCAGCATAGTCTATGACTCAGCTGCAGCTTGTAACAAAGCAAAACTGGACAGGATTCAAAATGCAGCCATGAGAACCATTACAGGTGCATTTATATCGACACCAGTAGAAGCTCTAGAAGTAGCTCTCGGCATACCTTCCCTTGGTCTAAGACGGAAAGAACTAAGATTAAATTATTGGAGTAAAGTAGCACAAGAAGTGACCCACCCAGCACATAAAGCATTTGTCAAAAACCAACCAAGTGTATGGGACGCCCCCTTAAATAAAGATAGATATCCAACAGGATGGAGAACTATAGAAGACCTAACGCAGTTTAAAGAACTATCAAACACAATTGAAAATAGTAATAAATACCGAAGCAAAATACCACCCTGGGAACTAAAAACACCAATCATAGACTACTCACTTACTGAAAAGATCAAACAAAACATAGAAGATAAGGAAGCCAAAATGATAAGTAGAAAGTTCATAGAGCAACTAACTAAACAAAGTCTGGCCGTCTACACTGCTGGATCCAAGGGTGATAGTGGGCAACTAGGTGCCGGAGTTGTAATACCACAATGAGGAATAAAAAAGAGCTACAGTGTAACGGAAGGGGCATCGATTTTTACCGCAGAGATGGTAGCAATTCTTAAAAGTCTAGAAATAATCGAAGATAACCCACCAGAAGCTGTTACGATATTTACAGACTCACTATAATCACTACAAGCACTAGAACACCCAGGTAAATGTAGCCGGCCAGACAAAAAGGAAGAAATTCTAGAAATTAATACGTCACTAGGGAACAGAGGATGTAGTGTGAGGCTACTGTGGGTTCCAGCACAACATAGGTATTGCTGGCAACGAGTTGGCAGACCAGAACGCCAAGAATGGAAGAACAAGTAAAACAATATAAAAGCAGGACTGGGAAGGTCGGAGATCAAGAGCCAAGTGAAGGAAACTATAAACGAGGAATGGAAGACAACATGGAAGGAAAGTAGAAAAGGCAGACACGCGTTCAAACTGCTGAAAGAACCAACGAGGACGTGCCAGGTCAGAGAAGAATTAAAGATACCTTCGAACAAAAAACTGTGGCGTCTCCGTCTCGGTGCAGCATACTTTATAATAGAAGAACCACACTGCCAAGAATGCCAGGAAGAGAATGACATAGACCACTACCTGATCCACTGTAAAAAAGTATGACCAACAAAGGCTTGAATTAAAAACTTACTATAGAAATCACAATATAGAATTAACAGGTGATAAGGTTTTAAGTATAGATGCACCAAGAGATGCCCAATCAATACTTAAAAGATATATACATAAAACAAAGGAAAACATATAAGGTTAGTACTTCAGGAAAAACATCCAACTAAATAGAAATTAAGCAGCAAGAACTAACAAAGCATTAACAAAAAACTAACTACTCATAGGACAAGGAAAGACAACGAGGTATAGAAAAAAAATAGGGCAACAACTCAAAAAGAACAAATGCTAATACAAATTAAAACCAAGTGTAAAGGACAATAGTTATCTATGAACAACACAAAAGAGAAAATAAAATGGACAAATACTAATATAAATAAAAATCAGCAACTGCAAAAGACAATAGATATTTAAATTGAATACAAAATTAGAAAATAAAATGACACTAAATTCCCCATTTATAACCAACTTTCAGGTTGAACAGGGTAGACCAAGAGGGAATGAGAAGAGGCAATAATGGTCAGCTGTTAAGTGCCCACTCTCCACCCATCAACTCATCAAAACAACAACAACTACTCAAATTTATCCAAGTACTGCCAGCAAGACTAGAACCTTCTAACTTTCGAGTCCTAGATCTTTGTTAATAGAGTATCATATAGTTGGTCGAATTGGAGATAGTTTCTACTTCTGCGCTGTGGTATATATATATATATATATACTTTTGTCAATAGTGAAACGTCGAAAGCTTGCTTGGTTTGGGCATGTAACTCGTCATGACTCCCTTTCAAAAACGATCCTACAGGGAACAGTCGAAGGTAAACGGAGAAGAGGAAGGCACAGAAAATCCTGGGCTGATAACATCAAAGAATGGGCAGGACACGGTTTCTCCACACTTGTACGCATTGCTGAGAATAGAGAGCAGTGGAGGACCTTGTCTGCTGATGCTTCCACCATGGCACCCCTACGACCCATGACGGATTATGGGTTGAGATGAGATGATGATATATATATATATATATATATATATATATATATATATATATATATATATATATATATATATATATATATATATATATATATATATCTAGTAGTGATTGAGTGATTTAAGTAGTGATCGCTTATTTTATTTCACTAGTTAATTTCTGTGTCGTCTTCTTCTTTGATCCTTAGCCGCCGACCGTCAAAGTAGTCAGTGGCCATTACGCCTGGTAGCGTCTTGTAGGGCAACAACGAATTGATTCCACTTTGCTCGATCGGCGGCCATCCTTCGTACAGTGTATTAACTCTGGTTCATTCTTTGCATCTCAGCCTCCACAGTCCTCCGCCAAGTTGTTTTTGGTCGCCTCTCTTTCGTTTTCCTACAGGGGTCCATAACATAGCTGTTCTTGTGATGGCATCGGGGTCTCTTCTGAGGACATGGCCAACCCAGCTCCAGCGTCTGCCAGCTATGACGGTGTGCATGTCCTCTTGCTTGCTTCGAGTAAGCAGATCTTGGTTGGTGATGGTGTTCGGCCAAAAGATTCGGTGAATTTTTCTTAGGCATGTGTGAAAAGAGGACAATTTCGACATTTCCTTCTCTCTAACTCTCCAGCATTCCGCACCATAGAGAAGCACAGAAAGCACACAGCTCTGATATAATCTTAATTTTGTGCTTGTGATGTACTGAGAGGACTTCCAGATGTTGTTTAGACTAAAACAGGCTGTTCTTGCCTTGTTCATTCTGTTGTTGATGTCTTTGCTTGCTCCGCCGTCTGGTGTTACTATGCATCCTGGATATGTGAAGGTGTCTGTCTGTCCCAGTTGCTGATTCCTTGCTGATATGGGCTCAGGGCTGCTCACATTGAGTGTCATGACCTCTGACTTCTTTAGATTGATGTTCAAGCCCACCTGCTGGCTATACTTATTAAGTCTATCCGTTACTTCCTGGATGTGTTGATGGGAATGTGTAGATTTTTCCAAGGTGCTACATCTGGCAAATTGAGTTTGTTTCAGGTCTTAGACGTAACTTATTTCTTTCATCCGAGATATACATATACTCTAGATTTTCTACTCAAATTCATCCAAGTACCGCCAGCAAGACTAGTACCTTCTAGCTTTCGAGTCCTAGATCTCTGTTAATAGAGTATCATTTAGTTGGTCGAATTGGAGCTAGTTTCTACTTCTGCGCTGTGGTAAATATATATATGTATATATATATATATATATATATATATATATATATATATATATATATATGTATATATATATATATATATATATATATATATATATATATATATATATATATATATATATATATATATTATAGACCTCACAAAAGCATTCGACTTGGTTAGTAGGGATGGACTCTTTAAAATCCTCCTGAAAATAGGCTGCCCTTCTAAAATGCTGGAAATGATAAAGTCATTCCATGACGACATGAAGGAAACAGTCCAATATGCTGGAAGCACGTCACAGCCCTTTGATATACGAAGTGGCGTTAAACAAGGCTGTGTTCGGGCTCCGACCCTCTTCGGAATCTTCTTTGCCTTACTCTTGAAACATGCATTCAGAGATGCAACTGAAGGAATATGCCTTCACACTAGATCAGATGGCCGTCTGTTTAATCTTTCAAGGCTGAAGGCAAAAACAAAAATCAGAAGGGTCACTATAAGAGACTTGTTGTTCGCTGATGATGCTGCAGTCGTCACTCAAAGCCAACAGGAACTTCAGAGCTTGATGAATCGCTTCACTAAAGCATGCAAGGACTTTGGCCTCACAATAAGTCTAAAGAAAACGAATGTGCTGAGTCAGGATGTGGGTGCTGCACCAGTTATCACTATCGATAACTATGAATTGGCAGTGGTGCACCACTTCACATACCTAGGGTCTACCATCAATGACAAACTCTCACTGGATACAGAAATCGACAGCCGCATTGGCAAAGCTGCAGCTACCTTTGCCCGCCTCACATCGCGTGTTTGGGAAAACTCTAAACTCACAATGAAGACCAAAGCTGCGGTATATAATGCCTGCGTCACCAGCACACTCCTATATGGCAGCGAGACCTGGACGACCTATGCTAAGCAAGAAAGAAGGCTCAATACCTTCCATTTGCGGTGTCTACGCCGCATCCTCGGCATCTCGTGGAAAGATAAAGTGACAAATGTCGAGGTGTTGTCACGTGCTGGCCTTCAAAGTATGTATATGCTGCTTAGACAGCGCAGACTTCGCTGGCTTGGCCATGTTCGCCGCATGGAAGATGGTCGCATCCCAAAAGATATCTTCTACGGACAATTAGCAGATGGCAAGAGAACAGTTGGGCGACCACAGCTGAGGTTCAAAGATGTGTGCAAGAGAGATATGAGGGCGCTGGACATGGATCCAGCAACATGGGAGGATGAAGCTGCCGATCGCACTAAGTGGCGATGCTATTTACGGCGCCACCTCAGATTGGGCGAAGAGAGGCTCACACAAGAAGCAGAGGTGAGGAGAAAACGTCGAAAGGAGCACCAGGAAAATAAGCAGCTGAGGGCTGCCACCTCAAGGGCGCATTCCCATAGTCAGTTATGACTGAAGGGGCTATTATTATTATTATTATTATTATTCTCTAAAGTTACTGCGTTACAGTGAAGAGCAAATAAATTATATTTCTAGCTAAACTCATTCGGCTATTAATAAATTTGATTAAACTGCTAGTAACCAGCAAGAGAATAGTTTAACTAACTAAGTAAATGCACTGATGACTCATGAGTATTGACGAAATATAATTTATGTATTTCTAATTCATGATGATGGGTTTTTTAAATGACTAGAATTTATTTCACGGAGGTTTTAACGATGAGACTAGCTCTAAGCTTGTGGTTTCTAATTTAAGTTGAATAACCGAAGTGAATATTATTTACGCGTAGGATTAGATATACTTTTAGGGTTGAGTATTTATGTGTTTCTTTTCTTCCCTATACAGTATTTTGGGTCATAAACCCTAAATCTTACCAGCGACTTTCAGTACCTATGTAACTGAGAAGAACTTTACTTAAAGAACATTCTGAATATAATTACCGGTGTTTTGCAAGTGACATGTCTGGCCTCGTGTTTTTTACACACAGAAGAACGACAGAGTACTGGCCCAAAAGTAAAATTAAGAATAAAGGGTAACTGGACTTACAGAATATCCAGATTTCTTTCTCAAGTTCATATATACTTCGCCTGTGGTGGCGACTGAAATAACATTTGACATTTCCCATATAACGACCATTGTGTTGTGAAGGAGATTTATCCTAAACCGATTTATGTACCTGACATTCAACTTAACGAGTGAAGTTCCAAGCTATTGTACTCTGTGAACATTAGATATCTTAAGTACTTTCCTAACTGGACAAAAATTGAAGTGACCTTCATCAGCCTCCTATTTACAACAGTGAGACAAGCGTTTCCCAACATTTTGATTAATTAGTCTTTGGAGAAACTGGGGTTTGACTCGCCAGTAAACTCAAACTTGGATGGTCTGTGAGTGATTGAACAATTTGTTCCAGATGTTATGAAAAGTATCGATTAGGTAAGAGTGCGCATGTTGTCTGTGATCACAGCTGTCAGAGCGAGAGAATAACAGGGATGAATAATTCGTTTATGATTTAACCCATGTAATAACTTTGCATTTTCTCTTGTATGCAAGTTTTTTTGCTAATGCTGTTTTCCTCTTAGAATAGATTAGTAATATATATAAACTCTGTTCTTTACTGAGAGAGGAAATTTGGGACCTTAGCGTATAAATCTGTGACTCTTTGGGCTATAACTTCTCTTATAACGGGATCTTGGCAACAGGGGGGGGGGGGGGGGGGGGGAAAAAGGGGGGGGGGGGGGGGGGGGGAATTTACACTTATGAGTCTATCTCTTTATTTGATTCTTAACCTATGTTTATTGTATATGATTTGATATTCAATATTGTCGATGTATAGTTTTTTTTTTTTAATGATAAATAAAAATTTACATAAATTTTATCTACGTGTGGCGGTCAGCTTGTTCAAAAAGATCCCTATTTTCATAGATATGGTTTTTTTCACGTATGTGCGTCTAATCGTCGTCACTTATCTGTGTGTGTGTAATGTGATTGGTTAAATATATAAATATATATATTTATAGGAAACTGTCTGATCTGAACTCTCAGTCGTAATCGATAGGCGGGTTTGATTATCTATTGAATCCAGGGACAGATTTTACCTTTCACCATTTCACTTGTGAAATTCTATTTCTTTACCTTATCTCCCACTGAGCTATCCCATGTTCTAGTCCTATTCAGGAGGGTATAAAAGTGATCTTAATTACTCTATCGAAAATATACGACAATAACCTAACTAATGCTACTTATTTTATCGTTTTATGTTCTCTTTATATTCGTCATCTACAAAATCGCCTGTGCTTCGCACGCGGCTACACTTATAGTGTGACCAGACTTAATATCATGCAATTCAGTCTCGTAAGAAAACAATACCTTATGGTACTGGAGCAGGGGACGCAAGCACGCGACCTCTCACCCCCTTGAACAATCCCTGGAGCCGTATCTGTTTGTATCAATGAACTCATTTCCCACTTTGCACCCATGTGTTACCGGGGCCCGAAACGTGAGCAAAGAATAGAAACACTTTACCTATGCAGGTAATTCGTAAAAAGCGAATATGTGTGACGGTATTGCCTCCCCTGCTTTGCAGTAGTGGTCCAACAGTGGCCAAAACTCAAGAGTATCTAATATGGGCTTCAAAGGTGTCTACTTCGCACAAGATTACTCTTGGCAGAGAGGCAGATACAAGGGTAATGGCACTTCTATCACAAAGAGAGTCTTCACAAGATATTTAGATACGCGAAAACAATGCTGCGTTTGGCTCAGCACGTTAATTCTAGAATCTGCCGACAACTTTTATGAAGGATTAAACAATGATTAATTTTAGCTCGTTTAAGCTCCCACCTCTGATTAACTCAGGGCAATTCGTATTATTCTGGTATAGCTCTGTTTAGAGTGTGTGTAGTAATTTGACTAAGACAAACATGCAGTAACTTTAAAATGATTAAATCGAAGTTAAATTTGTAAAATTATAAATAACAAAATTTAATAATCACTTAAGTTTTAACAGTTTGAAATAACTGAATAGTTTAGAAGAAAAGTTTCATCATTGATGGATAATAGAGACGATGAAAAAAAAAAAAATTCACTTTGGCAGCTTATATATTGAACGTATCTGCCAATGACGGTTCAGCTCCTTCTGATGGGTTGGTTCTATTTACACTGCTCCCACTTGTCGCTGGTCAAGGTTGTCGGGTGTAGCTCGTTTCCCAGAAATGTCAGGGAGAGTCTACAAAGATGTTCCCTCGTCTTAAAGCTTAGGCGACTGTTTCTTTCTTGTTCCATAGATAGTATTTTCTGCTGGTACCACTAATAACTATAATAAAGAATAGAAACGAAACGCGCTTCTGAGTATTGTGTTTCCCGACACATACTTATGTATCCCCTTTCTTCTATTCTACCATCCCATTAATCTCAGAATTTACCCTCGATGAGAATTAAATTTAATCCCTCCAGATAAAACTTTCTTTACATTTAAATTGAAAAGCTTTAGCTTTACATTACCTTTTAATGCAAAAGTTAATAATACAGATAGAGTATGTTTACATTTACATCTCCACTGATTGAAAAGTGTTTACAGTATAAATTGAATATGTTTTCATTTATGTTTACACTGATTTGAAAAGTTTGAAACTTCCGTTAATTTTAAATTGGAAATTTTCACATAGACATTTACACTGGTTTGAAACTGTAAGTATTATACTTAGAATGTACATCATTTCTTTTCCTTCCTGCTCGTATGGAACCTGGGACTCTTTATGCGTTTAGTTCTCTTTAAGAAACTAGCTATAAAGCAGTCACCAGTCCGTGCAGTGGTGGTTCATGAATCATCATTATATACGCTGAGGTTGCTAGCCTCAAATGACTGGAACATCCACTAGCGATTTTCACTTATAAAAATGCACATGGTAATATACATATATATGTTAGTTCACATGTTAGTAATAAAATTTAGAATATAAAATCACAGCTTACGCCAATCCTGGCTTATAGACTTTTTGCTCAAATGAATAAAAGGCACTGGCAGTTACCTTATTACACGTGTACTTAGGGTCGTTAATTTGAACTTTAATTCCCTTTCTGACTCCGTGTGTTTCCTTCAGTTTCCTTACCCAACGGCTTTCCTTATTATAATGATAGAGATTTCCTGGGCTGAATTTTAAGTCCTAATGAATACTCCAAAAAAAAAAGGTGTCCGATCTGATAAATGGAAATTCTGAATTCTGATGTCTTCGGCAATCGTGAATCTCGCAGTGAAAAAACACTGAAATGTGTCAGGTTATATTCACTGTCTTACCTCACCCTGTTTGTTATGGGGCTCAAACGATCAGGAAATCTGATTTGAATGTTTTGCATGACTCATCTAGTGCAAGATTCAAAACATTACATTTCTGAAAATGGGCTGTAAACATCAGATTGCCGGCAGGCGATTGTACAAACATATCGGTAACCTCACACGACAATGTGTGTAAGATGTAACAAATTATTACTTTTGCTAAAGTAATGTATTTGTAACAAGGTGTACCGGAAACTATTATGTCATGCTTGACTGTCCAGAATGTGTCGCACAGACGATTAATCTCTTATCTGCCGCGCACCCGGGCCTAATCTTAGCAAAGCTTTGCTGCACCCTGGAAAACGCGATATATTATCACCAACAAGGGGTGTCAGATGTTTGAACAAACAAGCTCTCTGCTACATAGTAAAAAGAAAGAAAAGGGTGCGACTCGGAAACAAAATCGCAATGAAATCAGTACAAAAATATAACTGGTACAGCCGTAGGGACAGAGAGATCGGAAAGAGGACTTAACAAAATCCATCTTGTGACAATATGGGTTTGGCATGGGGCTGGTTAGTAGTATATATATATATATATATATAAAATATAAAAAATCGATAATGACGGAAAATATAAAAATCGATAATGGCGGGTTAGTAGGTTACTAAGGGAGTTTTTTGAAGCGAGTGGAGCCTTTTTTGTGCTGGCGAGGGTGACGATGCATGTTGGGGTGTAGCTGGCGGGTGTAGGTTAGGGGGGATTTTTGTGTGATGTTGTATTGGGCTGGTAGTGTGTTGGTGTATTTGTTTATACATATATACATACAATATATATAAAAAATCGATAATGACGGAAAATAAAAATAAAATCAATAATGGCGGGTTAGTAGGTTACTAAGGGTGTATTTTTGAAGCGAGAGGAGGTTTTATGTACTGGCGAGCATGACGACGTATGTTGGGGTGTAGCTGGCGGGATGGGTTGGGTTTTTGTGTGCGTGTGCGTGTGACTCAGGAGTGAAGTGTTAGAGACTTGCCCATACCAGGGACAGCATCTAGAGGTGGGAGTGAAGTGTTAGAGACTTTACTAGGGCCAGCATCTAGAGGTGGGAGTGACGTGTTAGAGACTATACCAGGTCTAACAGCAAGAGGTGGGAGTGAAGTGTTAGAGACTTGGTTATACTAGAACAAGCGTTACGCGGTGGGTGTGAAGTGTGGCGGGGGTGACGATGCATGTTGCGGTGTAGCTGATGGTTGTGGGTTAGGTGGGATTTTTTGTATGTATGACTCAGGAGTGAAGTGTTAGAGACTTGACTATACCAGATACAGCATCTAGAAGGAGGAGTGAAGTGTTAGAGACTTGATTAGGACCAGCATTGAGAGAAGGGAGTGAAGTGTTAGAGACTACCAGGTCTAGCATCAAGAGGTGGGAGTAAAGTGTTAGAGACTTGGCTATACTAGAACAAGCATTGTGAGGTGGGAATTAAGTGTGGCGGGGTTGACGGTGCATGTTGGGGTGTAGCTGGGGGTTGTGGGTTAGGGCGGATTTTTGTGTGTATGACTCAGGAGTGAAGTGTTAGAGACTTGCCTATACCAGGTCCAGCGTGAAAGTGAAGTGTTAGAGACGTGACCAGGTCCAGCATCTAGAGGTGGGAGTGAAGTGTTAGAGACGTGACTAGGTTTAGCATGAAGAGGTGGGAGTGAAGTGTTAGAGCCTTTACTAGGACCAGCAGTGAGAGGAGTGAATGAAGTGTTAGAGACTTTACCAGGGCCAGCCTCGAGAGGTGTGAGTGAAATGTTAGAGACTTTACTAGGCCCAGCTTCTAGAGGTGGGAGTGAAGTGTTAGAGACGTGACTAGGTCCAGCAGCGAGAGGTGGGAGTGAAGTGTTAGAGACTTTACTAGGACCAACACCGAGAGGTGGGAGTGAAGTGTTAGAGACTTGACTATACTATATCTAGCATCAAGACGTGGGAGTGAAGTGTTAGAGACTTGACTATACCAGGACCAGCAGCGAGAGGTGAGAGTGAAGTGCTAGAGACGTGACTATATTAGGTCTAGCATGAAGAGGTGGGAGTAAAGTGTTAGTGACCTGTCTATACTAGGGCTAGCAGCTAGAGGGGAAGTGAAGGGTTAGAGACTTGACTATACCAGGTCCAGCATCGAGAGGTGAGAGTGAAGATAAAAAAATGCAATAATGTTGGATTAGGTTACTAAGGGGGTTTTTGAAGCGAGTGAAGCCTTTTTGTGCTGGCGACAGGGGTTCGTGTTAGGAAACCAACTCGGTTCTTGGGATATTGGTTGATAACAACTGGAGTTGATGTAGTGGTCAAACGTGTTACTGGGGCAAGTAGTCGGAGGGGTGTGGTGGTGTTGACGTTGGTTTTTGTGTTGTTTTGGCGTGTAGGTATTGAGAATATAGGGTGGTGAGAGGAGACGTTTTGTAATTATCGGAGGTAACTATTCTTGTGATGTAAAAGTATGACAGGTGATTTCCGTTGTTGGGTGAATGTAATTACATATTGAGACTGGCTCTGGTCCACGTGGTAGTTTTTTATTATTGATATTATATCATGAGTAATAAATATACTCACCCCAATGTCCATCTAGTGTTATGTAAATGATCCGCACACTGCCGTATTCTCCAACATAAAATATACTGTCAAAGGCCAGGCTGGACAAGGCCAAATAGACAGTTTTATTGAACACAAAGAGGCTCCGTAGAAATATATGATATATGCAGACTAGATTATGGTGGCAGCTAGATACTCCTTAGTGTTGCAGGTTGCAATCGGAACAATGTCGCGGCCATTTTCAGCCATTTTAAAAACTCAACACGCACGTGCTTTTACCGCTCGTTATTAAACTCGATCGATGGCCCTCGCAAAACATCGCGCGTAAACCATGACTCGTTTATAAAATTCCGGTACCATAGAGGGTGACGTCAGGGCTAAATATAGCTATCTAGAAAAGCGTAATAAAAAATCTAACATGCAGAGTTTTTTGCGTATTGTTAGACGAAAAATCTTAGCTGCAACGGGATTTACCTTTTGTAAGACTAACATTTTACCTTTGTAAGACTAATCATGCTGCTTTATTCTGTTCACGGCACAAGTTTAAAACACAAGCGATCAATAGTAGAAATTTATAAAAGAAACAATCCTTCGTTCGTGTGTTCGAACCCCCGCGACTTAAGGTTTCACTTTTTTCACACGGGCGACATCTGGTGATAGGTTTTATATTGTCTCCCAAGCGGTTCAAACATGTGGCGACCACGGAAGTGTAGTACATTAAATAAATGTAACTAAGTATTTGTTAAAGTTATCAAACGGGTTTCTACGTTTTGTCCTGCAATTTTCAAACTTTAGTAAAAGCTTTTCTTCCAAGCAACAAAGATGTGCCAAGATTTTCTCCCAGGCCTGTGCATAGGGTCCAACCTGTAGGTAAATAGATCTCTAACACTTCACTCCCACCTCTTGATGCTGGTCCTAATCAAGTCTCTAACACTTCACTCCCCCTCTAGATGCTTTCCCTGGTATAGGGAAGTCTCTAACACTTCACTCCTGAGTCATACACACAAAAAATCCCAACTAACCCCCAACCACTAGCTACCCCCCCAACATGCATCGTCACCCCCGCCACACTTCACTCCCACCTCGCAATGCTTCTTCTAGTATAGCCAAGTCTCTAACACTTCACTCCCACCTCTTGCTGTTAGACCTGGTAAAGTCTCTAACACTTCACTCCCACCTCTTCATGCTGAACCTAGTCACGTCTCTAACACTTCACTCCCACCTCTAGATGCTGGACCTGGTCACGTCTCTAACACTTCACTCCCACGCTGGACCTGGTATAGGCAAGTCTCTAACACTTCACTCCTGAGTCATACACACAAAAATCCCCCCTAACCCACAATCCCCAGCTACACCCCAACATACATCGTCACCCGCAGTACAAAAAGACTCCACTCGCTTCAAAAACCCACTTAGTAACCTACTAAGCCAACATCATCGATTTTTTTTTAAATTTCCGTCATTATCGATTTTTTATATTTTTATATATATTGTATATATATATATATATATATATATATATATATATATATATATATATATATATATATATATATATATATATATATATATATATATATATATATATATATATATAAAATATATATATATGTGTGTGTGTGTCTGTGTGTGTGTATACACACACACACAATAAAAAGCAAAAGATGTATTCCTTACCCCACTTCCTGGTCGCTGCTTCCACGCTGACGGAATTATAAGTGCCTGGTCCAGGTCTTGTTCTTTAACATCTTGCATTATCTTACGAGACCATACTTGCTTTTTTAGCTGAAGTTTCGCCCGTAGTGACTTCATCATTTTAAATTCTTCTAAAAGTTTCTTCCTATTAGTCGAAACATCATGCTTCGAAACATCATGCTTCGCTCCTTTTATTCGAGTCATTCTCCTGGACTGCACGTTTTTTGAGCTCACGGGTTGTTCAGCAGGCTGGCTCTGTTCAGTCAAGAAATCCGTTTCAGTCGTGCTGCGTAAGATGTCTTGACTTTGTCCTTCGCCGATTTCCACAATCTCATCGTCGACATATTCTTCGTTTGTAGTCACAGATAAAAAGCTTGATGACGAATATAGGTCATAGTCTGATTCTGCTTGTTCTGCAAACTGCTGCTGTTCACCGAGTAATGAAGACCATTCCTTATCTTTTAATAGCCTTCTGTTAGTCTCACTTTCACTTAAAGAGAGTGCCCGTTTACCATCATCAGATATCTTTTTTTTGTCCCACTCCTCACTTGACAAGAAAGATCGTTTATAAACGTCTGATTGCTTTCTCCTATCCACCCTTTCGCTGACAGAGAGTGGCCATTCCTTTTCTTCGGATACATTTCTTTTGCTCTGCTCGTCAGTGACGGAGAGCAATTGTGACTCATCTTCTGGTACCTTTCTTTTATCCAGTGCTTTTCTTATAGGGAGTGAATACTCCTTTGCTTCTGGTGCTTTCCTTGTGGCTAATAGTAGTTGATTATCGGTAGGAGGAGTGGTAGGCACAACTTCTGGGCTTTTTGTGTCTCTTTCTGTTTTACGTATTCCACCGGCCGCAAACTTTTTCTTCGCTCTAAGAACAGCCATTATCCTTTGTTCTGCCGCCACCGAAGACTTTCTTCTGACTTTACTAAGTGAACTTTCAAGATTAGTCTGTTGTTGCTTCATGTTCTGCAAAGAAATAAAAAAAATTATACCATAAATAAAGGCGCGTGCAAAAGAGCGCGTGTTTTAAAAAAAAAATGTATATATGCATCTTCTCAAACGACCATTCCTGCTAGTGTGTTTTATATCAATTCCAACAAATTTAACCTTGATGATTCATCGATTGCAGTGTCATTCTCTAAGAGACGATCACTTATTGTTCTTAGTATCTCTCCCTTATCCATATACAATGAGCCCACTATGGGTACTCATGAAGCTAGTCTTGTCAGCTCTTTCAATTCTGCGTACCCCAGCATGACAAAGACAGTAGATCCAAAAAGATTTCTGAAGATTCGAGGATTCTGTTGAGGTTATCCATTCATGCCCAGGCTATCCATTTTGTACTTTCCGAAGCAAGGACTGAGAGTTTGACATAATAATTACTTTTGTTAACCAAGTTTCAGACAGTCACCTTAGAACTGCAGTAGCTGCATTAACTTTCATTCTCATGCAGGTGGTTGTTGTCATGTAATCCCCGCTGTGTTCCGTGACGACTGCCAATTGCATTAGCTGAGAAACCCAATCCCGATTTCTCAACTCATAAGATGGAAGAATGGATTAACTTTAATTTAGCTATTTATTTAAGTTTTTAAAGACTGCAACTGCTAAATGAAATAGATTTAAAAATACTTATGAAACTGAGCACAGCTTATCATTATTTAGTATTGTATTTTTTGTTAAGTAATGTTTACTTAAAAAAGGGGGAAAGATAACTGAGTGAAATGTCTAGCTAACACATTATCATGTCCATTCTTTGCTTATCACAGTAATGTATGAATTCGTTTTCTTAGCGAGTAATGCATATATTATGATAGCAAAAGTGCTCTCAAGGATAGCAAAATTAAGAAATCTTTTGTACAGATGAGTCCCTCAGAGTTTTTAAAAAATTCATTTAACATTTTTATCAAGATGTCACCTGTACAAGGTATAATGAACTCCATAGACAGACTTTCGGTACTATCTACACTACTCAGTAAGGTCAGGCAATGATGTAAATGTTCATTAACGACATTTTTTAAAGCCATGGACTAAAGTGGTGCAACACATAACAGAAAGAATGAAAGCAGGAACATAACATATATTTATTTAGCTGTTCACGAGAAAAAAATTAACAAAATTGATCTAGTATTAATTCTGATATTGAGACAGCACAAACAGTCAATCCATCAATGGCCTTTTATCTCCTCGTCAAGTGTTACCTCAGCTCAAGTTCTTTCCGAGTCTTCCTCATAATTTTCAATTATGTCTTCAGTTCTTTTCTCCATGCTATTTGTGTGTGTGTGTCTACCTCTGCCTCTCTTTCCTGGGGTATTCCAGAACAAGGCATGCTTTGCAATGCTATCAACAAGTTTCCTCAATTAGTGTCCTATCCATCACCAGCGTTTCCCTCTCAACGCTTGTTCCACTGGCGCCTGACTGGTTCTTCTCATCAGTTCCATATTGGTGAACTTGTTGCACTATTTCAATCCTTCTACTCTACACCAGCACCAATGGGTATAGCTGTTTGGTTGTTGTTATTGTTGTTATTACTGTTGTTGTTTCTTTCTCGCTGCATGTTTCAGAGTTGTAGATTCTTTTTCTGTGCTGGTTTTGATATTTCTTGTATCTCCATATATTTCCTAATGCAATGATGGCTTTTCTAACCTTTTGTTTTATTATTTAGGTACCATTGTCTGTCTTCGAACATTATTTGTATTGCTGTCCAGATATATGTACGAGTCTACATCTTGTACAGGTGTTTCTTCAACTCAAATTTTAGTAACATTTCCGCATTTATTTTTATTATCTTTGCTTTCCCCGTTGTCGCATAGAGATTTATGATCAATAAATTTTCTATATTCTTTTCTTTTCTGCCCGTGTCCTCTACTTTATTATCGCTCTTTTATCCTGTTCCTGGTTTTTGTCGCATTCGTTCGTTTGCGAAAAAATATTACTTTCTCATTCAAACTTTCGCCTGTTTCTTTTCTCATTTAGAAACGCATTTTATTGCATAAGGTGTCAGTCCCTGCAGTAGACGAAATGCTGGGAGAATACGGTCTCGACAGACAGAAGGGCAGACATTAGTCTACAGCTTCCCCTGTTACAGTGCTTCTACGGCCAGTTTCTTGGCCTGAGGTGTGGAAAGCGCCAGACATGCATCGCTCAGAACGGCCACATGTTAAGACGCGTATTGACAGGTTATGGTAGGCGTCTGAGTTATGTGAAGTGTTAAGAGGAATGAGAATAGTTAGACGGAGGTGTCGAAGACGCGTTTGGCAGTTATGGCCTGCGTCTTAGTTAAGTGTTAAGAGAAGAGAGGGGGAGACGGGGGGTTTGCGAAATAACGTGGGATCCTTTGTCTGGTTAAGATATATCTACGCGTAGTTAAACTGGACTTCATTCATACTCCTAAATCTGCAGCAGACAGATCACTCGTGCTAGAAAATATCTTGTATATTGCAAAGTTCTGAGTTTCTTGGCAACATTTTGCCGAGTTCTAGACTACCATTATATTGAAGGATTCTAGTTCGTGGTATTTAATCTGTAGTTCTGTGTGGAGGTAAATATATATATCTAATAGGTTGAGTGATTAAGTGTTAAATTGCCTATTATATTTCAGCAGTTAGATTTTTGTGCAGAGAAATTAATTTATAAGTCTGTTACATTCTCTAGTGGTGTATTACAGTGGAAAGCAGAATAAACTATAAATTCTAGCTTAAACTCATGCAGCTGTAAATGAATTTAATTATACTGCTAATAATCAGTCGAGAATATTTTTAAAAACTAACTTAAAACTGCACTGATTCATCATTGAGTATTGACGAAATACGTATGTATTTCTAATTAATGATGATTGATTTTATGAATTATACCTTATATCACGGGAGTTTTAAATGATAAGTCAAGCTCTCCGCTTGCAGTTTATAATGTACGGAGAAATGTCTGTGAAGAACAAAAACATTTTTTTCTTAGAGACTTGGGTGTATAAAGTAAAACCTGTCTAGATTGCATTGGAAGCCAGAACGACAGAGTACCCATTACATAAACTTTTTTTTTAAGATTTAATGAAGTAACGGGCCTATCGAGCCTGATTTAATTCTTCCAGTGAAAAACCTCAAGTACATTTCAGCCCTTGTGGCAAGCAAAATATTAACATCAGTAACATTCCAACGAAGTTTTAACTAGTGTGGTGTGACCAAATAAAGTCCTATACTGAGAGAAGGGCACCGACCTGACATTACTAGAAACCTAAGCTGTTGACACGAGAGACCAGGGGCGGCTTCTCTCTTTAGTCTGGCGGTCAGATCCCCAAAAGTCTTCTGAGATAAAAAAAAGGTGTCAAATTTCTCATGTCCCCCCAATCTTGCATTCCAGTTGTAGATATACAGACCATGAAGAAATGCATGTTATCACTCGTTGGCCAGAACTTGACAGAAGCACTAGCGATATTGAAATCTTGTTATAGATTTTCCCCTGGATTTTCATATATATTTGCAGTGAATTCTTTTCTCTGCAAAATGGTAAAATATAACTGTGTCTAGTGATCAGTGGTCTAGTTCATTCATTCTATTTCACTGGACATTGTGTTAATTTAAATTTATTAAATTAAACCATCTCAATAGTTCCCAGTTGTAAATGTAATGTTATACCTGTTATAATATTTCCAAAAATAATAGAGGCTTAAATGCTAAAGTAACTTTTATAGTCGCGAAGGAATTTATAATTAATAAATTTAGTTAAGTACTATATATATATAGATGTGGGTTTTAACCATTAGAACTCGCGCAGTGTTTATTAAATACATAATTAAATACGCGAGGGTATATATAGTCTTAATGGGAAATTCATCACGCTTTAGAATGTTATTTGATTTTTCGGTATATTACATGGTTTTTTTTTTTCTTCCTACAGAGTGATCGTAACCTTTGCGATCCCAGCAGAAAGAAAGCAATAGAGAAATCATACAGAGTCCTTTTCAGACTCGGTTCTTAACTTCCAGATATATTGATGGAATATTTTTAAATATAATTCTTGTGGCAGTCCGATGCGACCTAGCTATCAATTACATGAAAGAAAGCACCCCCAAGAACTTTTTTAAATAAATCATCAAATTTAATTACAATCTGTAATATAAACTGGAAGATGAACAGTGCCAGTAGCGATAATTTATTTACTGCTCTACTGTGAGAGAATACATATTTACCTGACTGTCTTCTTCTTCTTTCTTCTTCTTTGATCCTTAGCTGCTGACCGTCAAAGCAGTCAGTGGCCATCACGCCTAGTGGCGTCTTGTAGGGCAACAACAAATTGATTCCACTTTGCTCGGTCGGTGGCCATCCTTCGTACAGTGCACCAACTCTGGTTCATTCTTTGCATCTCAGCCTCCACAGTCCTCCGCCAAGTTGTTTTTGGTCGGCCTCTCTTTCGTTTTCCTTCAGGGGTCCAAAGCATAGCTGTTCTTGTGATGGCATCGGGGTCTCTTCTGAGGACATGACCAACCCAGCTCCAACGTCTGCCAGCTATGATGGTGTGCATGTCCTCTTGCTTGCTACGAGTAAGCAGATCTTGGTTAGTGATGGTATTCGGCCAAAAGATTCGGTGAATTTTTCTTAGGCATGTTGTGTGAAAAGAGGACAATTTTGACATTTCCTTCTCTGTAACTCTCCAGCATTCCGCACCATAGAGAAGCACAAAAAGCACACAGCTCTGATATAATCTTAATTTTGTGCTTGTGCTGTATTGGGAGGACTTCCAGATGTTGTTTAGGCTAAAGAAGGCTGTTCTTGCCTTATTCATTCTGATGTTGATGTCTTAACGGGAAATTCATCGCGCTTTAGAATGTTATTTGATTTTTCGGTATATTACATGGTTTTTTTCTTCCTACAGAGTGATCGTAACCTTTGCGATCCCAGCATAAAGAAAGCAATAGAGAAATCATACAGAGTCCTTTTCAGACTCGGTTCTTAACTTCCAGATATATTGATGGAACATTTTTAAATATAATTCTTGTGGCGGTCCGATGCGACCTAGATATCAATTACATGAAAGAAAGCACCCCCAAGAACTTTTTAAAATAAATCATCAAATTTAATTACAATCTGTAATATAAACTGGAAGATGAACAGGGCCAGTAGCGATAATTTATTTACTGCTCTACTGTGAGAGAATACATATTTACCTGACTGTGACTGAGCCTAATTTTTCCTCACTGGATTTAGACCATACCGGTCAGTTGCTATCATCACGCCTTGAAGGAATTTTACCTCCAGCAGCGAAATTAAAGAGACCTCATTTTCACCCCTGTATTGAATTGTGTCAGTGCCATCCCATAGACTCCTTTTCATATAATAAAACATAATAACTCTGAGTCTTCAAGTCCGGCGATTAGTGGGAATATTCGCAATCAGCAAACCTCGCTACATCTGGGGCGGGACATCGAAGTACTAGACATTTTCACGTGTCAAGAGTAATTGTTGTTTATATAATTCTATGGATTGTCTGATGCTGCAATCGGTAAGTGTGTGTGTGTGTATATGAGTGTGGATCCTCACGCGCGTGCATGAATGACAAGAAATCTAATTGTTTTTTTGCAAACCGTTTGTTAACTTGCCTACCGAGCAATACATTTTCTGTATACCCCGCATTGTTCCTTTAAGTGGGATATTTTGTTAACTCTGTTTAACCCCCTCCCTTTCAATTGCTTAGTAAAGGGAAGAACAATTTGGGATAACAGGTTTTTTCTACCACCCATACCTAGTATTGTAACCCCTCTTTCAGAGTAATTAACTTCACTGATAGGTTACATTACCTATGTTCCTGATAACTATCTATCGTTGGACTGGGTTCATCTTTGTCTAATAAGCGGGAAGGGCTTAGTCGATACCAATCTTCTTCACCTCCTCCCCACCTTGTTATTTGCATTTTCCGTACTTATGATAATTTTATGTAACACTTGATATTTGTTTGTGATTTGATTTTTTTTAGGTTAATAAACATCATAAACCTAGTTAGCACTGTGTTGGAAATACCCAAAGCCCAACATTTCCCCTATTTGTTTAATATAGTTGTATCTACGTGCGTCTGTGTGTTTGAAGCACCAAATCGGTGTGAGCGCAGGTGTGTGTCTGGAAACTGGCAAATAATTGTTTGACCAGGAGGGATGAAGAGTAGATTGGGAAAAACGATTTGTCGTAAATAAGTCTGTCTTTTCTCTCCCCAGCACACTGTGAAGCAACTAGTTACTCTGTAACCTTTCTATCACTGAGATTTCATCATCATTCTCCACTCTAAACAGGACCACTATTTCTAAGACTCTTTCTCTCAAAATAAATTTACGACAATACTGTTTGAGAAAAGATCCATCCCAGAAAAATATGTTAAGGACAAGCGCTATTATTATACGCACGGTGTTTTGAGTAAAATTCATAACAATTGTGCCTATTATAGGTTTAGCTCAGCAGGGCTCTGTTACAGTCAGTATTGTTTAAAATATCGATGTGTATTTTTTATTGGTCTAAGGGAATGTACCGGTAGTATTCTTTTAGTACATTTTAGATTTAGTTGTTATCTTCCCTTGACATTATACAGTTGTCCATATAGATGTCCATTTAAGGCTTTGCTAGATCGGTCTTTCCAGGAAAGTACTGGATTTTCACCATGTGAGCTAAAACACATATCACGCGATTATTCGCGCAGGCGCAATGAGTTTGGGCGGGACAGGAAGCCAGTCTGTCTTGGTCAGTCGGTCGGGCGTTTTTGAGCTGAACGGGGGTTCAGCGATTCTTCTCTGACTCTGTAAACATGTGAACAGTGTCCTTCGTGTGTAACGAAAAGGGTTGAGATTTCCCCCTTGATGTAATTCTGACATTTTTGGAGAGCCTAGGATGGCGAGTGTTTTGTGGTGTTATTCTTGAAGGCAGCCAAGGTAAAGATACCCTTTAAACTATATATTTTTTCAGCCAAGTAGTTTGTTATTTGATGCTACCAGCCTAGATTAGTTGGCTGATACTAAGGCGACTTTCTCCTAGTGCGGAGGAGAGTCCAGGAGATTATGAGATCGTTATATTTTGCACCTACTGTGTTTGGTCAGAGGAAGGACAGAAAAGATTATATTTTGAGCCCCCACTTATATGGCTCGTATTGTTATAGATGCACCTACTGTGTTTGGTCAGAGGAAGGACAGAAAAAGATTATAATTTGAGCCCGCACTTATATGGCTCGTATTGTTATGGATGCATCTAATGTGTTCTGTCGGAGGAAGGACAGAAAGAAAGTATATATTTGAGCTCGACACTCGTGCAGCTTACTTTTGCCAAAGGGTTACCTGGCTTATCTCGCCAGAGGGGATAGATATAAATTATTGACATACTTCTAGCACTATGAGTTATTGTCATTATGATTGTACTGAACTTATTGCTATGTCTATGAAGGGCTTGAACAATATGCCAGTGACAGTATGCTTGTCTGATGTTCTGATGATGTCTGTTGTCGACGTGATGTTACAGTAATAAATCGTTGAACCGTGAAAAAAAAGAGTGGCAAAAGATCCAACTCACCCAGCACATAAAACCTTTGATAAGGGTAACCAGTACATAGGCCACATCCCATTAAACCATAATAGATACCCGTCAGGGTGGAAAACAATGGATGAAGTGGATCAATACCCAGACATATTTAATGCGATAAACAGTAGTGCTCTGTATAAAGCAAAGATCCCACCATGGGAATTAAAAGTGCCAGAAACTGACTCCCACTTAACAAAGATCATAAATAAATCTAACGACATAATCTCAGCAAAAAGTAAAACACTAGAGTACATAGAACGGTATATAAATAATAGCCTAACTATATATACAGATGGGTCAAAAGATGAAGAAGGACAATTAGGAGCAGGAATAGCAATACAAAAATTAAAAATTTATAAAAGATACAAAGTAACAGGTAATACATCCATCTTTACAGCAGAATTAGTGGCAATCATAAAAGCTTTAGAAATAGCTGCAGAAAATCCACCAAAAAGTAACCATTCTCACAGATTCCCTATCATCAGTATTAGCTATCAGAAACAGAAATGAATGTAGCAGGCCAGATATTATAGAGGGAATACTACAGGTTAATACGTATCTAAAAACTATAGGATGCAGTGCAACACTAACATGGATACCATCACATGTGGGGATAGCAGGAAATGAGCTTGCAGACAAAGAAGCCAAAGGGGGGAGAACTAGCCATAATAAAATTGAAGTAGGCTTAGGGAATTTTGAAATTAAGAGCTTAATTGCTCAAGCAATAACTAAAGAGTGGATAACAGCATGGGACCAAAGTAAAAAAGCAAGACACTCATATAAAATCCTTAAAAAAGCAAGCAAAAAATGTCAAATAAAAGATGAAATAAAAATACCTATTAATAAAAAATTGCTGAGGCTCAAGCTTGGAACTGGATATTTCATGATTGAGGAACCCACATGTGAAGAGTTTCAAGAACCAAACAAAATTAGACACTTTCTGGTGGACTGCAAGAAATATGACCAACAGAGGCAAAACATTAAGACATACTGTAGTAACCACAAGGTAGAAATGAGTGTAGAAAATCTCATAGGCACAAAGACCCCTTCAGAAATGCAAAAGTTAATAAAACACTATATTACAAAATCTAAAGCTAACATATAAAAAACAAATAAGGATTTGAGTCAGTAGTCCAAACTGGTGAAAGACTCGCCCCAGATACATACAGATTAACCAAAGAAACCATCCAGTAAAAATTAAAAACATACTAACTTAGAAAATAGCATATTTTGGAATTTCTTTTAAAAACCATGTTGAACTATAACTACAAAAGGAAAAATACCGACTAGAGATAATATAGTATAAAATAAATACAAACAAAAACATATTACAATAAAGGAAACACATCCTGATATAACCAACAACTCCATGTACATGGTAGATGGTTGAAAGGGGCGTGCTACAAAGAAAAGTAGCAAACACATTAATAAAAAAAAAAATACCATTTTTTTTTTAATAGTTTAAAATGGCTTTTTTAAATCCAAAATATGATATTTTCTAAGCTGGTATGTTTTTAATTGTCACTGGACGGTTTATTTGGTTAATCCGTATGTATCTGGGGGGGGGGGGGGGGGGGAGAGAAGGGGGGGGGGGGGGGGAAGTCTTTCACCAGTGTGGACTACTGGCTCGGATCCTTATTTATTTTTATATGTTAGCTTTATTTTTTTAACCAAGTAAACGAGCAGGAGAAATGAGCATTAAGACCTACAAGCTGAGAGAGCCAGAAATTAAGACCAGATATCAGGGGCTTATTGCTGCAGCGGTGAGCAACACAGAAGAACGATCTGATGACTTGGAAACCCTCTGGATTAAATTCAAGGATATCATAAAGACAGCTGCTGCAGAAGCATGCGGTGAAGTCCGACTTGGGAACAAGAGAAAGAGGACACCTTGGTGGACAGAGGAAGTCAAAGAGAAAATAAGAGAGAAGAAAATGGCATGGAAACAATATTTAGGAGCTAAAAACACAACAGGACAAATGGAAAAATATAGAGAATATGTGACACTCAGAACAGAAGCAAAGAACAAAGTGCTAGCAGCAAAACAGAAGTCCTGGGAAGAATTTGGAGAAAAGCTAGAAAAAGATGCACACGAAAACCAGAAATTGTTCTATAAGACCCTAAAGAACATGAGGAAGGAAAAACAATGCCCTCTCAAATTTATAAAGGACAAGCAAGGCAAATTGCTTACTGCCCCGAAGGAAGTAATGGGAAGATGGAAAGAATATTTCTCAGAACTCCTGGATGGTGAGCATGGTGAAGCATCTGAAATGATAAACACTAGCACAGAAGAGAAAACCAATGATGGTGAAGATGACATAAAGATGGAAGAACTGAAGGCAGCACTGGAGAAAATCAAGATGGGCAAAGCAGCAGGGCATGATGGTATGGCACCAGGGGTGGTTGGGTTCATGGGAGCATCAGGCGACCTATTACTCTTGGGGGTTTTACAGGCAGCGTGGTACAACAAGACCATACCAAAGGATTGGGAGATTGCCATCATAACACCAATTTTCAAAAAGGGTGACAATCGACAGTGTGGAAACCATAGAGGCATGTCCCTTCTCAGTGTCCCTGGTGAAATCTACTCTGGAATCCTGGGGCAGAGACTCCGACGCCTAGCTGAGCCACAATTGGATGAGGTCCAGTGCGGATTTCGAGCAAACCGAAGTGCTCAGGACCTGGTCTTCGCACTCAGACGGCTGAGTGAAGGGGCCCTTGGGTATAGGAGTGAGATGCATCTTTGTTTCATAGATCTGGAGGGGGCGTTTGACAGGGTCCCCTGGAGTAAACTTTGGGACTGTTTGGCAGGGAAGAATATTCCAGCACCTCTGATTCATGCTATACAGAGCTTCTACAAGTCTTGCAGAAATTATGTGAGGACAGCAAACCATAAGTCGGAAGAGTTCAGGACCACCACTGGTGTAAGACAAGGTGATATCCTATCACCTTACCTCTTCATACTCCTTATGGACGATGTCATCAAGGCGTGTAAGGAGAGAACAAGAAAGTATTCAGTGGGGTACTGGAAGATGAGACAGGTCTATATTTCGGAGCTGGCATTTGCTGATGATGTTTCCCTGATTGCTAAGTCAGAGGCGCATCTCCAGTCCGGCCTGAGGGTCTGGAGGGGGGAGCTGGAGAGGAGAGGGATGGTCATAAGCAGCTCTAAAACAAAATCCATGGTGATATCACGAGAAGAAAGAAGACATCAGATTAAGCTGGGAGAACAGGTCCTGGAGCAGGTCGACCACTTTAAATACCTCGGAGCTATTATAGACCGAAAGGGAGGCATCAAAGAAGAGTTGGCCACTCGAAAAGCAGCAGCTGGGAGACTTTTTTCAGGCCATAAATCGAGGATTCCTCAGCAAGAGAGAGGTTGGTAAGAAAACGAAGATGGCTGTATACCGCTCCACCTATGTCCCAGTCTTGACACACGGATGCGAGTCATGGGCAATGACTACAACCCATAAAAGCCAGATCCAAACCTCAGAAATGAGGTATCTGAGGAAGGTGGTTGGGGTGGCAAGAGGAGACATGGTACGCGGCCAGACGATGCGTCAGGGCCTAAAATCCTACCCCCTGCAGACCCAAGTAGAACAGTCCCAATTAAGATGGTTTGGCCATGTCTGCAGAATGGGAGAAGATCGGATACCACGACAAACATGGGAAACAAAGAGCCAAGGATCCAGACCCCGAGGACGACCCAGAGTTTGCTGGGAGGACAACATTAGACAATCTTTGAAGGATCGAGGACTAGAATGGAACCAGGCCAGGAGGAAGACAGCCGATAGGATAGTCTGGCGCTCTCTCTTCCAAACCTCTACACCTCACGGTAGAAGGGGAACGACTAAGTAAGTAAGTAAGTAAGTAAGCTTTAGTTTTTGTAATATACTGTTTTATTAACCTTTGCACTACTAGTACTAATGGGGTCTTTGCGCCTATGAGATTTTCTACACTCATTTCTACCTTGTGGTTACTACAATATGTCTTAATGTTTTGCCTCTGCTGGTCATATTTTTTGCAGTCCACCAGAAAGTGTCTAATAGTGTTTGGTTCTTAACACTCTTCGCATGTGGGTTCCTCAATCATGAAATATCCAGTTCCAAGCTTGAGCTTCAGCAATTTTTTATTAATTGGTATTTTTAGTTCATCTTGTATTTGACATTTTTTGCTTTTTTTTCTCAGGATATTATATGAGTGTCTTGCTTTTTTACTTTGGTCCCATGCTGTTATCCACTCTTCAGTTATTGCTTGAGTAATTAAGCTCTTTATTTCAATCTTCCCTAAGCCTACTTCAATTTTGTTATAGCTAGTTCTCACCCTTTGGCTTCTTTGTCTGCAAGCTCATTTCCTGCTATCCCCACATGTGATTGTATCCGTGTTAGTGTTACATTGCATCCTATAGTGTGCAGATATATATTGACCTGTTGTATTTCCTCTACAATATCTGGCCTGCTGCATTCATTTCTGTTTCTGATAGCTAATACTGATGAAAGTGAATTTGTGAGAATAGTTACTTTATTTGGTGGTGTTACCGGCGTGTATGTATACTGGGTCCTTTTATAATATATATTTAGATAAATATCTCAGTGACTCAGGTCAAGTTCAATTAGGGGTATGCAATGTAGGCCACACACACACAGCGTAACATCTCCAAAACTTCATATTAGTACCAAGTCAGTGTGGACGAACTTCAGACATATTTATTTAACATAACGTTGCTCCATATATATATATATATATATATATATATATATATATATATATATATATATATATATATATATATATATATATATATATATATATATATATATATATATATATGTATATATTGATATGCGTAATAGCTTAAGGCGTCAACTAGACTGTCCTTACCGTCGCTGTACAGTCTGCTACTGGAACAATGTCCTCGACATTTTCATGCAGATTTATTTAAAGTTCACAACTCACTTGCACCATATTCAGAATTCCTTTCTTACAATAATCTAGTATCGACCCACAGAGGTGTATGGGTGTTCTAGAGATCGAACACTTGAGGAATCAGTAAGAAAGTAAAACATCTAGGAGCTCGACACACATGCGTCCGACCACCTTGAAACACACAGAGAAAAGACCTAGAAAGATCCTTCACTTCTGCTAACATCGACCGTATATTTTTGCTACTACGCCCAAAAGGCAATGACGTACTTCCTGTAACCAAGGATACCGGTCATGAACAAATCTTGTCCTAATCGAGCCGTATTTGATATCGACATATATGTTATGAGTTTTACTCATAACTGGTGGGTTTTCTGCAGCTATTTCTAAAGCTTTTAGGATTGCTACAAAAGAAAAAAATACCTACTAGAGATAATATAGTATATCATAAATACAAACAAAAACATATTACAATAAATGAAACATGTCCTGATATAATCAACATCTCCATGTACATGGTAGATGGTTGAAAGGGGCGTGCTACAAAGAAAAGTAGCAAACATTAATAAAATAAAAAATACAATTTTTTTAACGCACAATATACCCCAATTATAACCTCTTTGGTTGAACAGGGTATAACAGCAATATAGTCGACGAAAGAACGAATGAACGAACGATACAATTTTATGATAATCTCAGACCTAACGGTCTTTTATATTTGGACATGCGCCCTAATATAACCTACTAGGTTGAACGGGACGTGACTCGCCAAAACGAGGCAAAAACTTTATTTTAAAAAAATAAAATAAAAGATACACTTTTGGAAATTGTAAAACCGATTAACAGCGGACCAGCACTTTTCCTGGCATAAGAATAGCATCTTCAATATCGAGATATTTTAACGACCGAGGGAAGTCAGCTACTACAACGTGTCAAACAAGTTAAGTAAAACTTAACGTGAAAACTGAAACCAAGACACCCAAGCTAATAATAACATGATGAAAACGACCAAACAGTGACTACATTCTTTTTTTCAAATTGTGTGAAAATTTGTAAGATGATATACCAGAGTGATAATTTTTACTTTACATCATTAATCAATAAAGTGTATTGATTTGTTTATCACTGCAGTTAATTAACTATTTAAATTTCCAGTTATAATTTTGTTGGCGGTAAAGAAAATAGTCATAATTTAAAATTGGTAGGGAATAAATATGAGCTACACTCACAACACCCCTGGAACACAGGATAGGTCTAGTGAGAAGGAGACTTACTTGACAGCTCTCTTCTACTGTTACCATCTGAAATGTGCTTCTACTGTTACCATTTGAAATGTGCTTCTACTGTTACCATCTGAAATGTGCTTCTACTGTTACCATCTGAAATGTGCTTCTATTGTTACCATCCGAAATGTGCTTCTACTGTTACCATCTGAAATGTGCTTCTATTGTTACCATCTGAAATGTACTTCTACTGTTACCATCTGAAATGTGCAGTTAACTATCTGACCTGTCCTGTGCCGTCCATACCAATAGTGCACCAGCTCTCTTCTCCTTTTCTGAGAACTACTTTTTAATTTTCTGTCCATCAATCATCTCGCCACAATCGCGTGTACTAGAATGCCATCTGGGCTATAAATTCGTTAACTAACGGCAACGACATCAACCAGCAGAAAAAGGAATTGAGAAAACAGACAAAGCAGCTTGAGAATTTAAATTTTACTGATGACCTCGCTCCTCTGTTTCGTGACAGCCACAAGATGCGAGACAAAATGAAAGTACTTGATGAAAGGTCGAGAAATTAGGTCTTAAAATATACAAGCACAAGACAAACATAATGAGAATACATGCAGCACGTGCTACCAAAATCGCACCGAGAGAAACCCCTACAAGATGTAGAATCAGACATCTATCTTAGCAGCAATATAGATAGCCATGAAGGGACAGTGATTTAAAAATAAGGACACAATAGGCAAGAGAAGCTTTCATTCGACTGGAAAATTTCAGGGAATAAATAGAAACGAACCCCAACAATAAAATAAGTATCTTCAACTCAAATATCAAGGGAATCCTAATGTATGGTTCTGAAACGTAGAGGGGAAAAACTCTAGGCAGCAAAAGCGTTACAGACTTTCGTAACGGAGTGCTTTCGCAGTACAGGAGGGTTGAAATGAAATGGTATGATCACAAATGTAGATCTAATGAGAAAATAATGAATCAAAAGAAAAAATAATAAGACGTATTGCTAACTCCCCTGACAAAGGTTCAGACTACCGGCTCACGTTAATTAATAGTGAGTGATTATCTTGAGTTGTAAATAGAAAGTTCGAGAACAAGAAAATAAAAAAGGCTCGACCAATAAATGTTAGTAAAAAAGATTTGGGTCAGCGAATCAGAAGAGTGACAAGAGAAACTGTTACGCACAGATCTTCATTTTTTCTAAAGTCATTATATGTTCATTTTTTCTGAAGTCATTGTATGATCATTTTTGCTAAAGACATTGTATTATTAGATTGACTGAAAGTACACTTTAATTTTTTGACTGTCAAAGCTACATAACTCTGGATAATTGAGATTATCATTTAATATGATGTTACCTCCTCTTGTGTCGAGACACGGTCGGTCCACATTTTTATTAACGAAGTGTGACCATTCTCCTTATTTGGTAGTATCGGTCAACTGTTGTTGGAATGTCTGAAACCTGTGTTGAGGTCTCTGTTCATGTCCAAATAAGGCTCGATCTAGTTAAATCTTATCTGGAATGTTCCTAGATCGTCTTGTTTGATCGCTATTTCAAGTGTATAGGTTCTGCGCATGTCCGGACGCGGGGCGTCTGGGAAGTTTCTTTATCTTGAGAGACGATGTAAAGCTGTGAAGCAGAAAGGACGCGTTTTGGCGTCTCTGTGATTTTGTTAGGGATTAGGAGCCTTATTGTGAGATAGTTAGCTTACAAGGTCCTTCCCTTGAGTATTCTAAAACGCCTGGAGGCGTATGTTTTCTTTGGTGTGGATTTTCGAACGAAGGTAATGCCTCATTTACATCCAATCTGTAACTTTACTTATATTTGACAATGGTCGATCTCTGCTCACGTATGCATTACAGAAAGGAAGGTTCTTCTAATAGATGTCACGCCCCAGGTATCTTCATACCTGAGATCTATATGTAAACGGGTCATACTCAGCCCGAAGGACAGTTCTTTGTTCTATGAACGTCGCTGTGTGTCAGCGATTATGCCTACGTCAAGGTTAGACTTAGGAATGCCTGTAAAGGTCAGTTTGACCTGCACTCCTGGAATGCCATCCTCGTGCGATTTATTATTTGACTCGTTTAGCACAGCTGAACAGTAAGAGGATCTTGTATTGATGTACTTTTGTATTTGGAGCCAACCATATAATACCTTGGCGCCATATCATCATCTTTAGAATATGCCAAATGCATGGATAAACTATGTAAGCTGATGTTTGTGAATGTCATGACTTTGCTCTATTGTGAACTGGATGTACGTTCTTGTACCTGTGACGTCAAAATAAATGATGAAAAAAACGTCCAGAGCGGTTACCCTATTTATGACTTCACATGTCGTACCCTACGTGCTGTAACTCTGTGAACTACATCACTACAATACACAGCAACAACAACAACAACACAAAACCAGATAAGACACCCTACATCTACAACTATAATTTTACTGGTGTCGATAGGGGTGGTAATTGAAGTCAGCCTAAATCCACCCTTATCAGAAACACACCACGCGAAATGACCAGAGGTCATTAGATGACAGTGAGTCCTGAGTTGTGCTTCAGGAAGAAGGTGTGATCGCTGTGCGGACAAGATGAACCTTCTGTGGTTTTACAGATAGGGTTGATATGAAAATGTATTTAGATGTCCAGCCATCACTAGCCAGTGTTGTTCTATCGGGAGATAGTATTTGGTTCTGTAGTTCACAGTTAAGTATTTCTGAAAGGCGATCAGCGTTTATGCTGTGGTTTTTGTAAGTATTGAACTATGATTATATTTTACATTGAGTAGAATTTTGTTTACAGGAGAATCTTGCAGATGCACGATTTGTCAGTTCATTACAAGAACTTTACGTCTATATACTAACATAAACGGATGGTTATAACGACTATGTGTAAAGTAACCAAGAGGCTGTAAACATTTGAAGGAATCTAGAGATATTATAGAGGAGCCATACTGAACAAGGTTTGAAGTGTCCAGAATTGTATATGATTATCAAGAAAAAGTGAATGTCGACTTTTATAGAAGAACTGGTGTACATACAATTACTTATGCATGAGATGAGTTTTGTTGCTGCGAACAGTTATAGTGACCTGTTTGACCAGTTCGTCGAGGAAGATATTTAAGTAACAAAGAAAGTATGGAATGCTAATAAAGAGCATTGGTATACGAGGAAATAGGAGCAGGTTTTGGGAAGACTAAGGAAGTCTACGGAGAAAAGAAAAAGTTAAAGAGGAATACGGAAGTTACGAGACATAGAGTTCATGTATGAGTTAACCTGAAGTACCAAAGACCCAGTAAAGGCTTCTATGAGAACTCTATCATTTGAATGACCCATTATACTTGTTGTTTTATTAAGTTATTAAAGGTTTTTGAAGGAACTGAATGAATTTTATTCCATCTTTATGAGTTGCTGATCCTATGCAATGTACATTTAAACTACCACTATACGAAGTCACTATTAACATCAAAGAAGGAACTGAACGAACCTGAAGTATACAAGAAAAGGAATAAAGTATCATCCAGGAATTTACATCTCTGGCGGAGATGGCCAGTAATGATATCAACTAAATAACTTGGAAGATAAAAGAAAGAAGATAAAAAAGAGAACTTGTAAAACATATACGTACGCTATGACAGGAGTATCCATAAGATATTTCCATAGTCAAGAACAATGCTGCATTTGCAGGGCAATTGTTAACTTTATATCGGTCCTCCGCCTTTTATGAAGAATTAAGCAATTATTAATTTCAGCTCGTTCAAGCCCCCACCCTGATTTACTCAGTGGAATTCTTATTATTCCGGCACAGCTCTGTTTAGAGTGTATTTAGTAAACTGACTGAGACAAACATGCAGTACATTCAAAATGATTAAATAGAAGTTAAATTTGTATAATTACAATTAACAAATTTAATAAGCATCTAAGTTTTTACAATGAATAATGATTGATCAGGAAAAATATCATCACTGCTATGATGCACTGGTTATTTTATGTAAGAAGTAACTTGACAGCTTACAGTTTTCACTTAGCTGCCACTGGTAGTTTTTTCTTATGCTGGGTTATTTGGGTTCAGTGCAGATAGGTCACTGGTACTCTCACGTCTCTGGTCAAGATTGTAGGGCGCAGCAAGTTCCAAGAAATGTCAGACGAAGTTGGTCCCTCGTCTTTAAGCTCAGGCCACGTTTCCCTTCTAGTTCCAGAGATAGTACCCTCAACTGGTACCACCAAAAACTATGGTAAAAGAATAGAAACAAAACGCTCTCCTGCGTATTGCGTTTTCCGACACCTAGTTATGGGTTCCTATCTCCTATTCCACCATCCCATCTACCTCAGACTTTACCCTCGATGAGAATTAAACTTAATCCCCCGAGAGGAAACTTTCTTTACATTTAAATTGAATCGCGTTATATTTACTTTACATTCAAATGAAAAGGCTAATAGTATAGATAGAATATGTTTACACTAACATCTACACTGTTTGGTCAGTGTTCACAATATGAATTGAATATGTTTTCATTTAAATCTACACTGATTGAAAAGCTTTGAAACGTTCATAATTTTTAAAGTGCATTTGTTTAAATAAACATTTACACTTGTTTGAAAATGAAATATTATAATTAGAATGTAAATCATTTCTTTCATCTGTCCCTCCCTGCTCCATATGAACTTGGGACTACCTCTGCTTTTTAGTTCTCTTTAAGAAACAAGCAATAAAGCAGTCACCAGCCCTTGCAGTGGTGGTTCATGAATTCATCATTCTATATGATGAAGTTGTCAGCCTCAAATGACTTGGGCATCCTTTTAAAAATTTTCACATATCAATATTTACGTGGCAATATATATATATATATATATATATATATATATATATATATATATATATATATATATATATATATATATATATATATATATATATATATATATATATATATATATATATATATATATATATAAATATATATATATATATATATATATATATATATATATATTCGTTCACATGTTAGTAATGAAAATTATAAAATGTACAATGCCTCTTACTCGTGTTCTTGTGGCTCGTTATTTTAACACTAGAGTCCCTCTATTACTCCGTGTTTTCAGTTTCCTCAGATCCCATTTTCTTATTAAATGATAGAGATATTCTGGGCTGTTTAAGTCCTTCAAAATACTCCAACGAAGTCCGGTCTGAAAAATGGAATTCTGAATTCTAACTTCAGGCAGTCTGGTTTCGTCTTGGCAAGCGATCTTCACAGTGTCTTAAAACTGTGAAAAGGTCAGGTTATATGACCCTCCCCCGCATTTGTTTTGTTATGTTGCTACGAAATCATCAATCGTTTCAAACATGCGTTTTGTGTGGGGTAATTTCAAAATTATTTCCGCCTGAAATAATATGCGTAAAGCAAAAGACCACGTCTCCCATATATGGAATGAAAACATCCGATCCTCTCTCGGCCATGTTTACAAATAACTTATTATTATTACTTTAATATAAAGTAATGTCTTTGTAACAAGGTGTGCCGGAAACGATGATATCATGCACGGCTGTCCAAAATGTGTCACACACACGAGTAATCTCTATCTGTCAAATGAGCACTCAAAATCCGTCTCTTTACCATCTTGGCAGAGAACGCACCCTGGCCTTATCAGCGATTAAAAAACTGCGCTGGGCGATTTTAATGTTACTCCGTAGCCTGATATCGGGCACACCCGAAATTAACCAACATGGTTGTCGGCTAATATTATCTTATCAGTTCCTTCTCCAGCAGTGAGGAACAGGTAAGCAAACAGACATGACGACCTATCGCTGAGAGGTGTGTAAAAATGTTTGAAAATACAAAATATCTGCTACATAGCAGAGAAAGAAAAAAGGTGCTGACCACCGAAAAGCACATAATAAAGTCAGTACAACAAATGTAACTGATTACTGCGGGAGTGACGCAGAGATCGACCCAAATAATGTCTCACATGCATATGTTCAGAAACAATGCACTTTATGTTATGCAGAAGTGTGGAATATAATAATGTTAGTCACTGTAGAGAAATCTGGTGGGTGAACATATGCTCCGTGTTGTTGTGAAATGTTTTTGAGAAACTGTAGCATGATGATGTTGAACACAGAACGAAAATGTGAAATGTGATCGGTGCTGCCTGTAGTACTGGAGAGGTGTGATACACAAATGTGAATTTCAGAAATAGTTGTATAGAGTGAAGAAGCATGCATGTGTGAATTACATATTTACCGTATAAATTATAGAAATATCGATAAGGAGAAAAAAACATGTAGAAAAATATCCCTACGTGATATTATATTAGGTGTATGAAAGTATACTGGAAATAAACACAAGTTATGTCTTGAACATACATAAGCCTCAAAAAGACGAAGTAAAAACAATAAAATACAGAGAACAACATATAACTTGCGTATTAATTATGTTTAACTTGTAGCATCCAATATTTTTATATTACCTCTAAGATTTGTTGAGCTAATTCTACATCCGTGGGAGGTGCACCTTGTATTAGAGGCTGTATTTTCATTAAAGTTCGCTGCGCAGCTGTTTGTGATTCAGAGGGAACTTTTTCAGGTGTTTCAGGTTGGATTGTACTGGCAGATTTCTTTGCACTCGTGTCTAATTCAGGTTGCACTTTAATATCTAATACTTCTGTTAAACTCTTGCGTGAATCCTCAGTTTTCATTTCTGCTGTTGAACTTGGGAGAATTGTCCTAGCAATAGATTCGCTGTCTGAAAAAGACTGAAAAGAAAATTAAAATTGTAATGGTCAGCAAATTTCATGATGTACTTAAAAGATGTGAATTAAGTTGTAATGGTTATCTATTGAAAGTCAATCAGGGACCTCAAGACGCAGCAATAGAGACCGCAGTCAGCGACTCATAGCTTGACTGCCTGCGTCAGGACCAGCGAACCAGAGCTGGTCAAGACCGCACTCCACCTCCACATGGTGGTCCTGGAAACAGTCTGCAGCTGTGCAGGCTGGCTGAGTGAGTGTGGATCGAAATGGGAAGGCAAACCCGGTCCTAAAAAATGCCGTGCAGAAGTCGGATGTGTCGACCGAAAGGTGCAGATATCACAGCTACGTTGTAAACAGACACAACGCAACCACCGTCCTTTTCAGGGCGAACGAAGAAGAAGAAGAAGAAGAAAGTCAATCATCAGAGTAGTAGAATAGTGTGTGCGGTGTTTTCCAACCATACGATTGTTTATAATTGGATAAACTACCCAGTATAACCGACGTACGTTGTACGCAGGTTGAACGGTAGGTGTATCGCCAGATTGAGGTAAACCCTAATCGACCACGCCATTTATAAATACCCTTTAGCTCTCCAAGGAGCATAAGCCTTCAACAAAACATGCCAAGTCATCCTGTCAGTGCGATCAGCTCTAATTCTATGCTTTACTCATCATTTTTACTTCTGCTTCCAGTTCTCTTGTCCATTTGTTTCATGATCTACCTCTGCCTTTCTCACCCTTGGGGTTCCAGAACAAACAAATTATCTTGTAATGCTATCGACATGAGGAACTCTAAACATAAAAATCAAATATGCCATATGATCCTTCTTGCCCATTGTAGTTACTGCGGTCTCAGAAATCGTTTGGGCTAATGTTGTCTCAGGCGTGTCACAAGAAGCGGAAGATATGAGGTTGCGCATGGAAATGGCAAACCTCTGTTTTTTTCAGGAATCACTACTGGAAGAGCACAGTAACGTTCTTTGTTGTAGGCTTCCAGCAGGGGATCATCTGCAGTGGTGGTACTAAGCTATATAAAGGAAGTGATGACTGCGATGATTAGATCCGCCATAAAAATGGTAGTCCCGTGGTAGAAGACTGCCGAAGGCCAGAGAAGTGTTGGAGATTTTAACATACTTGATAAGCTTTTCTTGAGGTGGGATAACAAGTTTCCTTCCTTGCTGCCTTTACCTTTCCTGACTTACGAGCACAGTCGGGTACCAACTTACAGCTGGGAAGACTAGTGTCGCGAATCGACAGTAAATTTGAATTTTCCAATCCGTCCCAGCCCTTCTCCTGGCCTTACTCTTTAAATTTTTTCTTTTCTTACCGGCTACGTGAACTTAAGTTTTTTTTTTTTTTTTTTTTGTTAATTCTGCTATCGCGGCCGTAGTCATATTATTTTCGGCTCAGACCTCCAACCCCAAGGCGTGTCTGGCTTTTGATTTCGCTTCTGGCCTTTATTATAAATTCATTGCTCAGTCCTCAGTTGTCGGCGCTCTCCAGCGTACGATAACATTGCATGTTTGTAGTACGCCAGCCCACGGGACGTTCATCACACTTAATAGTGTTTTGACCGCTCAAGCTGATGCACGGGCGGCAGCCTTAATAAAGGGTCTCTTGTTGAGCGTTGCAGAGAGTCAACCCTTGGAAAGCTGGGTAACGTTAGGAATTAAAAGGAATTTTGGTGTCTCTGATGTAGATTTTAGACTAATGTTTATATTACTCGGGGTTACGCTAGAAAGCGGAGTGGCTCGAACAACTGCACAAAGCACACGAACGCGGATGGTAAGGTCAACGTCCTTTTCTGGACTTTATGAGTCTGATAGAAGCTACTCTCTTTACACTCGTTAACAAACTGGGCCCGAGGATAAACCGAACGAGACACAGGCAATTGTGAGCATAAGATTCGACCATGTTGTTAAAATTTTTGATATCTCGGGGTGAGTAGACATTTGTCATATCATATATGCTTAGTTATGAGTGTACAAAGCTGATAGCAGTGACTTGCGGGCTTTTTGTTCTGTGACAGCTCCTCATTAATTTATTCAATACCAATGTAGCGCAGTCAACAACCTAAGCTAACAGATGCTTAATTTGTTTATAACCTCATAGTTTTGTTAATATTTACAATGGTTAAACGGTAAGTTTAAGTTGACATTACTTTTGGGGAATTACAGTTTTGTAAATTATTCATATAAATCTGACCAGTGAGGTGTGTTCGCTATAACGACTGAATAGTGGGAGGTAGTCATTTATTTTTTTGCTGTGTGTAGGAGCAACTTCTCATGGCAGGTGTGGAACCATGGAATGCTATTGTGTAGTTTAGATCTAACTTATAAGGCAGCCTAGAAAGTTAACCACTGGCCAGCGAAAGAATCCTAAACCCTGTAAAGTCACAATGTATCATAATAGCATAAACATTGCATTTGTATGTATTCCATTTTGGGAGGTTATTACTTTTCCCTTTTGTGTATCGACCCCACGGGGCGCATACAGTTTAATTGTGTAATGTCACTAGTGCTTATATTTTCTGTAACTTCACGTAATGATGTAAACTAAATTTTACATTCTCAACGGGGACTACATGGTCGGAACACCCGTATGTTCAATTGGTAGAGGACACCCCGTCGATTTTACGGCCAGAGCAAATGCTCAGATGTACATGAATGTGCAAAATATATTAGCCTATGCGGGTTGCATGTTGACAATTGATATTGTGGAAGTGACAGGAGGACAACTCATGTGGAAAGAGACATCACAGAGACTTGCCCAGCAATAATAAAACAAATACTGTACCATAACATTAAGTTACGATTTTATGTTGCTTCAGGTAACGGGTGTTTATTTGGTCTTAGTTCCAGGTAACCCCCCACTGTTAACGCAAAGGACTACACGTACGCAATGGAGGGAATGCACCATTCTCCCTTCTGCCAAACGGTTTTCTAGTAAGCAGATGATACGACGAGTGTCAATAAGTACCTGTCAACTATATTTCGCTTAACCTCACTAAGCAGGCGGAAAAATTATGTGAACACACTTCACGGCAGTGTAGAACCAACGACTCAGCCTAGCGTGAAGTATTGTGCAGTAGTGGTTTCCTACTCGCCTATTTAGTACAAGTCAGAGTTGAGTGGCAATCAATATATCATTTTACACAGCATATCCAGCTAATGGAAATTATCTTATTGTGTTCTTAAACGGAGTACGCAATTCCAACAAAAGATCTTAAACCAGACCCAACCTGATGACGCATCGAGTTCCATATACGAGGCAGATCTGCTTTAATTCGCCGCGCCGGATAAGAGTGCCAATACAGACGGTTGCCCTGATCTGACCTCGACTCGTTTGCCTTCTGGTCAGTACGACCCCTGTGTGTATTAGCTATCAGAGGAAAGACAGAGTTAATCTACAGCCTATCTTGTTTTGTGTGTGTGTGTGTGTGAAAACGGCGCATGGATAGCGTCTTCAGTGAATTTATAAATTTTCCCAACAGTCCTAGAAAGAGACATAAAAACACGGACTTGTTATTTTGTAATTTTTCACAAAAAGCGGAAGGATTGTTAACTCTTTGTTTATTTTCCCTGTCGGGGGCCTAATAGTTGGTTTTGTTTTCCCTTGATGTATGAATTGATGTAATTGTTAACTTTGTTATTTGATCAAATATTATTTGCTGATATTCTTTTTCTTTTCTTCTATACAAGCTAAAGAGAACTTTAATGAATTTTAACCTTTTGTTAAGGCGCTGTTCAAGACCTTCATCCATACTTATTTAATCTTTTACTATTTCTCTATCTGTCTGTGAGAAAGAAGAGTGAGCTGGTGATACTTAAGACTACATAAGTGAGTTGTGGGCTTTGAAAGAGTGATAGCGCTAATAGACCTCCTTCCAGGTCGTATTAAGTTCTCCTTAATTTCACACCTTATCTGTGTTTTCTCTATAAATCTTGCAGTTCACTCAGTCTTACTCGACAAATAATCTGAAATTACACACACTCACGACAACTGGATCTGCCACATATCTACCAGATTGTTACCATGGTAGTTTCCTTGCATAATGTCACCATAGAAAAAGTTCATGCTAAATGTTAGCCACTAGAGAAAATAAGACATTTCTTATTGGCCCTCGGCCTTTGATCCCCTTGCCCCATATAGTTCTCGTTCTCCGAAGAGACAAATAAAGAGTTGGACAACTTCATCCCAAAACATGTCGTACAAGATAACTAACGTGAGGTTGTGCATGTGTCTGGCACCCTCATCATGTACAAGAAATTTCCACATAGACTAATGCGGCTTCTTTCGAGGAGGCCCGCTACAGTGATAGATTCACACTTTGTAAGGAGTGAAAAAGAATACGATGAGGAATGATGATACTTTCCCTTTACGTTTATACTCGCATCTGAATACTGGCGATAACATCGTGACAGGTGTCGTGAAACGAATGTGTGTAACCCCACTACTTTGTTAAATCATTATGTCGGGATACAAATTTGCCCCAGCCAATCAACGCACAGTTGCTGAGCCGGAATAAATTACCTGAAGTTACGCCAGGAAAAACTTAAGCCCTGTTTTTTCGGATGTGGGTCGTGGCCATCTTGTTCACGCAAGATGGCGGAAGAAAACTGAATAAAATTAGGCTGTACGAGCAAAATATGAAACTGCAGGAAACCAATCAGCTTGCTCCTCCAGGAACCAACCAAACGCTTTCCTTTACCAGTAGAAGTTATTTTACCTGCCTATATAATCGGGCGAGATTTTATGCTAAACACGCAACCCCGAACACAAAGCCAGAGACGACCGACTGAAGAGAGGAGCTGTCAGCTTAGATTTATAGCTTACCTGAGGGCATCGACCTGCAGCCTGCTTCGCTAAGTCGAGTCAAAACTGGCCTGTTTGAATCTTAGAGGGTAAATATATTTACGATAACCTTTACGAAAATAGGCCTTCAGCAGGTATATAATGTTGGTATTTGTTGTGTGTCATTATACTACCTACACCTGTATATATTTTATATAAATTGTTTCAATATGAACGTATCAGGTTACTGATTGTATCTTAAGGGTATTAGGTATAATGATTGTATTTCCTAATATGATTGAATAGACGAAGACTAATAGGACTCATACTTCAATCTATTGTCTCCTATAACTTCAGTCTATTGTCTCAGATAACACCAAACTGAAATATAACCAAAACAGTCCTTGTTAGGACTCAGCCTATTGTCTCCTATAACTTCAATCTATTGTCTCCTATAACTCAATCTATTGTCTCTTATAACTTCAGTCTATTATCTCAGATAAAACCAACTGCAATATAACCAAAACAGTCCTTGTTAGGACTCAATCTATTTTCTCATCTAACATCAATCTATTGTCCCCTATAACTCCCACCTGATATAACCAAACAGTCCTTCTCGCATATACTCCTATCATAAGAACATAACAATATTGTTAGGATATATGTTACCAGCTAGTATAGCACTTGTCAGAGAGGGCCTGGTATATTATAGGGGGAATGGTTGTATCCTACCTAGGTGTACATATTTTGGGATGTATTCATGTATTGAATGTATTCATGTATTGAATTTATATTATTGAATGTATTCATGCATTGAATTTATATTATTGAATGTATCCATGTATTAGTTTATCAGAAAGAATGTTTTGCAAGTAGACACCTGTCTTGTCTCGCTATTGCTAAATCATACTGAGCCATGTTGTCATTCATCCTACATGCAGACACTGAGACACGCTCATATCATATACAATAGAAATAGGTGGGCTTGAGGACAGAAATTAGCCCCTATTTTTCCTTATTACAGGTTTTATTCGTGTCATCAAACCTGAGGTCGTATGTCGTGTCAATACAGCTGCCTGGAACGTCGCAGGAGCACAGTGATTGCACAGGATCAACCTCTTTAGTCCCCCTCAGTCTTGGGTGGGCTAACGAAACGACCATCAGCGGGTGTTTTGTGTCAACCAAACCAAGAAGGACAGACCTTTTAAGAGATGAGTACACATTAGTACCATTTCTGTCAGCATTGTGAGCAAAAGCTAGTGTCAGTGACGAGAAAGTGAATTAGCGTAGCAAGAGACAATAATAAGATTATAGTTGATAAATTATACGTAATTAACAGCACAGCTGATACATGTACTATAATTGAATAACAGCACAGCTGATATAATTTTTGTTCCTATAATTGGAAAACTTGTTGTAATATATTTACATATCTATATAAATATAAATATTTGTAAATCATATGTAAACTTACAAATTCATTACGCTCCATTTTTCAACATTCACCCTTCAGCACAAGAGTAGATAGTGTATATACTAAATAAATAATAAGGAAATTGTATTTGAAGACTTGTCAATTTTATCATTGTTAAGTAAAATCTGTTTCCTTGTCGTAATATCACAGTTAGTTACACAGCGGAGGTGGCAAGTTATGTCGGTCTCCTCTCTACTAATTTTTCGAGATCAGAACATTCACAGCCGTAACTAATTTGTGATACCAGTAGTTCTCTCCGACACTGGGACTTCACCATTTTCTGCAGAAATTCTATTTCTGTAATTGTCAGTACTATACTGACCCTAGAGACAAATAAAACCTCACGCCACAACAGGTTTCTTAACTCTTCCGCCCAAATTGATTTTAGCCATGCTCCACAGCCGATGCGAGTTGTGTTCTTCAGGTTATGTTTTTTAAATAAGCAGCAAACATATAACACAGGGCGATCCAAAAGTTTATTATTCCATTGAAAGACATTGTGACTTGTTTAAGTTCTTTCCTTGCCTGTTATAAACAGTCAGCTCAAAATGGTTGTGATAAGGTGGGCCTGTTCTTTCGTATATTTTACCTTTTTGATCATAGTTCTGTGTCTATTTCTACCCGTCTTTGCCTTTCATCTATTATCGCTCGCATATTCACTTTGTTGTATGTAATTTTAGTCTTTCCAGTCTTGGCGTTTACCTGTAACGCTATCGTTCGTACCACTTTGTCTCATTAGACGCTAATGTCAATCGCTGGGTACTGCAATTTTGGCGATAAGGCAGTTCGTTTGATAGCGTAATCCCCTGTTTAAACAAACATGTTTTGCAACAGTTTATTCCATGAAACTAGCGATGGAAGATAATTTACTTTAGATTTAAGTCCGATTAACCAAGCCTACACATTGCGCGAAACCTAGATGGCTGGCTTTTGATGGTGTAAAAAAAAAAGGTAAAGGAACCCGTTACACGCCCATTGAGGCATATTGGGAATATGGTGTTAGGCCCATATTATCTTGACCATCGGCACACGAGGGGTGATGTGGTCGGCATCACGCCGGCCGCCTTAACCTTCTCAGAGTAGCTCTGGTACCCATTTGGGGCTGGGTCGACCCAGGAGCCGTTTGTGGCCTAAAAATTTTTCCGCCTCATCTGGGGATCGAACCATAGACCACTGCGCTAGGAAGCCAGTGCACTAACCACTATGCTACGGCGGCTCCTTTTGATGGTGTATAGAAGCTTAATTCTGTTTGTGGGTGGCGACCAAGGAAGCCGTCAATAGACGCGACAGTGCCGGCCAACAATGGTAGAAAACCTTTAGAAAGAGAACTATCTCTGTGACCAAGGGGTCGATAATCGCACAATCAGGCGAACAATTGCAGCTCATGTTATTGAATAAATATGACGTGAGGCACGCAGCCGAAGATTTAAAGTGAAAGAAAGATCCCGCCTTTTTTCATCGATTGATGTGCCTGGCATCGCAAGCCAGCGCACGAAGCATGACAATCGAAAGGAGGTAGACAAATTAGTAGATGAGAGCGGAACTAGAAGAGCAGCCCAGAATTGTTACAGATCGACAGTTAGAGAATATAACGCGATGCTAAAAAATCCTGTAGGTTCATGCACATTCATGGTGCACAGTGGAGGCCGAGAAGTAGTAGTCTTGTTTCAGAATTTCATTCCAAAATTCTGGATAAATTCCAATAATAAGTGGTTTTCAAGGAGTTTGCAGAAGGAAAATGAAGTTCGGTGACTTAATAAAAATTCATGTATAATTTTCTTTTTCTATTATTTATGATAGCTTTTTTAAAATTATCCTCATAGCGAGTGTGCGAAATGAGGTTTTTTTTGCCGATAATTCTGTTTGTTAATTTTCGGCTGGATCTTAGATACTTCCTTTTAACTAATTTTATGACTAATATGTAACGAAGTAGTTTACAGTTATACACGTCACCTTCATATAGATTATTAGGTTATCACTACAGACTGACATGCGTACATACTTTCATGCTCACTATATTTTACACAATCATGTGCGTCTCATACTATACCATAAAAAATGAGAATCATAAACACAGTGATCAGTTGTAAAGAAGCAATAGCGAGGAATAAGCTAAAAAGAAAGTCACTACTGATATTAGATGTGAAATTTATGAAGACATATAAGTCTACACATTACATGTTTAGTATCTAATCGAAAGGAGTCTACAAAGGGTACGTCCGGATAGCAGAATTCACACAAACTGGACATCGATAACTTTCAAAGTTACAAGGAAGCATACCCAAGCCCACTTTTAGACATATCAGTGGCACCAGCGTTGTAATTCGTCTGTTGATCAAGTTCAAGCACTCACAAGTTGATTTGTCTGTACATCAAGTTGAACTAACTCAAATGCATAATGTCTGAACTACCGTAGATACTAGAGTATAAGTCGACGCCTAGACTTTTGGACCTAAAAAGCGTCCAAAATGTATAACCCGATTATAAAAAAGTCAGCAAAAGGCAGTGTTCGTCCAAACCCAGTTGTCTAAATGGTCGCTACTTTTGCTGTGTAGATATTAAACAGCACCGGTAATGGTGGAGAACCCTAGGATACCCCCGGGCAAATGCGTATTGGGTCTGATATTCATGTTCCCAAGCAAAATGCCATTAACCTCTCTGTTAATGCAGCTGACATCCATCTTTTTAGCCAAGGGTTAACACTTGCAAGCCATTACACAGTTTATTAATGTTTCAAAGTTCACACTGCGTTACTCCTTAGGTATTAAGTGGTATCACTCTTGCTGTCTGTGTTAAGTATTTGCATATAGGCTAAATCCTTAATTTATGGAGATAGGGAGGAGAGAGAGAGAGAGAGAGAGAGAGAGAGAGAGAGAGATAGGGTCCTTTTTTATCGAGATATTAAAGAAAAAAAGTACTGTCGCAGGGATACAGAATGAACTCTTCCTGGTTTATTAGATATCATTATCTAGTGGAGAGCATATGCTTTTCTCTTCCTCTCGTCCTTATCTCTCAAAGTTCTCTTTCTTTTCTTAACCAGCTGATTTCTGGAGACCTTGTTGATAATATTGCAAAGGTTCTGCCATCTCTACAACTATCGTTCTATAGCGGCGCGACAATACTGTAACCAAATTGATTAATTATCGTGAAATAATTGTGAGCGTTTGTACATTTCTTTTTGGGTTCAATATTTATAAGCAAAACACATCATGTTTTTTAACATCATATTGTAAGACAATGTGTGAAAAGATAAATATATTGTTGCCAATTGCCTGTAGAATATTTGTAACAGTTGAAAACTTTATACCAACAAATATGGTTCTTTAAAACATATAAACTGCAAACACGCGGAAATTTCACTGTGAGCAAACTAGCGAAAAAAACCGACCCTTGGCAGAACAGTGAAGCACGTCTTAGTGAGCTATAATTCATAAGATAGAAACAGTTATGCTAGGTTGCCAAAGGAAAGACGCGAAGCACTCGATATCACTACGACGTAATGTATAAATAGACTTTCTCATGAAAAATCGGTCCTTTCCCTCTGAGCGCCGCTGAAGCGTAAGACGTCAAATCATCTACATAGAGTCAGTAGAAGTGTTACACAAGGACATGGGTAAGCATTAACTCATGAACACTGTCTGGGTGTTTGTATAACTCTTTATATTCACATACTGTTATTGAAATCGTGATAAGCCTTTATTGAACGCAACCCATGCCTTATGATCAAGAGTTGATTAGTATTAGTGTACGGGTCTGGTGTGAGTGGAAAGTGGACACGGTGCAACAGCACGCAATGGCATCATCACAGCTCTACCAGCTTATCACATACAAACACACACACATATATATACGAGTATATATATATATATATATATATATATATATATATATATATATATATATATATATATATATATATATATATATATACAAGGTATATATAATCCTGGAAGGTTCTACCAAGCTGAACAGGTTTGCGCGAGCTGGGGTCAGACTAAAGCAGACACCCTGGTCCTCCAGGTTGGGGGTTTTAGCATAGGGCTGACACCCCTGTCTATGTGTCGTGAGAGGTTCAGATGTTATTAAAATGAAAGATATCCTGGACAAAAAGATGTATCATATGATACCAGGATAGTGCCAGATAAGAGACTGGTCTTATAAGAAATACCTCCTTCTCTGAAAAGAGCAAGTGTGTATCAACAATCAAAGGTAGGGTCAAGCTGTATAAACCTTCAAGTATGATGATAGTGTTTGTTACTGAAGGTCTAAGTACTACCTCTCAAGATCCTCCCTTGAATAATGGTTATCTTTTGTATTGACTCTGCTAGGGGAGTAATTAGTTAATTAAATATGTAATAGATATATATAACCAACAGAACCTTAACTCAATTTAGATAATTAAGTAAGACTGATTATATATATATTTACAATTTATTGATCCTATACCGTTTATCTTTTCGGTTAGGAAAATGATAAAAAATTCAAAAGTTTTTTTACAAGATAAAATAAATAAACATGGAATGTCCATTTCCACAACAGTTAAATATGATAAAGTTAAATTTCAAATATTAAAATAATCACAACCCTTGTATGGTCCAGCACTATTCTATTCACACACACAATGGACGTAACAAACAGTTTCAGACATGGTGCTAACAGTTGCACAGGACAGTTTACCTCAGTACCACTCACAGCCAGTTCAATGTGATCACACTTTCCTTATAAATCCTACGTTAGATCCATTTGTCTATGATCTGCTTCCATACAATGATTTGGTTTAGTTCAAACTTTTAAGTGAAACCGTGATTAATACATGTTAATAAATTCTGTGATCCTTTCTCATGGTCCTGATCAGTGTGTCTTTCCTTTAGGAAATACTCTTTCATATACATTATTAAACCTACAGTCGTATTTTTGCCATAATTCTCAAATATTCTACACGTTTCCAAATGCTGGCTTTCGTCTCTAAAAGTCAACACATGTTGGCTTCAGATGGCAATACACTAGTCCTGTAAATTGTTTCTTAACACACTCAACACACTTACGAACACACAAGAGGATTAATCACAAGAAAATTACATAATTATATATATATATATATATATATATATATATATATATATATATATATATATATATATATATATATATATATATTCTTTCTTCCCCTCAGGCAATACACATAAGCTTTAACATGATGTTAAAAGGTATCTAGGTCGGCTATGCAGATGCAATAGCAAAGTATTTGACAGCACACGTTTTGCCGCTCTCTTCTGTACCGCTAAGTGTTTCAAAAAGTTGTGGCTCCAAGTCAGCCAAGTTCAAGGACTTTTATACCGTCGCTCCCCCGTATCGGAGAACACGGCCAAAAACCGGTGTTAGGAATCTAAAAACGGGGCATCTTTTGCCTGCTTGTTCAATGTGCAAAATTTTTAATATTTATTATCTCTCTTAATTCTGAACCGATTTTGATCATTTAAAGTTAGAATTATACTGGGAATTTATCTCTACCGTTCTATCTAATAATTGTTTAGTTAGCAAAATGCATTTAAATCTATGCAGACTTTAACTAACTAAATTGGGGACTACCCTGATGTATAGATGTCAATTTAAACGATTTTTCTCTTTAAATGAATTACTATTCGAGGAAGTCTTTGCGCCTACCCCTTAAGTAACATCCCCGTTGTTGAACTATCTATATCTTTCCTTTTAAACATCTCTAGTTCTTAAGAAATTAAATAAATTCGTGCTACCATTTATACAAAATGGGCCTCTATGTTACGCCTAAAAAGGTTTCCTTATACACACCAGAAAATTGAGCGTTTTCATTGGTTCTGATATCGGTCCGTTTTCCTATAGTATTGCGTGCGGTAAATATGACCGTGGTGTAAGACAGACTAAAACACGACACTATGTAAAAAGAAATGAAGTTACGGATGTTACGGCGAATGTAAATGAAGTTACAGCGCTTAAACATCAAACATCCAGAAAACACCCTCGGAGGCACATTCAGCACATCAGCGTCCAAGTATCCTTCTAAACGACACACGAGTGCAATCAGCTACTCCTTTAATGCGAATTACGACCATGAGTTTCATTAATACCCACAACTTCAAACACCAGCCAGACTATACTGTCACATAATCAGGAGTATCAAGACATACCCCTTGTTAGAACTACAGATGTGCAGGAAACAGCCAATAATTTTAGCCTTCAGCAACATTCTACGACCGACGACCCACCTCAACAACAACAACCTGCGGCACTCCGTCCCCAAAGGTCTGTAAGTGACTCAATTGAAACAACTCAGGGTCCATCTACTGATCTCTGTCGAAGTCCGCTGTCGTATCCGACACCAATGAGCAATCACCCATCATCGCTGTAATCACATGTTTTCCCATATCAACCCGCACACCCAACCTTTCATAACTTTCTACATCAGCAAAGCCTCTTGAACTACGCAACTTACACTTGGAGGTCCTACTGGCCGGAATATCCCATTCATACAACAACAGCACCTCAACATCCCGCGAACACCTACTACCAAATGAATCATCTTTCACGGCCAAATCCATCTCGCTTTTTTTTTCAACAACTCTTTCCTCAACATTATCAGTGACTGTTCACTTCACAAGTCGACGTCTCTATAGGTCCAGTAACAGACGGATAATGCTTATCTATTTGTTCTCAATGTCTGTCTGCCTGTTTGTTTGTCTGCCCGTCTATTCTCTTGGTGCAGCTTAACTTTGTTGTTAACATTCAGTGTGGAGGGATGCGCTTGTTTTGTGACAGATTTTTACAATTTTTAAATAGTTCAGATATCTGAATTGTTGTAATTAGTTGTATTAAGTTGTGCATTTATTTACTAGTAAAATTAATCTCACTTCTATAGCAACTTCGTAATGTTTAATTAGTTATTTACGTTCCATTTGAGCATAAAACTTCTTGTCACATAAAAATGCCAGATGCTTATGAACAACTACTAATTACAAATGGTTTACGGCTTGGCCACTTGAACGTAAACCATCTTTTAGGTAAACTTCCAGAACTCACACAAATTCACAATCAAAATTTCCATGTTTTTGGTCTTTCCGAAAGTCGTCTGAATGAGAAAATAACCGACGATGACATTGCGCTCAGAGGTTTTAAAACTATTCGGCGAGATTCTAGTAGACAGTTAGAGACGGGTCTAGCAGTTTATATTTTCACTTCTCTCAGTTATGGATACAGAAACTATCTAGAGACTACATATATAGAATGCATATGAATGATCCAACACCTAAGTTGGAACTCACATCTACATGCACTCACAACGCAAGCAGCTCAGAAAGTTTACCAATTAGCCATAATTAAACATTTCCTCGATGAAGAGGCAAGGAAAATATTCTACATATCTCATATACAAACGCATCTAGACTATTGTTCCACTATCTGGGATGGTTGTTCCGTATCCAACACAAAAAGGCTCCACTGACTTCAAAAACGATCAGTACGCCTTGTTGCTGATAAACACCAATCATATTGTATAGATTTATATGATTATCTTCAAATATTACCCCTCAGGAAGCGCTTCCTATTTAACAAAGCAAAATTTATTCACAAAATCCTGTCACGGAATGTTCCAACGTAACTTTGGTCGATTTTAAAATACAATGAAAGACGTAGTCAGCGCTTAAACAAATTACAGGTAACCAAGCACACGCTAGACCTATTTAAGAATAGTTTGGCTAACTCAGCTGCTAATCTTTGTAACAATCTTCCCAGTGACTTGAAAAACACGCACAGTCCTTACTCATTCAATCGTATACTGTTCAAATACTTTATGAGTGCTGATTACATGCCACCCTAAGTGATTATGTTTCGAATTAGTATCTATTATACTGTATGGAGGCTCTGATGATCTAGTTTTTCATTACAATATACTAATTTTTTTCATTTTGTGATCAGGTACTGTTAATGTATGCTATTATACTGCTTTGCAATGTTTCATTGCCTGGAGAATGTTTGAGCAACAGTAACAAAAGATGAGCAAGAGGAAGGAAGAATGCAAGAGGGAACTGTGTGACCTATTTTCAACCTTTGGAAAAATTAATTTCTTTCGTATATGTCTGTCTACCTATCTACCTAATCTGATTCTGCTCTTGAGTTAGGGAAGGTGTGGTAAAGTGATTGTTATTTTTATTTTCAACCCGCCCGTTCTTTTTTTTTATTATTAAGGTTGTTTCCCTTTTCTCTTCTATTGTTATCAGGTTTTCTGATTTTTAGATGTTTTTATTTCATGTCATGGTTCTAGTATTGTAGCATCAACCCCACCAACCCTTCTCTTTTCAGGGATGGGTGTAAACCCCTACCGGTGTGGCAGCGTGTGCTAGTGAGTCATTCTTGTTGATAGACAGTCAGATAAATTTACGTAACATTGCGTACATTTTTCAGTGGGCAGCGGGCTTTGTGAAGAATTTATTCTTTGATTTCCCCCCCTTTTCCAGCAGAGAGAATAACTCTTTATCGCTCGTGGATTGATAGTGTTACGGTTCGTCAGATGTTAAGATAATGTTATGATATTTAACGGGAAGCTCTTACGATTGGTTTCGATTATAATTTATGTAGCAGTCATGAGATTACGTCGAAGTGGGGTAGATGCGGTTTTTGGGAGATAATTCTAGATCTATGGCTCATCGCGTCTGTCTTGCATCAGAAAATTAGCACTATATATATACACAGGGCCAGATCCGTTAGTCGGGGCTCAGAGTCCTAGGTTGTTATTGCCGGGAATAGTGTCAGACATAAACTCAGTCTGACCGGTTAGTGGATATTCTGAAAATCTGGGTATTGTTACAAAGATTACACTGGACAACACGTAAGTACCAAACTATGTTCCGGGAGAGCCGGCCGGAAAAGGAGAGAGTTTCACACAATTCGCTGAAAGATTAAGGAATTATCTCGCTGGATGTCGGGAGTTGGCTGGTGTGGTGAAAACGTTTGAAGGAATGGAAGAGTTGGTGATGGTGGAACAATTGAAGACAACCATGACGCCTGACATGCGTATGTATATTTTAACTGAGCACGGGGCCCAGCAACTTGACCTGGTTATTGTCTTCGCCGAAAGGTTCCAGACGGCATAGGACGAAACATCGGGGCATAAACATAGGGCACCTGACTTGCAACCCCAGAAAATGTAGCTTCTTCTGCTTTTTGATCTTCTTCTCCTGCTAAACAGCAACCAGGACCTTCTCGCAAGGAGCCCCATTCTTTAACTTCTCATAATACGAGACCCCAGGTTCATAACAGATCGCAAGGAGTGACCTCCCATGACCCCGCTAGAAACAGGTGGGAGAATGATAGGTGGTGTAAATTTTGTCGACTTACGTCCCATTGGACAAGCCGCTGTGTTAACAGACTTAGCTAGCAGCATGTGGCATGTTTGCGGCCAAAGCGAGTGAAAAGGCAACACTTGGGATCCTATAGTGTCAGTGACATTGTTTTCTAACAGTGGGCATGTAGAAGTGATTGGAACTCTCACGCAGTGCTTGTTTGACAGCGGTCTTACTTTCCCGTGTATAGTGGCCCAACATCTGGTCAAGCCGTGGCAAATGACAAGAGAAAAAGTCGACATTTGTGGTGTTTTGAGGAGAAATACCTCGTGGTGCCTTCCCATAGCGAACATTGAGGTTAAGAGCAAATTTGTGTGTGGCACGATAAAGGCGGCAGTTATGACCCGGCCCGCCTATGATTGTATACTTGGGAGCACTTATTTAATTTTGGGAACCCCACCCGGGCCGAGATCCTTGCTAATGCAAGGGAGCCCACGACAGGCGTTACGAGTGAAAGGGGAGAGTCCCTAATTCACGATGCTGAGCGGGGGCTCCAACAGAACTGTCTGCAGAAGGGGGGTTAGATACCGGAAAGACAGTAAAATTGTTTGCGCAGAGGCGTACCCCTTTCACAGTCCTGTTCAGTCGGTTGGCAAAGCAGTGGCAACGCCTTTGACGTTGGATATACCTTCTTTCAGCCATCAATGGTACCTATACCTTGTAGCGGTATGGCAGCTTGTGTACCATGACAATCCCCAGAGCTATGCCAGTGGGAGTTTTTTTCCTGGTAGGTTCAACCAAGCTGGACTGGTCTGCGTGGGTAGGGGTCAGACAAAAGCTGGTACCCTGGTCTTCCAGGTTGGGGGTTTTAGCACAGGGCCGACACCCCTGTCTGTGTAAAAAATCGCTTATGTTACGGAAACAGCAATAAATGAAAAAACTTTCCTGCGAGACGGACATCCGGAGTCTCAGGCTCGTATGACTGACAGTGGTGAAAGCCGAAAGGAAGCCACTGGCATGAAAACGGATGCCCAGACCGCAAAACACGAAACCAGAATTGGTTTTTGGAATGTCAGAACTATGAATGAGGCAGGAAAGCTGAGACAGATCACAGCAGAGATGAGGAATTACAAACTACATATCCTGGGAATAAGCGAGAGCAGATGGACAGGGATGGGGAGAATAAAAACAGCTACAGGGGAAACAGTACTTTATTCTGGTAGAGAGGATGGTCAGCACAACGAAAATGTAGCCATTATCCTTAAGAAAGGAATGGAAAGGTCTCTACTGGAATGGAAACACATTAACAACAGACTAATAAGAGCAAGACTGAGAGGGAGATTCACCAACACCACAATTATACAATGCTATGCACCAACAAACGACAGCGATGAAGAGATCAAGGACGAGTTCTATCAACAGGTACAAAAGGAAATGGAAACTGTACCCAGGTACGATCTTATTATAGTAATGGGAGACCTAAATGCGAAAGTTGGAACACACAATAATTATAACGAAAGAGTAATGGGGAAATGTGGCAGTGGAACGGTAAATGAGAATGGGGACAAATTAATAAGCTTCTGCAGTATTAACAACCTGGTCATTGGAGGAACACTTTTTCAACACAAAGAAGTGCACAAGTTAACATGGGAATCCCCAAACGGACGAGACAAAAACTAGATATATCACATAATGATCAATGGCAGATGGAGACATGCACTACAAGACGTGAAAGTAAGAAGAGGCGCAGATGTGGGAAGTGATCATCACCTAGAAGTAGCAAGACTGAAGGTGAAACTCAGAGCTGCTGGACCAGTTGCAGTCAAACAGAAAAGATATAACATCACGAAACTTAAGGACCCCCTCACTAGAAAAGCGTTCGTGGTCGACGTAAAGAGACGATATCTGATTACCAAAAGCCAGGAAAGAACAGAGACCGACAATGTCGACCAGAAATTCAACACCATCTCAACAATATACAAAGAAAGCAGCAAGTCATGCTTGGGATTCCAGGAAAGAAAGAGCCAAGACTGGATAACACCAGAAACGCTAAACACCATAGCGAAGAGAAAGGAAATGAAAAGAAAGAAAACAGAAGCTAAGTCTCCCAGGTTAAAGGCAATATATAGTGAACAGTACAGTCAGCTGGACAAGGAAGTAAAACATCAAACCCGTGCTAAAAAAAGGACATTTCTGGATGACCTTGCAAGACAGGCAGAAGAGGCAACACTGAGAAATGAACAAAGCACAGTTTATAAAATAACTAAAGATATCAGTGGAAAACGAGGTGCAAACAACATAACGTTAGAAAGAGACAAGCAAGGAAATCTCATCACCACAGCACAGGGGCAGGAAACAAGATGGGCAGAGCACTTGAGAAAAACACTGAATAAGGAACCACCAGAGACTCAGCTGAATGTTCCTGAGGCTGAAAGCGACTTAGACGTAAATACAGATATTCCACGAAAAGAAAAAAATTATCACAGCTATCAAAGGGCTAAAAAATGGAAAAGCGCCTGGTCACGACAATCTAAATGATGAGCTATTCAAGACAGACCCTGAACTAGCAGCAGAACTATTAGAACCACTATTTGCACAAGTCTGGGAAACTAAGACAACACCAACAGAGTGGAGTAAAGGAATAATTGTCAAATTGCCCAAGAAGGGCGACCTTGCAGACTGCAACAACTGGAGAGGAATTACCCTCCTCTCAGTTAATGTGGTAAAGTGGGATGATATAAATATTTATAGGGGACTTAGTGTACTGACTGAGATCAGCTGTGAAGGTATCTGTATCTAATAAGTGTGGTGTATTACAGATGACCTTACTTGCTACCACATTTAGACCTCAGTCAGACCTATTCTGGAATATTGTGATGACTACGTTGAATGTCTAGGGTTATGATAATGATGAAGTGTATGTTCACAACAACCAACTGACAGATAAACAATTTAATTTAATCCACAATACTTTACAACACTGTGACACACACATACATAGAACACTCTATAAGACTATCTTAAATGAGTCAAGGGTTAAAGTTTAAAAATATATGTATTAATTCCTTCAAATATTAGATATCCTGATTCGACTACAAAGTGAACCAGGAATCACCATCAAATGTAATCACAAGTTATATGTACACAATTTATAGATAGAATCTTTGTATTGACATATATTATTATTGCAATTTGTGTGTATGTTGTGCTGTAGTACTTTGAGGTAATACTGACTTTGTGTTTGTTTCTCGTGGAACTAATAGTGGAAAGGTCACAGTTTCTGTTTATTTGAAACAAATAAATGTCCCTCTAGATTTAAGATAAAGTCACTGTTAGAGGGGTATACACAAGATTGAGCTGCTCTGGCCACGAATCTTAACTTCTGTGTGGGCGGCAGGAAACAGTCTCCACTGCTCGCTTGCTTCACCGTGTTCTTGAGACACAACACAGGTCGATATATTGACTAAGGAGTCTGCCACCAGCCTCTGAATTCAGCAAAACTCAGACCAGGTGCTGCTTTAATATGTTAGTACCACTGTCCCACAATTCATGGAAATAATAAACAAATATGTTGACTGGCGATGAGTTATGGCACAATTCCGATCTGCCTATGTCCCAGGCTTTCATTAGAAAAATTATGAACTGGATCTCAACGCACTTGCTTCTCAGTAAGTTTATTTTAAAAATGTGGCACTGAACAGACGCTCCTAATTGACTATATTAAATGGTCTAGCCAATAGGACCATGTTTACAAAAGTATTTGAAAAAAGTACCCTTCCTACCGTTTCCCATAACAACCAAAAATAGTATCTGCAATCGACTAATCATGTTTAGGCTTACATATTCTTCTAGCCAATGAAATCGGATTTAACTTGTTGGCCTATTTCCCGTAAAATAGTGGTTTCAAAACATGCCACTGAGCAATTATGATTTGGTGCTGTCAGACAACCTCACTATTTTATTTTGGCTATAATTTGTTAATTCCTAGACTATTTGCGTAACACTTAACATATTCTTTGTCAGCAAGTCCTAAGGAACCCAAATATATAAATTTAATGGGGCTAAGTGGCTCCGTTCAAAATATGTATTCTAGGATAGTCGTGTATTTGTTTTTTTTTAATTGTTTTAGAACCGCCACCTGTCCTGCCTTTTCGACTGTTCTGTCAGTATAAAGTCAGGATTTCAGACGTAAAACAGTAGAGTGTCATGTTTCCTAATAAGCATTAAGCATGTTTTCAAAACCTAACCGTGTATTGGTAGTGTTTTTTATCACTGTTTATTTGAAAAAAAGTTAGTACTTCATGCCTTTCGCGCGGGATGGGCGTTACTATTAATCGCGAGACGGTGTGGTAGTATTGCCTGCGTTCCTCCGTCTCTCTCTCTCTCTAAGGCCGTCTGTCTTTTCATTACGCAGTGTATAAAATGAAATTAATGCTAGTATTAATCTAAATCATTAAGCAGTGTGCATATCTCAAGGTTTTCTAAGAAATACAGTACACGTTTTATTTTTTTGAAACGCGTGTATGCTGCTGTAGGCTTTACTAGCAAACGTGAAAGCGTTACAATTTTGCAGACGGAGCATAAAAAAGGGGTTGTTATTGTTCAGCCATTTCGGAGGTATACACGCTGGCGCATGCCATTGAGAAAGCACTGGTCTTCCACCATTCTTCTTTCCTTTTATTGAATTAACTCGTTAGGCTTTACATTTACTTTTTAATTTAGATATGTGGATTTAGAATGTTTCACGACAGATCCCAGCAAAATACTAGGCAGGATAATCATCCAGAGAATTTCAAAAGCAGTTGACCATAAACTGAGGAAAGAACAAGCGGGCTTCAGAAAGAACAGAAGATGTGCAGATCATATATTTGCCCTCAGGAGCATTATAGAGCAGTGCCCAGAATGGTAGAGACAGCTGTACATTAACTTTGTTGATTTTGAAAAGGCTTTCGACAGCATACACAGGGACAGCCTATGGAAATTTCTGAGGGCTTATGGAATTCCCAGCCGCATTGTTTCCATTATAAAAAGCCTCTATTCTAACTTTACGTGCAGTGTTGGATCGAGTAATCTAACTTTCGAAGTGAAAACAGGAGTACGACAGAGATGCCCCTTATCAACAACATTATTTTTGACAGTCATAGATTGGGTGATGCGTCAGACAACAGAGGGCAGTCCAAGAGGAATTAGATTGACAACGTTTTCTACGCTGGAAGATTTGGAATTTGCAGATGACATTGCACTACTCGCGCATTCACAACAACACATTCAAGACAAAACCGATAGACTGAATAAGTATGGCCAGCAGGTTGGCCTGAACATCAATTACGGCGGAACAAGCAAGGACATTAACAACAGAATGAATAAAGCGAGAACAGCCTTTGCTGTTCTCAACAACATTTGGAAGTCTTCCCAGTACAGCACAAACACCAAATTAAGACTGTATGAGAGTTGTGTACTTTCTGTGCTTCTCTATGGTGCGGAATGTTGGAGAGAAACAGAAAAGGAAATGTCGAAACTGTCCTCCTTCCACACAATTTGTCTAAGGAAAATTCTCCGAATCTTTTGGCCAAACACCATCAGCAACCAAGAACTACATATTCGGAGTAACCAGGAGGACATGCACACCATCACAGCTGGCAGACGCTGGAGTTGGGTTGGCCACGTCCTCAGAAGGGACCCTGATACCATCACAAGAACGGCTATGCTATGGACCCCCGAGGGAAAGCGAAAGAGAGACCGACCAAAAACAACTTGGCTGAGAACTGTGGAAGCTGAGATGCAAAGAATGAACCACGGTTGGGGCACTGTACGAAGGATGGCCGCCGACCGAGCAAAGTGGAATCAATTTGTTGCTGCCCTACAAGACGCCACCAGGCGTGATGGCCGCTGACTGCTTTGACGGTTGGTGGTTATGGATCAAAGAAGAAGAAAGAAGAAGTATCTTCTTTGCTGTCGGGAATTTGGCACCCGACGGTATCAACTCCCTCCATTGAGGGAAATACTGACAAGAGCAGTATTACGTATGTAACCGACCAGCGCACTCTTCAAAGGGCAGAAGACCGCAGACTGAGCGAACATATGTTTCCAACCAGCTCGGGAGCTCCATACGACCTGCACTTTACTCCTTAGGCGGAGGATAGTGGACTGAACGACCGTACGCCTATAAATGGAGATAGGGCCCACAAAATGACTTTCTCGCTTTCAGAAAGTGAATCTCGCGAAGTGCCGAGAAGCGAGACAGTGCATCCAGATACACACTGCCTACTATTGAAAGCAGATGTAGCTGAGGTCAGGCGCAACCCAGTGAGAACCCCTGGAGAGATGGGAGAGAAAAGGAGAAATCTCTAGGCATCCTCTCAGCGTATCGGAGGACAGTGAATTGCTTGCAACAAGAAATTTTTTTCAAAGGAGTTTGAACGCTTATTTTACCCCAACCGAATCGGGTAGTGGTAATATAAGAGAAGAGTTAGAACACCCATGGGATGGCACTGGTCGGAGATTAGACGCGAGACCTATCTCCAGAGTGGGAGTAGACCAGAGAGGCGCCGCAAAACCGGTAGCGGCCCCTTCTTGTAAGTCTGTATCTAGTCAATCTCTATCTACTTTTTCTTCAGGGCTCGATAACTCGAGGTCTCAGTTTGACGAGGGAAGATCCCCCCATTCTGATTTCCTATCAGTAGATAGCCTAACTGGTCGATTGGGGCCTAAAACCAACCTTGGAGAAATATCTTAGAGAGACCACCCTTCCGAGTTGGTTCTGGAAGGTGCGCCTACGTGCATTGCCGCAGGTCAAAACAATCGCATTTCCGCCCTGGCTACGAGAGCCAGAGGGGAGCGATTACGCGCGGTTGCGACGATTCCTTGCCTAATCGGACAGCATGATTTAGGTCACTTAGGGGCCAACGAAGTCAGTGACTCCGAGTGCCCGCGCACTATTAACAGTCGCGCTGTCAGGAAAAGTCATGAACAGAGGAGAAGGTTCGGGCGACACCGAAAAGGAAGAGTGAAGAGCGGTAATCTGTGTTGCGGTCACCATGTGGTAACCAAAAGCTGTGACCTTAAAAATGTAGTGTTCACAGGAATAACTATGGACATACATAGGGGCGAATGTAAAAAGAAAAGTACAGTCTTTAGGCAGGGAGGCCCGACCTCAAAAAGGTGGAGTAAATTGGGAAAGTGACTGTTATTTTTATTTTCAATAGACTGTTCTTTTTGTATTATTAAGGTTGTTTCTTTTTTCTCTTCCATTTCGATCAGGTTTTCTGATTTTTAGATGTTTTCATTTCTTGTCATGGTTCTAGTTTTGTAGGATCAACCCCCACCAACCCTTCTTTTTTCGGGGATGGGTGTAAACCCCCTATCGGTGTGGCAGCGTGGGCTAGTGAGTCATTCTTGTTGACAGACGGTCAGATAAATTTACGTGTCTTCCTTCATTCTTCCTGCACCCGTTCGTACATTTTTCAGCGGCCTTATCTGCATAACAGTGGGCTTCGTCTGTTTTCAGAAGAATTTATTCTTTGATCCCCCCCCCCCCCCCACCCCCAAAGTTACTCTAAGGGGGGCAGGTTGTTATCCAAGCTCTTTCATGCCACTTTCCCTGTTCCAGCAGACGGAATAACTCTTCGTCGCTCGTGAATAGTTTCAGACATAAACTCAGTCTGCCCGGTTAGCGGATATTCTGAAAGTCTGGGTATGTACGCAGACTAAAATTAGTGGTGTGTAGGAATTTTAGCTAAAGGATTTTATCAAGTCAGAGTAAGGTTTCTTTTGGGATTTAATTTTATTTTTAGTCAATAGTTTGCCATCAATTACCTGACATCTGCCAGTGTATTGTAGGTTTCAGTGATAATCATACGAAGAACCTGGGAAGTTGTGTGTAAAACGTTTGGTGGTACTATTAATTAATTTATATCTGTTTGAATTTAGGACCTGCGGCTAGTGTAGTACGGTGTAATATATTATGAGTACCAGACTATGTTACGATAACTTTGGGGATAATAATGGATGAACTCGGGAGTTTTGTTTAACTAGTGCCCATGGGTATTTAAGTTAGTTGGTGAAGGGTGTTTAGTATTATGATATATAGTGCATGCAGTTGTGTGTAAATATTTGTTCTATTGTGATAACCCTCCATGGGCTGCCTTTAATATAAGAATAGTGCTGGGGAATTGTTTAGTAAAAGTTATTCTATCCGGATACAGCGACGCAGTGTTGTGTCGCGTATCTGCCTAGGTCACGAGCTGGCCTCAGAAGCAATCAGGTTAGCCCGCGTCTGTGTTAAGCGTAAGAGACAAGCTGTTGTCGAGGGGAAGGGGTGAGAGGGGAAGGGGTGAGCTGTTAAGTCTGACCCGAGGGCAGAAATAGGATAGAGCATGAGGGCTTGTATTAAGTGGAGTTTTATTATGGTATACGAAAGCGGGGTGCATGTAAATCTTTGGTTGTTAATGTGTTTGAATTATGATTTTGTGAATTGGTATATATAAGTTGTTATTTTGTTTTACAGCGATTCACGGCGTTGTAGGTAACCCTAAGCCTGCAACGGACTTTGCCTTCTCGGAAAGGGCGGCAAGAGACATCATTGTAATTGAAAGCTGGGTACGCGCAAAGTAACGGGCGCCCCTAGTTACGTCTGCAAGACAGAGAGGCATTAGGAATTCTCCTGATGCGAGGAAACATATACCTCAGCGTGGAATTGCCTAGAAATTTGAGCGCTTGACTCCTACGGCCCAATACACACACAACAGGCTAAGTTACCTGGTATTGTTTACATACTGCCACAATAAAGCAGTAGACCAAAACCCGAAGTGGTTTAAGTCGTCGTTGTGTGAAGAATTGAGTGCCATCATCATTGCTAGATCTACAGCCAGAGGCATAAATACCTTGTGTACATATATATATATATATATATATATATATATATATATATATATATATATATATATATATATATATATATATATATATATATATATATAGTCACCAAGGGCCCTTCATCAGTTATTCTGGAGAGGAGAGAGGGAGATCATATCTCTCTAAATGCTAGCGGGAGGTGGTACCTGACGAAGGGTAACGCATTTGAGCTTCAGACGAAGACGATAGCGTCAGGAAGGCACTCTACTCAAGAAGGTGGGAAAGAGTGGATTTAGTTGTTTTTTTTCCCCAGGAACTGTAGAGGTAGATAGATAATACTTAGAGGGGAGCCTCTGAGTTAGTTCTGCAGAATTCTGTGTAGTAAGATTTAGTGGTGTATACTTTAGTTGTGTAGGACCGCCAGGAGTGCCTTTGAGACATTTTAGTCAGAATAGTTAATAAGTCTTCCTCTGACTGGTTAAACGGGACATAGTGAACACTAATGGAGAGTATTCTTGTGGTGTGTGGGACTCCACAGTGTATTTAGTTAGTAATAGTAGTGTTCAGGTGGTGTTGGCTCTTACTTAGAGACCACCCCCCGCCCGTTTTAGTTCTTTAACCTTCGTTGTTTTTCGTGTAGATGTGGAAGAGAGCGTGGTAATTCGATAATTGTGTCTTTCATTGAATTGTTCTTTTTTCAGGTTGTGCGAACTCGCACGGTATTGTTGTTTTTTTTTTTGCTGTAGTAAAGATTTTTTTGTTTTAATAAACTATAAAATGTGCATTGGATCAGTATGTCTTTCACTATACTGTACCTGTATTCTTTAACTGTACAGTTGTGTCTGTGGCTAGTAATTAGTGTAAACCTTATCTCAGCTGAGCAAGAGCAGGTGAGACAGTAGCTATAAAAGGAGTCAAAAGTGGCGAGGGAGACTCACTCTATGTTCTCACTTTTGAAGCTATAAGTCTCATCCTCCACAGTCACGTATTTCTCATCTTAATCTATCTTCTCAGACTTTCCTCAAAACTGATGTCTTGTCTCTTTACTCAGACAGACTCTTAATTAAGCCATTTCGTGACAGAAGGCAAAGACAGAAGGAAAGGAACTGGTTATCCCACCTCATGTTGATGGACCTAGAATTGTGAAGGCTTAACAAATTCACTCCCTACGGCAGTATCTGCTATGGGACTCAAAGCTGCTCACCTTTCGCACACACTGGAAAACATTCCGAGTCCCTAATCATTCTGCAGCAGACTGTTCGAATGTTTCACGAGTTCTTATAACACACCATCTGATTATGCCTCAAATCACTGTCTAACTTACTGTATGAGAAATTCGATTTTTGTAAATCTTAATGTTTGTTGGTTTGGGTTTTGTTTATTTGGTTTGTTCTCATTTAAATTTTTTATTTTCATTTTGTTGTTGTTTTTTTTTAAATTTATTTTAAAAACATACTTTGATTATGATGAATATTGCAAATGTATGATGTTATATTACTTGTTAATGATAAATGCCTAAATAAAGCTTGCAGTAAATTGGGGGATGACAGGATACAGTGTGCATGATGAGAGAGAGAGAGAGAGAGAGAGAGAGAGAGAGAGAGAGAGAGAGAGAGAGAGAGGAAGGGCAGAATGTCAGACAGGCCTACGTGCCCAATTCTTAACCCTTTGAAAATAAAGTTCGTTCGTTCGTCCTCTATGTGACATCCGCATAAAGCAGTCACCAGCTCTTGCAGTGATGGCTCATTAAATCATCATTCTAGATGCTGAGGCTGCCAGCCTCGTATGACTTGGACACCCACTTGCAATTTTCACAGTGTAATAATCCAAAATATAGAATTTAAAATGTACAACTCACCCCAAATTTGGGAATTATGACTTCTGGCTCAGTCAAATAGTTTCGGCAACTTGATTAAGATGCCTCTTACACGTGGTCTGGTGTGTTCCTTTACAATAGACTCCCACTATGACTTTGTGTTCAGGTTCCTAGGATTCCGGGCTTTACGTATTAATACAGGTAGAATTGTCGCTGTGTAAATTCACAAGATGCTCAAACACGGTGTCCGGTCCTTTAAAATGGAATCCTGATCCTAATCCTTATTCTTGCTTTTCTGGCTGTATTCTTGACGAGTTGAAATTCACAGTGCATTAAACTCATTAGGTGTTATGTTATAAGGTAACATTCGGCCCACATCCGGATTGCTACTATATGACAAGGCTTCAATCAGAAATGTTGTATTTTTACATCTCAGATGCCAAGCCAATCACATGCACGATGCGTATATTTCATCCTCTCTTAGGAAAAATTCCCGCGTAACAAACGCAAAAAGGGATTTGTTGTTTACAAGTCACCTTATATGGTATGCCAGCATTCGTCTATTATCGATGATGTTTACACTCATGACTACGTAATCTATCACAGGTAATATCTTTCAAGATGGATACTTCTACGGTGGGTCTGTCCGAAAAGGAATATTTCATTATCAGTAAAATATTATCAATGATAATATAATCGACTGTGGTCATCCCAAGTTTGTTTACTCACTTAGCCCGTCGCTCCCCTGCACTTTCTGGTCTGGTTGGAAAATGTTTTACAAATTAGTAAACTACACTTCTCTCTTCAGATCCATGGTGTCAGTATGGGGTCACGAAAGTAACTGATTACCCTAATCAGCAAAAGATGGTCGCTGAAGTCCCGACATGACAAGAATTGAGTACAGTCAAGAATTGACAATAATTAAGTACAGAGAATAAGACGTGGCGCGATAATGTCGGCGATAGACATGAATCCTAGGAAAAGAGAAAGGATAATTGTACCACATACGACATGCATGAGGATGCAGTAATCCTATTCTTTCTTGATCTCTTCAGAGACAACCGGTCACTGCGCGGGGCAGAATTTGAAGTCTTTAACTTTTATTATTATTATTATTATTCTTTTTTAATTAGTGTTGCTTTCTGAGAGTGATTTTGTCCCAAACTATTCACAACAACTAAAGGAATATCTCACCTCTACACTCTCGCGTGCAGCGATGCCCAGACTGCCACGGGGGCTGTCATCCGGGGATTTCGCGATAGACTCTAGCTTTACGGAGCTCTTTCTCTGCGTTGTCCAGAGTTGGGATGTGGAGGGCGTCAGTGTTATGCTCTCGCGCGCTACAAAGGGCAGTGTCAGTTCGTTACGTAGTGTTGTCTGTTGCGTGCCTTTAAAGCTTTCTTTCTTTCTAAATTCAGATTTTTTTCTTCCTCTAGGCTCCATGGGTGTGGAAGAGTGTCGTTTCTTGGTACGTGCACTGCTAGCACGCTTTAACTTTCCGGTTTCTTCTGCATGTTCTAATCACGGATAGATTAACAGAAATTAAATATCAAAAATTTTTAATTATTTAGTAGTGTTGGAATATCATCATCATCATCCCAAACCACTACCATCATCATCATCACCATCACTACCATCATCATCATAATCACCATCACCAACACCATCCTCATCATCATCACCACCACCAACACCATCATCATCATCACCACTACCACATCATCATTAGAATCATTATTATTTTCCTTTCCTTCCTCATGGAGCATGGAGCCACTAATACAACTGGCCATCTTGCAGAAAGCATATAGCAGGCATTCAAATGTCTTCTAACAGTGGTTTCTGCGGGAATGTTATGAAGTTACCACCTTCATTCACAACCTCATATTGGTCGCCTCCCACGACATGCACGAGGAGCAGTAATCCTGTTCTTTATTGGTTTCACGAAGGGCTGGGGCTATCATGTGACAAACTAGGCAGCCGCCTAGGGCACAGTTTTCAGAAGGGCGCAGTACTGACCTTTGATGGGCACAGTTTTATACAAACATTTTACTAAGTGTTAGGAGGAGCTCATTCAAATATGTTCGGAATGCTAGAGTCTGGAGGGGGCCAGAGATTGGAAGTGATCACTATCTGCTTACAATCAACAGAACAACTGAAAGAGTTGCTCAGCCTAGGAACTGCCCAACATCACGCAAGAAACCATGTAAACAACGGGAGAAATGAGCATTAAGACCTACAAGCTGAGAGAGCCAGAAATAAAGACCAGATATCAGAGGCTTATTGATACAGCGGTGAGAAAAACAGAAGAACAACCTGATGACTTGGAAACCCTCTGGCTTAAATTCAAGGACATCATAAAAACAGCTGCTGCAGAAGCATGTGGTGAAGTCCGACTTGATAACAAGAGAAAGAGGACACCTTGGTGGACAGAGGAAGTCATCAAGGCATGTAAGGAGAGAACAAGAAAGTATTCAGTGGGGTACTGGAAGATGAGACAGGTCTGTATTTCAGAGCTGGCATTTGCTGATGATGTTGCCCTGATTGCTAAATCAGAGGCACATCTCCAATCCAACCTGCAATTCTGGAAGGAAGAGCTGGAGAAGAGAGAGATGGTCATAAGCAGCTCTAAAACGAAATCCATGGTGATATCACGAGAAGAAAGAAGACATCAGATTAAGCTGGGAGAACATGTCCTAGAGCAGGTCGACCACTTTAAATACCTCGGAGCTATTATAGACCTAAAGGGAGGCATCAAAGAAGAGTTGGCCACTCGAAAAGCAGCGGCTGGGAGACTTTTTCAGGCCATAAATCGAAGATTCCTCAGCAAGAGAGAGGTTGGTAAGAAAACGAAGATGGCTGTATACCGCTCCACCTATGCCCCAGTCTTGAAATATGGATGCGAGTCATTGGCAATGACTACAACCCACAAAAGCCAGATCCAAACCTCAGAGATGAGGTATTTGAGGAAGGTGGTTGAAGTAACAAGAAGCGACAAGGTGCGCAACCAGACGATACGTTAAGGCCTAAAATCCCACCCCCTGCATACCTAAGTAGAACAGTCCCAACTAAGATGGTTTGGCCATGTCTGCAGAATGGGAGAAGATCGGCTACCACGACAAGCATGGAAAACAAAGAGCCAGGGATCCAGATCCCCAGGACGGCCCAGAGTCCGCTGGGAGGACAACATTAGACAATCTTTGAAATTGCGAGAACTAGAATGGAACCAGGCCAGGAGGAAGACAGCCGATAGTATAATTTAGTGCTCTCTCTCTTCCAAACCTCTACACTTCACGGTAGAAGGGGAAAGACTAATAAGTAAGTTAAAAAGAAATATAAAACAACATTAAAAAAGGATAAAGGAAAAACAGATTAAAGAAACGTTTCATAAGACTGAATAATTAATTATATTCCATAGCACTGTTGTGGTACTTATCTTAAAAAATATATATAAACTAGCAACAACTTGCCTAAATTGGCGGGTATTTAATTATAGTGTATTGTTTCTGTTTCGTGTATTACAGACAGTACTATCACTACTGTGGTCATTTCATTGCAAACGACCGTCTTTAGATATTTGAAGTGAAAATTATATAGATGTATTAAATATGAAGACATGAGTAACCAAACCTAAATGGCATGTAGAGCAGTGATAATGGTCTAATGGACCGTAAATTGACTTAATAACTAACAGTTATTTTATGACAGCATGTCTCGTAATTGTTCGTGCATCTTTTAAAATCTTGCACTGGTCGACTTACCGCCTCTGAGAAGCCTTGGTCGACTTACTGCCTCTGAGAACAACGTTTGAAGTTTGACGAAACATCAGTTCATTTACTGTTTATCAATCGTGTTGTTGGCTTCTTTCCATAATCAAACTGTTCATGCACACCTTCATTTGCGCACTTTTTTCTATTTTCGTGAGAGTACATATAAGGGAAACAATACAATTATTGTCTAACTTTCAACCACAGTTGCACCCCCTTAGCTGTGGTTGAAAGTTAATGCACTCCATCGAAAATAGAAAAAAGTGCGCAAACGACGGTGTTCAAAAATGTGATTGACCGACCGACCGTCCGACCGACCGACCAAGTACTTACGGCGGCAATTATGTATTTTGATGATTGATTGTCAGTTGCATTTTTACACTGGTTAAAAACACTAATTGTAGCAAAATATGCGAGAATAAACGCTCAATTCAGTACGATTTAGGCATAAAACGATAATAAATACATTTGCCAGCATGTGTCTGACGGTTGGCATCTTCGACGCCAGCAACGCTGCTTTTTGCACAGTGCTAAGCCTATAGAACGATTTCACGGAAAAAAGTCTGACACGCTTTAGTTTCGTTTTCGAGAAACACTACTAATAGTTAATTTGTGCCCAATCTGCTGCATACACTTTGTAGTCTAGCTTTACAATTAACTATTGGCGGAAGAATGCCGCAATATAGCTATCTGAAGTAACACTTTCTGTCAACTTTGTAGCAAAATCAGTAGTAATCCTTACATTTTTTGGAAGTATTACACGATACAATGCTAACTAGTAACGGAAATTATTAACCCGCCTCGTCTACCCCCCGCTTCGCTCACACAGTCTGCAACGCATATATTCACACTGCGAAAAAGCCAGCCAAGGCATAACCACGCAGACAGTTTTATTTCCTCCTAGTGGTAGCATTTCTGATGTAACTATAACAAGTAGTTATTTGAAAAAAATACATGCTCGCAAGATGAAGGAGAGGAAAGATGGCGGACTTGTGTAAAATTTTAGTTGACGATAGACGATGACAAAAATTAGAAATTTTAAACCATTATGAAGTTCCCCATAAGAATTATATGGTAGTATGACGTAGAGTTAGCTGAGTAAGAATGCACTTTAAATAATATGATAGTCCCAGTATTAGAGAAGTTATTGAAGAAATACTAATATCTAAAAACACACGACCAGACACACTGGCGTTCCTGCTCATGTTTTTTTGGTAACGTTAGGGGGACGCGAGCTAGGAAAAGAGGCAGGGAGGTACATTCAAATTCGCTTGGGGTGAACAGAGTATGAATGGGAAAGGGGAGCGGTAGGAGAAATGTAATCCTAAACGTAATATCTTTTTGTATTGGGCATGACTAGAGCAGACTAGCCAATCGACCACCAGTTATTCAAAATTATTTTGGGTTTTTCATTCAAACTGCATTTGAATTCAAGTAGTAGAACGTTACGATTGGCTAGAGCTGGTAAATATTAGCAAAAGGCTTTGACTATTCATTGCCAGTTGAACTAAAATTTGTATACAGATACGCTGAAAAACAGCTGTGTTAATTTTAAACTTAAATAAAGAATAAATTCACAGTCTGTGCAGTACGGAGGAAGCTGAGGCCATTTCTTCACCAAATCAGCGTCATTTGTTTATATATTTCTTGATTGTGGTAAGGATATTTTATGAAATTTACTATGTTTGGTCCAACTACAAAGTTAGATACTGCTATTGGGGAAAAAGTGAAGGACATGTCGGAAGCAGACATTGTTGAGTCCACACATTAAACGGTATCTGACTGATGTATGTTGTTATAATTATGTTGACATATTATTGTATTAAAATAGTTAGCAAGTCTCTGTGTTCAATGAACACTGTTTAACAAGCCTGAAGCAAATATAAGTGTAAAGAAAAGAAGAGAAGGTCATATCACAGGAAATGTGGTTACTCCACATTATTGTATGGAGGAAAAGTATGTGAACGTACAGTGGCGTATCTACTATAAGGACTTGAGGTGTGGTCACAACAAGGTGGGAGTCCTGTACGATTCGGGGCTAGTGCATTTGTAAGGCACGCGAGGCTGACCCCATACCCACGTAGGAAATTAAGTGTTAGAATAAATGATCAGAGATAAAAGGCCAGGGTGTCCTTTTGTTGCAGAGGGTCTATGTTCCTGTTGCCTGCTGGTGACAGGAAACCTGCTGAGTGTTTATAAACGCCAACCAGTCTCCAACCAGACTTATATGCTGTTGAATATCCAGAAGGAGCTTTGGCGAGTGTTGAACTTGAAATTTCTGCACCTACCCACTGAATTATCTTACAACAAGGACTCCCAGGTGAAGAGTAAAACATCTGGGGCATCTCTGACATTTTCTTGTGTTTCAAAATATTACACAGGAATAGTATGAAGGTAGGATGAACTACAGCCCTCATATACAGTGACTCTCCCGGTAGATAACTGAAGTGAACTCTGTAATATTTCCTCCAGGAAGGACATTTATAAATTAGATAACTAAAGTGAACTAATTTAATATTTCATACAGGAAGGACATTTATAACTACATAATAACTTTTAGTTATTGGGCAGATTGTCCCAACATTTTTAATTGTTCTTTTTCTGTAAACTATCTTGTCCTTATTTTCAAAGACCTGTCCACAAGCTATGAATGGACAGGCAAAATAAATTGTAAATATTTATTCAAAGAAAAACTTAACTGCTAGTTATTAACTTCTTTAATAGAAACTTAAAGTGTTTGATTGTTGTGTACCATCATTCATTTCTCTCCTAGACACTATGTATACCATACACCATACACTAGAGCCAGAAGATTGACCGTGTGAGACCTAGGGAGGTAGCGTTAGGTTCTCTGCACATAATTCATCATCATCATCTATAGAGTCAGAGACCTACATTTGCTTGACCTCACACGGTTATAGCAGACACCTTTTCATTCTTTTAGGATACCATCATAACCTCCCCAGCAAAATCAACTTTGCTACACTAATCTGCATAAAACTGTCTCCCTCAAAGGTCAGTAAAATGAGATTCCTGGACACAAACACTCGTGCTTTTTTTGTGCCAAGCAATGCAAACTCTTTAAACTTAGTAGTTGTGCTACTCTACTGTAATTTTTTTTTTTTTCAATAGGTCCTTGTCTTTTTCTCCTTGCATTACTATCACTATTTCTAGGAGGGATTACGATGGAGTTTTATGTTATCTTCATTATGGTTCTTCTCTATCAATAGTAATCAAGTTTAGTCTTGTTGTGTAGAGAAGTGTTGCAGTATTTTTCTAGAGGGAGGATGGTAGAGCCTAGTTCAGATTTGCACCAGTGTTCTTCTCCTTAAAGCTATTTCGTGCACATAGACGTATTTTCGAGAATTAAATAATTTCGGCCATGTTTGCTTAATTTAGCAGTAGAGGGCTGATCACTATTTCCCGTTTCTTTGTCTGAATGGGGGAATGGAGGTAATGACCTTTGCCCACGTACGTAATACTGGCTAGCAGTAACAGGATGAGTCAGAGTTGTTTACAATTTTGATTGGCCGAGATCAAACTGCATTGACATGCAGAGGGATCATTGGCCTAGAACAAAGCCGCTTTGGTGCAGGATAGTGAAAAGACACGATCTTCAGTTTTACATAGAGCTAAAAAGAGAAAATACAGTGACGAATATATGAAGTATGGGTTTTCGTTTATAGGAGATGAGGACTGTGCTAAGCCCCACTGTGTAGTGTGTCGGGAAGTATTATCAAATGGTAGCATGAAACCTTCGTTACTCTTGCGGCATTTACAAACAAAACACCCCAGTTATGAAAACAAGAAACGCAATTTATTTTCAGCGCCTATCGAAACAACAGAATGTGACATCGTACTTGTCGTCAGCTAACAAAGATAATGAAAATGCGGTTGAAGCCTCCTACCGTATTAGTTATCGTATTGCTAAATGTGGTAAAAATCATACTACTGTATAGCTGAGAATTTAATTTCTCCTTGTATAAAAGATGCCGTTCTGTGCATGCTCGGAGAGGAACATGTTCGCAAAATGAACGCTATCCCTCTTTCGAACAATACAATTTCTCGAAGAATGCAGGATATGTCTGACGATGTTGAAGCGACAATAATAAGTAGAATTAAAAATAGTAAATTCTTTGCTATTCAAGTTGACGAAAGCACAGATATTGCTAATTTCGCTGTTTTGCTTGTTATTGTGAGGTATTTGAAAAGCAATGAAGTTGAAGAAATCTTTTTCCTTTGTCATCCTCTGTCAGGGCTTATAAGAGGTGAGGATATATTTCATGCTATTGATTCTTATTTCAAAGAAAAGGACATTAATTAATCTAATTGTTGTGGACTATGCACTGACAGAGCCAATTCTATGTCAGACTGCTACTCCGGTCTTCGCGCTCGTGTCACGAAGGTAGCCCCCAATATAACCTGGAGCCACTGCTGCATCCACAGGCAAAGCCTTGCATCTAACCGCCTCCCTGGTGAATTAAAAGTCGTTCTTGATAAAGCTGTAAAAGTGGTTAATTTTATAAAGTCAATGTCCACAAACTCGAGGCTTTTCAAAGCACTGTGTGAAGAGATGAATAGTCTTCATTCTACCCTGCTCCTTCATACACAAGTAAGCTGGCTCTCTCGTGGTAAAGTCCTTACCCGGCTGTTCGAACTTAGACATGAAGTCCAATTTTTGTTTGAAGACCATCCTTTCCAACTTACTTCAAAGTTACAAGACTGTGATTGGCTTCAGAGTTTTGCATACTTATCGGATATTTTCCTACAAATAAACAAACTAAATTTGGCACTTCAGAATAGCTCGGTAACGATCTTCAATGTTTCAGACAAAATTGAATCTATGATTAAAAAATTAGATTTTTGGAGTTCGTGTATTGAAAAAGGCCAGCCTGAAGTATTTGAAACTCTGCACAATTTCCTATCTGAGAACGAGCTGCACCTCTCCCAGGAAATGAGCGAGAAAATAATTGAACACTTGAAAGGGCTAAAATCATCTTTCGAGAAGTACTTTCCGAAACCTGGAAAAGAGAACTACTGGATTGTAAAGCCCTTTGAAGAAGAATATTTCCAAGCAGCCACATTATCAATCAACGAAAAAGAGAAGTTGATTGAACTTTCGACTGATACTACTTTAATAGCTGAATTAAAGGAAAATTCCTTATTAACTTTTGGGGAGACATCAGCAGAGAATATGAACAGCTGACCGACAAGGCGCTTAAGTTTCTGTTGCCATTTACAAATACTGAGCTGGTGGAGAGGGCTTTCTCTTCTTATACCTTTATAAAAAATAAATACTGTAGTAAACTGAATGCAGGTCCAGAATTGAGACTGCATCTTTCATCACTTGAACCTGATTTAAAAAAACTACGTGCCTCAAAACAAGCTCAATGATCGCACTGAACATTTGTCATGGTCACGTGATGTGTGTTATAAAAAGTGATTTTAACTTTTAACAATAACAACATTTGTATTATTATTATTAATAAATTAAATGTGTTAATTTTTATTGTAACTTCTGATTTTTTTTAATGTAAAAATATATGCACTGTTTGTTCACCTTTTTATTACATTGTTTTTTAATCCCGTGGTTGGCCCCTTTATTTCTGGTTATAATCTATAAATTTTGAATAACAGCAACTATATTAATTTCAAATATTTTGCTAATATTAGGGGTACAATTTATAGAAATAGGCTGCCAAGGGGTACGCAAGTGAAAAAAGGTTGGGAACCGCTGGCCTAGAACAAAGCCGCGCAAATGACGTCAGGCTAGGGCAGCATGGGGGAGTCTGATATATATATATATATACTCACTGATTTTTTTAGTCGTTCTCTCTAATGAAAATTGCCAGCCGCACACCACAGACAAGTCGATTTGCCTTTAAGTTAGAAATTCGAGTTTGGTAAGTGATACGAGAGGATTTATGATGTTAGCCACTATTGTAGTGAGCTCTGTTAAAAGTTGCACAGTTTTGGGTTTTGAAATGCTATTAATACCTTGTATATATTATGTTTTCACGCTTCACGTTAGTGAACGCGAAGTGTATAAGTTGTCTAGATTTTAGGATGACGTGTCGCGTTGATAAGCTAGCACGTGACGACATTGTAATTGTACCCTTTTTATGATGACCGTGGTCCTAGACGGACACGATTTTTGGAATAAAACCCAGCACGAATAATGCTGTGAAGACCCAATGCCTAGTATCTGGCTTTTGGCTAGGATCATGTGTCTAGACACAGGGACCAATACAGTGACATTCATGGGTCATTAGGTCCCTTGTGTGAGAACACAGAGGATCACTAGGTGACACAGTTTGTCATTGGGTCTTCTTGTGTTAGGACATGTGGTCTTGACCAGAGCCGGGTTTGGGGCGGGGACAATGCGACCTCATGCGAGGAAAAAATATGCGACCTCATGCGAGGAAAAAAAAAAAGAAAAAAAAAAGATTTTTGGAAGACTCCCGTGATAATGCTATTGCTGTAAAGGATTTATTATTATATGGCACCAGGGTCTGCCTATTGGATATGGATACAATTTACGACTCATTTTTGATGAAGTGGAATATTCTACAGATCGGATATAATGTACAGGGAGTGTCGTAGATTTCCGATAGGAGAATTAAGACTAGGTTTGGTCCCTTCTGAATAGGTTTGAATAGGTGATAGACTCAGTGAGAGTTAGTGAAAGGTAATAGAATTTCCACACACGTGAGATGATAGATTTTGATATAGTGGCTGTCTCTGAAAGCGAAAAAGAATTCTTCTCTCTCTCACCTATCTTCTACAACAGTTGTTACAGCGTCAGACAGACTACACCAATATACATATTACGTATATTTCTATCACTCACAGGCACGCACATACACGTGACGACAGGTAAACACACAGACGTGGGAAAACTATAACAATGATATATATATATTATCTAGAACGAGCTGACCAAACACGATTATTAAGTTCAAGAGCGATTTTATTATCAGGAAAAATCGGCTCACAACATCAAAGCAAGTACATCAAGGAAAATACATATACACATAGTCATAAAAAATCAAGGAAAATGTTGCAAGGATGATAGCCCCGTTATAGTGTTAACTCTAGGTTTAGCCCGGCCCTGTTAAGAGAACAGATGATGGCGCCAGGGTCACAGATACATAGGGTTTGAGGCTAAGAGTTTATCTTTGTTTTATCTCGTAATTATATGCACAGAGTTTGGAAAAAAAAATCTGATTTAACCTAAGACAAAAACACAAGAACTCTAGCCTTAGCAACAAATTATGCAGATTGGAAAAAAAAATTAGGACAGCAACAGGGTGTCAAAGATATAATAGTGAAAATATCACTCAGACCAGCGTACACTCATTCATTCCGCCATGGCTTCTCATTCAGGTACTCACGACTTTGCTTGCTGCCTTTTGGAACACATTGATTTTAGATTTTCACACAGACTCAAAAAATGCAGTCTTCTGCCAAGAAGTCCCCAGTTCCAAAAGACGTATTTAACTTGGAGTCTCCGGGAACGACTACTTGGGTATGCAAATTTGTTCAAATGTCTGATTAAGTCACCTAACAATTATTCCAGGCGCGGGAGTTAGCAGAGCACAGTGTCAATAGCGTAGGTTTCTAAAAAATGATGAATGTCAGGTCGGTGCCTTCCCTCAGTATAGGATTCACTTTAGTCACACCACAGATTTGTCCACAAGATATAATCTAGTCGGGAAATGATTGTTAATATTCACGCCACCAGGCAGCAAATTATATAGAGTTTCTAGAAGAAATTAAGTGCTGGCTCCAAGGTCCAGTATTTATCATTACAGTCTTTGAAAACCCGTTATAGGGATATTAGTATTTCTGTCTAACTTGCACCGTCAGATCAGTGTTACTTGAGAAAACCCACGTGGTTCAAAATAAGGACTGTCTATTTCTTCACAAGTATGGAAACTACTACTAGGTGCTGGTAAAGTTAGGGTCACCCCAAAACTTTCACTGTGTGGAGGAAAAATAACACATATAATATAATAAACAGAATCTGTACTGGTTAAAACTTACATTTAAACTTGCAAGCAGAGAGCTTTGCTTATCATTTAAACTTCCCGTGACGTAAGTTATATTTAAAAATCAGCATTCCTCATAAATTAGGAACACGTGCGTATCCCGTCATCATTCATGAGGCTCGATTCTAGAGTTTATAGTTAGTTTAGAAAAAATACACTCGACTGAGTATTAGCAGTTAAATTAAATTCATAAATAGCTACAATTGCCGTTATAAGCTAGAAATTAAATTTCCTTCTGCTTTCCACTGAATGCTTCCCTAGAAAATATAATAGCCTACCACTTTATTTCTCTTCTGCGCTAAAGAAATAGATTAAAATGAATTAAGCGATTTAACACTTTAACACTCACAAAATCTATATATCTATCATATTAATTACCTCAACCACAGAATTACAGGTAGTCGCACAACTTAAGAATAAAAATGCTGAAAATATTTCTGGAAGTCTAGAAGTTCGACAAATTGCCGAAACAAACTGAGATCTTCGCTAACAGCTATTCTGTTTTTCGAGCGACCTATCTACTGTGGAGTCTATGAGCGAGAATGAAATTAAAGTTTCAAACTTGGCCAATATCTTAAAATCAGACAAAGGGCCCAAACTTACTTCGCCAAGCGAAATTATCTCCCCTACTCCCAACATTTACGTCCGCTTAACGCGTGTCGTAACTGTCACCTACTGACCACGATGTACGCGTGTCAGTTTCAAATCCCAGACAGCCTGACTCCATTGTAGGGCAGTTTTCACACTACAGCTGACCATGGCCCAAGTGAGCGCCGTGTCAGTTTGGGATTTTCAGACAAATGTCTGGATACTGACCGGTGCAGATGTAAAGTATCACACCTCACCGGGACTAATGCCGAGAAGAAGCTCGCGCGCTCGGTGAGAATGTAGACGATTTGCTACGTCCTATGTTCAGCGAACCGACTTATCACGCCTTCTGACGCCCTGCAGCCCTGACATCTACGTAATATCGTCCTAGCGCGATTCTCAGTTTAAGAGAAAGGAAAACAGGTAAAGTTTGCGAATTATATGAAAATAATATTCGCAAAACGAATGGATGAAAAATACACAGGAAAAAAAATACAGAGATAATAAAAGAGAGAATTTATGTGAAAGAATAGGAAGAAGATGTAGGAAATTAAATGAATATAAACCCTACGTGACAGAGCCTCCCCCCTTTAAGATATGGAAGCACTCCATGTCTACGTTATGGAGTTTAATTTCCTATAACCGTAGCTTCGGGGTGTCTGTCCTCTTCCCTCTCATCTTCCCCCTCCATCTCTGTCCAATTCCTACTCAAGTCCACTCCTCAAAGTTTCCTTCCCCTGGAATGTCTCCCATGCGCGCTTGAAAGAGCGTCGCCGCTTCTGACATTTTTGAAAGATTTCCTGTGATAGCGGTGGAATATCCCTGCCACTATCATCATCTTCGTCAGTTTTGGCGATCGTCAGGAGATGGTCGGAGGTTGGCACTGGTTTTTCCAAGTATCTCTTTAAGAGATTTAAATGGAAAACCTTCTCCTTTCCTTCAATAGAGATCTGGTAGTTAGCCTTAGAAATCTTTTTCAGGACGGTAAACGGCCCTTGCCATCCGATCTTCAGTTGGTTGTTCTCAGTAGGGAGTAACACCAAAACTTTCTCTCCTGCTTCCAGTTCTCTCTCTTCCGCGACTTTCCTGTATCGGTTAGCGTGCTTGGTGCGTGCTCGCTTAAAGTTAGTCGTTGCTAGGTCCCACCCTAGTTTCAACCGTTCCTTTAAAACCGACACATATTTACTGGCTGAGACAACTGTCTCATCAGCCTTCTCGTCTGTCAGAGACTGAAGTAAGGCTTCAAGCGGGCCCTTAATGGGTCTGCCGAATAAAAGTGTAGCTGGCGGAAATCCTGTGGAAGTATGAGGAGATTCTCTGTAGCCAAATAATGCTGCAGGAATACAGAGATCCCAATCTTCAGGTTTCACTTGTGCCAGCTTACTTAGCATCATGGTGAGGTTTCCATTAGCACGTTCCACGAGCCCATTTCCGCCGGAGTATATGGCTTAGTGTGGATGTGTTGGGTCCTCAAGATCTTAACGATCTCATCCATCAACAGGTTTCGGTATGGAGATCCATTATCCGTCAACACTTGCTGAGGGAATCCCAACCGAGTGAAAATCTGCACGAGGGCTTCTGCGACATGCTTGGCATCTGCGCATGTTAGCGGGATAGCTTCTGCCCATAAAGTGCATGTATCGACTAAGGTCAGGATGAACCTGTTCCTTCTTTTAGTCCTTTCGAAAGGCCCTAAAATGTCGATCACAACCCCTGCGAATGGTGTTCCCACTATTCGCATTTCACCCATGTGGACTGGGGGTGTCCGTTGCTTGGGTGGTACCCGTTGGCACTGGGCACAGGATTTGACATACCTGATAATATCAGTGTTTACTCCTGGCCACCAATAATGAGTGGTTATACGTTGGTTTGTGGCGTTCTGTCCCATATGTCCGCTAAAGGGAAGAGAGTGCCCCATTTCTAGGATTTGGCTTCTGTACTGTTTCGGTACTAGGAGCTGGTTGTAACCTTGGTCAGGCTTGCCCGTTCTCCGATAAAGTACGCCATCCTCAGAAAAAATGTCCCCGTGCTGTTTGGGTTCCTTAGCCATGGGCAGTTTCCTAAAGCAGGGTGCCAAAGTAGGGTCCTTGTATTGCGCTTCTTTAAGTTCCATAGGTAACAAATTTGGCGCAGGCTCCCGTTCCTTTTGGTTTGCCCTCTTGTAGTTACTGCTGCCACAATCGGCTCTTCCGGTTTCCCAATACACACGTATCTCCCGCCAAGTATGACTGGGTAGATGGGATCATCCATAACAGCCGCTTTGATCACGCCTCTGACAAAGTCAGAGTGTATCTCCACCAATGCGATGGGAAGCGCTGTAGGTGCCTCACTCTTACGAACTCCACAAAGTTGGACGGTCTCTGCTGTCTCTTGACCGGGTTTGACCAGGTTTCTGGCAACAATGCAATCGTAAGAAAGCCCCGTGTCAAATAAGCAAGAAGTTTGAGAACCGTTCAAAGTAACAATACCTCGCGTTGAGGGTCTATCCCCAAGAGGTTGGGAATCACTGTCAATAATTCCGCCTTGCGAGACTGTTAATAAGCATCCGATGCGTTTAGGCTCGGTGTGCTCGGTCTGATCATATGTCCCGTGCTCAGGGGTTCTCCCTTTGCCACCTTGTCCTTTCTGGCTACGCTGCCATGTAGGGCGGTCGGGTTGATCAGACTGTTTGGGGTGGTTGGGGTACTTGTTCTTGTAGAACTTGGATTTTTCAGGAGGGGGGTTTTGAGGTCCAGTTTCTCTGTGGTTAAACTGATTCGCCGCATGAGAAGGTTGATCTAGATTATTTTTTCGAAAATGCTCCTCTGTCGGTTTCCGCTTTGTGGCCGGTAGTTCAGCCAGCGCATTGTGATAACGCTCAGACTTTTCCAAAATGTCTTCAAGTTTTTCTGCCCCCTGCTCAGCGAGAAATCTCCGGGTATCAGCAGACAAAGTGTTCTTTATTTGTTCAGTTAGAACAAGTTCCTCAAGACCTTCATAGGTAGAGGGGAGCTGCGAAAGCTCAAGGCACTTTGTTAGATATCCCTTAAGACGAGATGAGAACTGGTGAAAAGTTTCAGAATTCTCTTTCCGGCTGTTGCGAAACAGTTGCAAAAACTTGCGAGCGTTCATTTCAAAGCGCTCCAGTAACGCTTTCTTCAACACATCGTAGTCGTCTTGTTGGCTACTTTCCAGCTTAGAATAAACATCATAAGCAGAACCTTTTAGGGCCTGGGAAAGTTTCATGTTCCAACGCGACCTCTCTAAACCGTACAGACTTGCAATTTTCTCAAATTTTTCTAGCCAAGTGTCAATCTTCTCATTTGGACAAGGGAAAGACTCAAGGGTGAAAGACATAGCATTTAGTTGAAGAGATTGAGTGTTAGCAGGATCAGTTAAGGAAGAATGAGGAGAAGACTCTCCATTGCTGGAGGTAGAGGCAGCGCCAAGACTTTGGACTTCTAGAGCCTTAAGAGCCAACTCATGCTGTCGTCGTTGCTCATTTTCTCTTTCCAAATGCTGTCTCTCCTTCTCTCTTTCCTCATGCTGCATCCTGCGAATTTCCATTTCTTCATCCATCTTCTTCTGCTGTAATAGCCGGTCTTCCGCTTCCTTCCTCTCCGCTGCTTCTTCTTTCCTCCTTAGTTCTTCTCCTTTCCTCTCCGCATCATATCTCTCAAGTTCGTCCCTGACAAAAGCTTTCGCTTCTTCTCCTTCCAGTCCCTCCTCTCTCGCTTCGTCCCTGAGGAGTTGTCTAAGCTTTGCCCTCTCGGCCATATTATGTCAGTGACTGAGACACGTGGAGATAGCAAATAGGAAAAAGAATAACCTGGTTCCTACCACTTACGAGAAAAAAAAACCAAAAATTCAAAAGATGATATCCTTAACCCTGGGATACCTCCTCCAAAGTAAAATCTAACTATCGCTGCTATTATCGGCAATAAAGCACTCAATGCAAAACACGACTACGCCAAATAAATGGTAGTTAAGATTACAACTGAAAATTAAGTTGCTACAGTGGAAAAGCAAAAGAATATTGCAAAAATTAAAGAGAAAAATAATCCCTTAATTTTTAAAAATCCACTATAAGTTCGCCCACTGAAGTCAGATCGGGTAAGGGAGGGAATTAATCTGGACAAAAAGTCCGAAACACACTCCTTAACTTAGTTCAAACGCCGTTCTGCCTCAGTACCCAGTGAATGTTATACACTCACCACTTTACCAGCATTTAGTATTACAATCAGCAGTTAACATATATCCCGACAAATCAACCTGTAACCAAAATGTATATTATTCAAAGATGCTGTGGAAAAAAAAACTTATTAGTTTGTGTGGTCAGCACGCCCGTAAACAGATCGCTAGTCTAGGGGGTAATTATTTTTAAGATATAACAACTCACAAGACATCACACTCTTACTCTATATCAGAATACAGAATCTTAAGTTCAAAATCCAGATAGACGAGTCCACGTTTGTCGTACTCGTCTTCCTATTCTAAGTTCAAAGACCGGAAACGAGTCCCCATTTGTCGTAGATTTCCGATAGGAGAATTAAGACTAGGTTTGGTCCCTTCTGAATAGGTTTGAATAGGTGATAGACTCAGTGAGAGTTAGTGAAAGGTAATAGAATTTCCACACACGTGAGATGATAGATTTTGATATAGTGGCTGTCTCTGAAAGCGAAAAAGAATTCTTCTCTCTCTCACCTATCTTCTACAACAGTTGTTACAGCGTCAGACAGACTACACCAATATACATATTACGTATATTTCTATCACTCACAGGCACGCACATACACGTGACGACAGGTAAACACACAGACGTGGGAAAACTATAACAATGATATATATATTATCTAGAACGAGCTGACCAAACACGATTATTAAGTTCAAGAGCGATTTTATTATCAGGAAAAATCGGCTCACAACATCAAAGCAAGTACATCAAGGAAAATACATATACACATAGCCATAAAAAATCAAGGAAAATGTTGCAAGGATGATAGCCCCGTTATAGTGTTAACTCTAGGTTTAGCCCGGCCCTGTTAAGAGAACAGATGATGGCGCCAGGGTCACAGATACATAGGGTTTGAGGCTAAGAGTTTATCTTTGTTTTATCTCGTAATTATATGCACAGAGTTTGGAAAAAAAAATCTGATTTAACCTAAGACAAAAACACAAGAACTCTAGCCTTAGCAACAAATTATGCAGATTGGAAAAAAAAAATTAGGACAGCAACAGGGTGTCAAAGATATAATAGTGAAAATATCACTCAGACCAGCGTACACTCATTCATTCCGCCATGGCTTCTCATTCAGGTACTCACGACTTTGCTTGCTGCCCCTTTTGGAACACATTGATTTTAGATTTTCACACAGACTCAAAAAATGCAGTCTTCTGCCAAGAAGTCCCCAGTTCCAAAAGACGTATTTAACTTGGAGTCTCCGGGAACGACTACTTGGGTATGCAAATTTGTTCAAATGTCTGATTAAGTCACCTAACAATTATTCCAGGCGCGGGAGTTAGCAGAGCACAGTGTCAATAGCGTAGGTTTCTAAAAAATGATGAATGTCAGGTCGGTGCCTTCCCTCAGTATAGGATTCACTTTAGTCACACCACAGATTTGTCCACAAGATATAATCTAGTCGGGAAATGATTGTTAATATTCACGCCACCAGGCAGCAAATTATATAGAGTTTCTAGAAGAAATTAAGTGCTGGCTCCAAGGTCCAGTATTTATCATTACAGTCTTTGAAAACCCGTTATAGGGATATTAGTATTTCTGTCTAACTTGCACCGTCAGATCAGTGTTACTTGAGAAAACCCACGTGGTTCAAAATAAGGACTGTCTATTTCTTCACAAGTATGGAAACTACTACTAGGTGCTGGTAAAGTTAGGGTCACCCCAAAACTTTCACTGTGTGGAGGAAAAATAACACATATAATATAATAAACAGAATCTGTACTGGTTAAAACTTACATTTAAACTTGCAAGCAGAGAGCTTTGCTTATCATTTAAACTTCCCGTGACGTAAGTTATATTTAAAAATCAGCATTCCTCATAAATTAGGAACACGTGCGTATCCCGTCATCATTCATGAGGCTCGATTCTAGAGTTTATAGTTAGTTTAGAAAAAATACACTCGACTGAGTATTAGCAGTTAAATTAAATTCATAAATAGCTACAATTGCCGTTATAAGCTAGAAATTAAATTTCCTTCTGCTTTCCACTGAATGCTTCCCTAGAAAATATAATAGCCTACCACTTTATTTCTCTTCTGCGCTAAAGAAATAGATTAAAATGAATTAAGCGATTTAACACTTTAACACTCACAAAATCTATATATCTATCATATTAATTACCTCAACCACAGAATTACAGGTAGTCGCACAACTTAAGAATAAAAATGCTGAAATTATTTCTGGAAGTCTAGAAGTTCGACAAATTTCCGAAACAAACTGAGATCTTCGCTAACAGCTATTCTGTTTTTCGAGCGACCTATCTACTGTGGAGTCTATGAGCGAGAATGAAATTAAAGTTTCAAACTTGGCCAATATCTTAAAATCAGACAAAGGGCCCAAACTTACTTCGCCAAGCGAAATTATCTCCCCTACTCCCAACATTTACGTCCGCTTAACGCGTGTCGTAACTGTCACCTACTGACCACGATGTACGCGTGTCAGTTTCAAATCCCAGACAGCCTGACTCCATTGTAGGGCAGTTTTCACACTACAGCTGACCATGGCCCAAGTGAGCGCCGTGTCAGTTTGGGATTTTCAGACAAATGTCTGGATACTGACCGGTGCAGATGTAAAGTATCACACCTCACCGGGACTAATGCCGAGAAGAAGCTCGCGCGCTCGGTGAGAATGTAGACGATTTGCTACGTCCTATGTTCAGCGAACCGACTTATCACGCCTTCTGACGCCCTGCAGCCCTGACATCTACGTAATATCGTCCTAGCGCGATTCTCAGTTTAAGAGAAAGGAAAACAGGTAAAGTTTGCGAATTATATGAAAATAATATTCGCAAAACGAATGGATGAAAAAATACACAGGAAAAAAATTACAGAGATAATAAAAGAGAGAATTTATGTGAAAGAATAGGAAGAAGATGTAGGAAATTAAATGAATATAAACCCTACGTGACAGGGAGCAATTTTGATTAAGAAGTATCCAAAATCATATTGATCGCGGGCTCTAGCTATTCGCTACCGGATTGCCGATCCACGGAATCACGAGTAAATAGCCTGAAGTTAATACGACTTATTTATGTAAACTCAGGAGACGATTATTATATGTACTTGATGATTATAAAATGTATTGTTGGATTTCATGCTGTGAATAAATGTACGATGTGGACTCTTACCACAGCGGCCTTTTCAATTGAATGCTGTTAAAGTTTAACCAGTTGGCTCACCATTCGCCATTCTAACAAAAGCACGATACGCTCTAAATATAGAGACTCATTTACAAACAGAGGACCTAAATACTATACGACTAGAGCTAACGAACATTATTAATGAATCAAATAAAGCAGGAATTATGTCACAACGACGTTGCCGCACGAACTGAAGTCACAAGCTAGAAAAGTGCGGTAACAGTAAGCATGAGTTATTAGCTTGGTACTTTATTGAGTTTTATTGAGTTCTAGGCCGATCGGTTAAAGCTTTCTTGGTGAAGTTAATTTTAAATTAATTCTTGACGCCAGAGCCGTCAATACTATCGTAGTGATAAACTGGGAAAACTTAAAAGTTTCATATACGAGGGACGGTAAAAAAGTATGCCTCGTAATTTTTAATTTCATTCAATAGGCAAGAAAACGGATACAATTCACATTGAAATGTAGCCCCAAGTCTGAACTTCAAAAATTTATTTTTCAATGTAGTCTCCGTTATTTGTTACAGTTTTTTTCCATCTTCTTACAAGGGCATGTATCCCGCACGGTACAAATTTGTGTCCTTTTTCCTAAACCACTGACGTACGGCGCGTTTAAGGGTCTCGGTGTCCTCAAAGTGATGTCCGCGAAGATCTTCTTTCAGTGGTCCAAAGAGATGGAAGTCAGAAGGTGCAAGACCGGGACTGTAAGGGGGATGTGGTAATAATGTCCAGCCAAATTCTGCAATCGCATCAATGGTGCGTTTAACGGTGTGTGGCGTGGCATTATCGTGCAACAGTAGAGCAGTTCTCTGATCTTTTAATGGGTAAAGTCGCCGAAGACGACCTCTAAGCTTCTTCAAAGTTTCAATGTAACGGTCTGCATTCACCGTGTTTCCCTGTTCCAAGAAGTCGAGAAGAATCACACCCTTCTCATCCCAAAACATGGAGGCCATAACTTTCCCTACAGATGGTGAACTTTTGAACTTCTTTCTTGTCGGCGATGTTGTGTAATGCCATTCCATTGACTGCCTCTTGGATTCTGGTTCAAAAAAAAAAAATGAACCCAAGTCTGTTCACCTGTCACAATATTCGATAACAACTCTTCTCTTTCAGTTTCGTAACGGTGCAGGAGGTTGATGACTATGGTTTTCCTTGTTTCTTTATGTCTGTCTGTCAACATTCTATGACATAACGTTGTTTTAACCGAACGTCTTTGGCAGCCATTTTTAAACTGTTACAGTGGTGCCACCTGTTACTGAAACAGGTTGGTAATGCTATACAATGCAGAAGAGTGTTTGAGGAATCCTGCTAAATTTACAAATTGCACACTGATGCAGTATTTACATACATAAAAATAGGAGGCATTACTTTTTGACCTTCCCTCGTAATTCCTTATTAAAGGAATAGCGGTATCTAGGATGGTTTAAGAGTTGACATGTTACGGGCGTGCTTTGTAGTATTTCAAAGTAGGTCTGTAGAGAAACCTACCTCTTTGATTTATATTATTTACAGAATACCCGGGAGCGTGTGTACTTTGTAATTTTATCGAGGGTTTATTCTGAAGTTATATATATATATATAATTATTCGGGAGAGCGTGTATTGTATTTCATTGTAAGCACGTGGGTGCTGTGAATTAATGAATATTAGGCGGGAGCACGTGGTTGTAATTTCGGGTTTTAATTTATACCTGGGTTGGGGTATAACCTTTGGCAGTATGTATATGCTAGCATATAAAATGGTTATACGTTATTGGTTGTGCATTGTTGTTCTGTGTACTCAGAAGACGTGAGATGTAATTTTAAGGGAATTATATTTGTATTACATTTTTAAAGGTGATTTAATTAAAAGAACGGGAATTAAATAATCCTACTCTCCACATGTAAGCCTACCTTGCCGTGGTTGGAGAGCTTGAGCGCCTCAATGATCCCGGGAGCTATGCCGGCGGGAGTTTTACTCCTGGCAGGGTCACCCAAGCCGGACAGGTCCTGGGTGAGGGGCCAGACTAAATGGGCTGAGGAGTGGGTGGAACCCTATAGGTGTAGATGCAGAACCCACCGGCGAGTGGTACATGCTCTGGTCTGCACCAATCCACCCCCACTTCATGGGTTAAATGCTTTCTTGCCTCATTCTTCACTGTTTGTCATCTATCACGCCCATGGCGACCGTTGCCTCAATTGGCTGTGTGTGGTGTACCCGGAAACGGGGCCTCCCAGTACTGAGGCAAAGTTAAGTCCCCGATGTCACTTATCGGTGCAGAATTGAGAGAGATGGCTGAGCATCACAATCCCTCCTGTGTTGCAGCATGATGAGAACCCAGCATTGCACACTGAGCTTGGGGGATCACTTGGGCACCAGACTTAATACTGGCTCTTGACTGGATGGCCGCATGCAGGAGATTTCTACAATGGAGGGTTGGCAGGTGGTGGGTATCGGGAAGTGGCTCTGTGCAGGACGTGAGGATTCCTTGGGAGAGCCCCGAACCAGAGCACAGCATTGTGCAAGCTCTGCATAGTTGGAGAGCCCCCTGGATGACGGGGAATGCACAGTGTGCTACCCCACCTATCCCCAACTGCTAACTTAGAACCAGAAGTGGGGTCCTCTGTATGCGTGCCAGGCCAGGATAAAATGCCTGGGAAAGAGACTGGAGCTCAGAACTCCCTAACTCAAAGTTGCAGGATGGCAGAAAAGCCACGGGAAAGACAGGGCTATTTTGAAGATAACGCAACCATATTTTCACCATACGAGCTCGGACGCCGCCTCGGTAAACAAGGTCCGCGCAGAGCAGTGACACCCCCAGGCTGCTTGCGAATAGTCTACTACTGGGAACATAAACAGATTAGGGATGAGCCCACTCTCCCGTTGAACAGGTGCTAAAGTCGTAGATACTGGGCCAGAAGGCGCACCGGAAACCACAGTATCATGCAACTCGCTTTTTTTTTTCTATGGAGAGTACACCGTCAAATAAATCTCGTTCTGGTGCTCGCCCTGTGGAGCTCCACCAGGCAGGTGCAGTGCCGGGCTCTGAGCCTCGACAGAGCCCACCCTCAGCTACTGGAGGACCCTCTAGACCGTCTTGTGGAGTCAACAGACGGCGGAGGAGAAATACTGACCAAAAAAAAACAGAAAAAGAGAAACCCAGAGTGCCACTTGTCATGATGCACTGGAATGCAGAGGGAGTGAACAGCAAGCAGGCTGGATACAGCAAAAAGACAGAGCTGGAAAACATCTTGTATGAGAAGCAAGTCAGTGTTTGCTGTATCCAAGAGACTCACTTGAAAGCAGATCAAACCTTTAAAATAAGGGGATATCAATGCTTCAGATCCGACAGACAAGATAGACGAAAAGGAGGAGTACTTACTCTTGTAAGGAATAACATTCCTGCACACGAAAGGAAAACCTTCATGGATGGAGCAGAATATCAGCTGCTGCAGATAAAGGTAGACAAGATGGAAATAGAACTCCTGAACTATTACTGTCCGAACAACAAACCCCTGAGTCTCAGCTCTATACAGGTACCAGCCACCAACTTTATAGCAGTTGGAGACTTTAATAGCCACTCCCAGAGCTGGGGCTATAACCATCTGGATCACAGAGGTGAAGAGGTTGAAACTTGGCAAGATGATCACTCCCTAATCCTAGTCAATAATGCCACAGATACTCCTACCTTCTACTCCAGAGGATGGCACACACAACCTCAACACCAGATCTTGCCTTCTCCACACCAGATATAGCTGGATCTATTAGTAGAGAAGTAGGAGACCAACTAGGGGGAAGCGACCATCGCCCAATCTTTCTTACTGTCCAGAGTGCAACTCTCAGTACAGGCCCAGCCATTACAAGATGGAACTACAAAAAAGCCAACTGGGGTTTATTCAGGCATCAGGTGAACACGCTGCTGTCTACGCAGAGTTTCAGAGAACAAAGCTAGAAGAAAAGCGGAAAAGCTGGAGAACTAAAACGGCATCGCTGAACCTTGAGAAAGACGGCAGGAAACTTTGGAGATTAGTCAAGTCTCTAAATGAAGAGCATTCCTCACCAAGGCAGACTATCACATTGGATGAAGGTGGCAAACTTTTCAGAGGAAAACAAGCTGCAGACTTGTTTGCTAGAAGATACAGTTCAGAAAGCAACTTACCCATTAACATAGACCATCAGAGAGAGATAAGAAAAGAAATACTGGCAACCATGGGACAGACAGATACTCCTGCCCCAATGAGGGAACCCATCACACTAGGAGAACTACAGAAGGCTATTTCCAAGCTTAAGTTTCAAAAGTCACCCGGCCCAGACAAAATCAGCAACGAAATGCTAGTAAATCTGAGCTCAGCAGCAAAGACAAAACTGCTTGAGATATTCAACCACAGCTGGTTGAAAGGAACGGTACCCCAAGTATGGAGAGAAGCCATCACAATACCCATACTAAAGAAAGGGAAATGTAAGACCGAGGCTGCAAGTTACCGGCCAATCAGTCTCACAAGCTGTGTTGGGAAGACTATGGAGCGAATAGTCAACCACAGATTGAAATGGTATTTAGAGTCTGAGCAGATCCTGGTGCCGGAACAAGCTGGATTTAGAGAATGCTACAGTATAGAAGACCAAGTTACTTACTTGTCTCAAGCAATAGAAGATGCCTTCCAGGAGAAGAAAAAGGTCCTAACGATCTGGGTCGACTTCAAGCAGGCCTTTGACAAGGTGTGGAAAGATGGCCTCATTGCAAAACTTAGGAGAAGTGGAATCCAAGGCAACATGATGAAATGGATCCAGTCATACTTGCATAACAGGAGAACTAGAGTCACTCTTGACGGTCTGCAGAGCAGAAAAGTGTTGCTCCATCAGGGGGTACCTCAAGGAGGAGTAATTTCCCCAACACTCTTCCTTGTTTACATCAATGACCTGGTGAAAGATCTCCCTGCAGGAGTTAAAGCTGCCTTATATGCAGATGACCTAGTACTCTGGTGCGCTGATGAAAATGTCACCACAGCAAATTATAGAATGCAGCGGGCAGCAGACATGCTAGTGTCATGGGCAGAGAAATGGCTTATCACAATAAACACAGACAAAACCTCCACAACACTGTTCTCCCTCGCCCCCAAGGACAAATCAGCTAACATACACCTAGGGACAACCGTGATCAAGGAAGAAAGCTACCCCACCTATCTTGGGGTGACATTTGACCAAAGGCTTACATGGAATAAGCATATTGAAAATGCAGAAGGAAAGGCCCGAAGACGACTAGGCATACTCAGAAAATTAGCAGGTACCAACTGGGGAGCAAATGAACGAAATCTAAAGAAGATTTATAATGGAGTAATAAGACCACACTTAGAGTTTAGCTCAGCAGCATGGTCATCAGCTGCTAACTCACATCTGCAGTCTTTGGACAAGGTGCAAAATCAAGCTCTCAGGCTCATTACAGGAGCCATGAAAACTACACCAATAACAGAGATGCAGAAGGTTGCTGGATTACAGACATTGTCCCATAGAAGAGACACAAAAACCAAGATCCAGATGGAAAAGTACAACAGTATGCCAATGCACCCAATGAAGGCAAGACTAGATGATCTGGCATTGGGACGTCTAAAGCGTAGCAGCTTTGTGCATCGGGGGAAAAGACTTATAAGACAGCATCAAGAAGACCTATCCATGAAGACAACACCACTGAAGCCCACCCTATACCCTGTACCATGGGAGCAGGCCAGCAGTGCCCTCCAAATTAATACAACAGTCAGTGGTCTCACAAGTGGATGTGAGTATAATGATCTGCAAAAACGAACTGCTACATTGAGTATGATCCAAGAAAGCTATCCCGATCAATCATGGATACATGCCTATACAGATGGATCAGCAACTAATGCTGTTAGGAATGGAGGTGCCGGTATCTTTATCACATATCCTGACAACCACTATGAGACTAGGCACATTCCCACTGGTAAATTCTGTTCCAACTATACAGCTGAGGTTCAAGCTCTAGAGCAAGCTGCAAATATGATTTATAACACCAACTCTGACTGCCACCAGGTAGTCATCCTCACAGATGCACTGTCTGTCCTGCAAGCTCTCAAGGGTGGTAAACTCCCGCATCTGAGAAATGAACTAAACAAGGTAGCTGCCAAAAAGAGAACCATACTTCAGTGGGTACCATCTCATTGTGGTGTACCCGGAAATGAAAAGGCAGATAAACTTGCAAAAAAGGGAGGAGAATGTGAACAAGAAGATAATGAAGTCACATACTTTGAGAAAAAGAGAGCTATCCAGACTATCAGAAGAGAACAGAACCAACCCAAAGACGACTATCACACTCTCGACCGGCAGGGACAGACAACTATTTTTCGACTCAGGACAGGGCATAACAAACTGAATAAACACATGCACAAGCTACGATTGTCTGCTTCACCACTGTGCACATGTGGATTAAACGAACAAACTGCTGAGCATGTTCTACAGGACTGTCCTCTGTATGACCAGTTAAGAAAGATATACTGGCCCAATGACTCAACACTAAACTCAAAGCTATATGGAGTTAAAGAGGAACTTCAAACAACAGTCGAATTCATCATGAGAACTCGTCTGACGGTGTAATCATCAAAGATGCGATCGCAAGAAGAAGAAGAAGAAATAATCCTAGAGAGGACTATTGTATTTGTGTTGATTATGGACGCATGTAGGGTCAGTGTAGAAGTGGGCCAAAGTATTTTGGACAGGTAGAGCCCAGTGAAAACCTGTTGTGACTCGTAGTTAGTCATGCAGAACTAAGACGATCTGGGTCAGCCGGGCTGCGAGCTGATAACCAGATTAGGGAATGTTTATTTTGGAATTGGGTAGTGCAAAGAGAGAAGGGAGTTGAGTGGTGGGAGAGCTGACTTATTGGGCATGGTTATTTGTATAACGGGAATAGAGCAGGGGAGTTAAGTGTTAAAGACTTGGGTGTTAAAGGTTAAAGTAAGGGAGTTATTTGTCATATAGGAATATATTATTGATGTGTTGTTCAGCTGTGCATTTTTCTATTGTCTACAGCGTGTAGCGGTACAGTGGGATAGAGCAAAATTTGGCACCACAAATTTCCCCACGGCAAAGGTTGGCATCTCAGACAAATCTGGGTTTTGAGATCTTGCCAGAGGCGGACGAAGAATAGAAAATACGTTTTCCCAAGGCAGGGGAAGACATTTCGCCAGTGGAATGGGATTTGTTGGATAAATTCTGAGCTCTGATGCTCGATCTTGTTACACACGCAAATTGGCAGGCTGCCAGCGTTGTCGTAATTATTTTGCTTCGTTTCGGTCATAATAAAACCGAAGGCCCTAAACCCAGAGAGGGGTAACCGGGCAGCTGAATCCAGATGTGTTAGTAGGAACCAGCTACAGGTTCCAGTCCAGAATCCAGCAGGTTCTTTTTTATACCTTAGTCGTCAATATCAGAATTAGTGGAGAGCAACAGGGTTAAAACCCTCCCTACAGGTGGTAGACCAGCAAGACAGAACTGAGACATAGAAGTGTATAGATCATAGCAGAGGACATCTGCTGAAGTTTAGAGGAAGTTAGTTGTGTAGCAGTGTTCAGGAGATTTCAGGATAGGCTGTGTAGAAACGACGTCTGTGCAGAGATTGTGTAGACAAATTCTTAGTAGTTCCAGCTGACTGTGAAATTAGAAGTAACATTAGAATTTAGAATAGCTAGTTTGGTGTAGAGGCTCGAAGTACGAGACCCCACCAAGTTCAATGTGGTTTGTGTGTAATCTTAACTTCTTTTCCCATACAGGTGGCAATTGTGGGTGAAGGGTTTGGTTGATGTAAAATCATTGTAACTGTACTTGATTTGTTTTCCAGGTGTGCACAAACGCACTTTATTTCTTTGACATGTATTTGAGTTTTTCTATGTGTAAATAAAACTTGTACATTATATTCTGGATCAGTCACTTTATTTACGTACAGTAGCTATCTGTTGTCTGTATCGTGGTGTATGTGAATCTTATATAACCTTATCCCCTTAGGGTAGTTAGAGGTAGTTGGAGCTATAGCGATCTAATAATACGTCCGGAGTGGCGAGGGAAGAGTCACTCTCGGTTCTCACCCCTCGGAGCCAATAGTTTCAACCCTTCACATTTCACTATTCATCTAAATCTATCTTTTCAGTCTTTCTTCTCACTAGTATCTTGTCACTATACGTAGACAGCCTCTAGTCTTAAATCCACTTCGTGACAGTAGTCAATGATGTTGCTAAGTGTTGTCTGGAAGCAACTAATTTCTTCAGTTTGGTTCAAAAGATCCATAATTATTTATCTGCACCGACTCAGCGTTGGCAAATTCTAACAAGACATGTATCAGACTTGGTTATAACAAGAAACAAGATGAAAGAGTCTTATCGATGCTGTGAAACCATTGAGATAACATCTTGGTAATATATGATGCTTTAAGAAAGATCTTTAATGGTACAAGCCTAAAAGATTAAGAATGAAATACTTCCTGAATTGAAGCTACGGCCCTTGCTGATGTAATTAATACGTTTGTGATATTCCTTGTTTCATGGTAAAACAACCTTTTTGAAGTCAGTCTTACAAGCGAGCTACTACGAAATACGAAAGCTGATTTAAATTCAGCAATGCGCCAATTGCAAATGACCAATAATTACCGTGTGGGCTGCAGGTTGAGGGTTTTCAATTAGTTTTTAATAGATGCTTCTGCGATTGCAAAGGTGCTAGAGATACTACCAAACTTAGACATAACAAATTAAGAACAGGAGAAAGGAGCGGCAGTTTGAGCATAATACCCAGGAAGAGGCACTGCAAGAACTAAAAAAAAAAAAGATTCAAAGTAGGTTCCTACTATGCTGTCTTAGACATGGACATATAATCTGTTGAAGAGAGATTCCGACAGCTATAACAATATAATTCCCTATTTGGCTTTCTGTAATGATATTTACAGTATCAAGAAAAAAATTACTGAAGATACTTAAGGCTTGCAAGAATTTGGAAAAATCATTGATACTCAATGGAAACAAAGATATTGATGCCGAAGATCTGTGCTGTGAACTGACAGCAATAGCTCGAAGACTTCCAAAGCCGTAGCCGCCACAAAGGGTACTTCTCTTTAAACTAAAATAAAAACTCATGCCTAATGTTTCTGTTGCTTTAAGGATCCTTCTCAAACTTCGAGTGTCAGTAGCAAGTGGTGGACACAGTTTCTCAAAGCTCAGACTTATAAAAACTTACATACTCTCAACTATGTTGCAAAAGAGACTGTTTTGCTTGGCAACTATATCAACTGAACATGCCCAAGCATCACACCTGACCTGAAGGAATTGGTGACAAAATTTGCAAAGGAAAAGGTACGCTAAGAGAGATTTTGATGTGACTGAAATTGAAACTTTTAAGAGACTTAAATTTTATTATCACATGTCACCAGATTATTCAAAATGATCTGTGTGCTAAAACATTTTCTGTGTATTTGAGAAAGTTAATAAAAGATTGTTGTATTACTTATTCTTGCAATTTAAAATAAATTTAGCAGTATCAAGTTTTGTGCGTTTCATTTTCTTCTACAAGACAACTGTTTTTGAAAATTGAAGTTGACATTTGGGGGTGGGGTGGGGGTGGGGGGGGGCGGAGATAAAAAGCGGATAAGGCATTAAACGAATTCTTTCTATGGCCAAGCCGGGTGTTTCCCAAAGTAAAAAATATTTGTCTAACGAGGTCAGGCGTGTTTACCAAGGTACTAACGAGGTGGGGAAATAAAAAAACGCGTGTAAAGTTACAATTAGGTACAAGCCATGAATAAGAAAGATTACTTTAACAATGAAGAAAGAGAAAAACGAGAGAGAAAATAAAATAAGAAAGATGTTGGAAAATATACAGGGCGATAAACCCGATAAACGCCCTATGACAGAGTCAAAAATCAAAACTGCTTTCTTCAGTTTGTGCTCAATCGATTACCAGTGTGTTCTGGGTGTCCCTGTATACGAATAAACCATTTGAAACGACTGTACTTGGAACCTGCGGTAGTGGGGTACTCATCAAGTAAAATTGAAGAATGACATGATAACTATGACCACAATGAAAGATAAGTCTACAATAATTTTCCCTGTTTATTTGCAAACTGCCACTATGAAAATCTAATATCATCAATCATCATCATTTTCATTTGCGTTTTTTCTGTAGCTTGGAGCCTCTACTACAGCTGGTCCCCTTGCAGGAAGCCTGCATCAAGTAGTGGATTATGTGGCAATTAGTTATATGTTATGGTGTTGATAGCCGCCCCATGCGCATAACCTCATATTAGTCGCCTTGTATGATAAGTGATGGTTATGTTTAATTAATTCATAACCCTCCACTACCAAATGAGCATAGACCTTCAACAAACACATGCCAAGTCCTCTTGTCACGTGCCATCATCTCAAGTTCTTTCCACGTTCTCCTTTTCATTTTCACCTCTGTTTCCAGTTCTCTTCTCCATGTGCTTCTTGGTCTACCTCTGCCTCTCTTGCCCTGGGGATTCCAGAATAAGGACTGCCTTGTAATGATATCAACAGGTTTCCTCAGTGTGTGTCCTATCCATCGCCATTGTCTTCTTCTCATCTTTTGTTCCACTGGCACTTGTCTAGTTCTTGTCATCAGTTCCACATTGGTAACCTTGTCATACCATTTTAATCCCTCTATTCTACGCAAGCACCCATTTATGAAAGTCTGTAGCTTTTTGGTAGTTATCTTTGTTGTTCTCCATGTCTCAGAGCCATACAATAGGACTAACTTCACATTTGAGTTGAAGATTCTTTTTTTCGTGTTGGATCCGATTTCTCTTGATCTCCATATATTTCTCAATGCAATGAAAGCTTCTCTTGCTTTTTGTATTCTTATTTTGATATCACTGTCTGTCCCCCCAACTTTGTCTATATTGCTGCCAAGATATGTGTACGATTCTACACCTTGTATTGGTGCTTCTTCAAGTTCAACCATGTTATCATTATCTGCATTTATTCTCATTATCTTTGTCTTTTCCTTGTGTATTTTCAGACCCAATTGCTGTGACCTCTCATCGAGTGTTTTCAATTTGTCCTGCATCTGATTACGGTTATGGGACAGAAGAGCTAAGTCATCAGCAAAATCCAGATCATCCAACTGCTTAGTTAGAGTCCACTGGATTCCATTTATGTTGTGTGTTGTCGATGTTCTCGTAACCCAGTCTATTCCTAGTAAGAAAAGAAATCGATACAAGAGGCATCACTGTCGCATTCCTGTTCCTATCCCAAACGGTTCTGTAAGCTGTCCTTCATGAAGAACTCTGCATGTTAGAAGGACTTGAACAATTAATTCTGTCCACCAAAAAACACAGCGAGGCCCAGAATCTATACCTAAACACCAAGAAGACCAAAGTATTGACAACAGACAAAGTAAAGACCAAACCAGAAATTAAAATTGATAACGAAGAACTGGAAAGTGTTAATGATTTCGAATACGTAGGATCAATCATCAACAGCTCTGGCGACTGTGCAGTAGAAATTAAAAGAAGACTTGCAATTGCTTCACATAAACTAATACAGATGAAAAACCTATGGCAAGGCACAAGCAAAGAAACAAAGTTACAACTGATCAGAGCATGTATATTCCCAGTAGCAACATACGGCTGCGAGACTTGGACACTCAATAAAACAGTTGCAAAAAAGATTACATCATTCGAAATGAAATGCTACAGAAGGCTGTTGAGAATACCCTGGACAGAAAAAAAGACCAACAGAGAAGTACTGCACTCACTAAACGTACAGGAACATTGGCTCCTAAATACCATCGCAATAAGGAAGCTGAAATTTTTCGGTCATATAAAAAGACATAATAGTCTGGAAAAAACAGTGATGGAAGGCATGGTCCCTGGAAAAAGGGGAAGGGGTCGACCTAGACGACTGTGGACCCAGGACATAACAGAGAGTCTGAACTTGTCTTTGGCTGATGCAGGTCGACTTGCCCAGAATCGTGATGCGTTCAGAGCAGCTGTAATGGAGACAACGTTCTGGAAAGAATACGTCACATGATGATGATGATGATGATCATTTTTAGGTGCCAAAATATCACGGTCCTTAAACCATGATGGAGATTTACTTTGTAAATTTATTTATATCCGGATAAACACAATTGATCAACTCTTGGATATCGTGAACAGCTGTTTATAGTTGAGTATTATTCAAACTGATTTTCTTTCTCTGTACAGGCAAGTCTCCGTTTTCTACTTTCAACAACAAATCTGCAAAGAGAGACATTTCCACGTTCCGAAAATCTGAGCGCACATATTCTTAGAGAGGGATAGTTTTTCAACGTCAGGCCAAATGGAAGATCTTTTTCAAACACGCAATCCTTTCGTCTGCCCATGTACCTCTTGGGATAACAGGTAAAGTTTGCCTAAAATTGCCTAGAAATAATACGGTCACACCACCATTGAGTCGGTTGTCGCCTCATCTTTCAAAGTCCTATATAAGTCTTTGATAGAATTTGTATGCACATTGTGCTCTCACCCCATACATTTAGTGAACACTTTTGCAGCAATTAGATCTTATTTTGACCAAAAGCAGATTTGTAATTTCTTTTTTAAATAATATTTTGCGTCCTGTTCAGCCTAGTCGGTTTTATTATATGGAAAATGTTTCCCGCACGACAGGGCGCATCTAAAAAGAATACCTGTCCTGAACAATTTTCAACACATGCAAAAAACGGTGCTGTAAACTGTAAGTTAATCAGTGTTCAAGCGGGTCTCATCTATACTCACAGTTTCTAACAACGCCTGTTGGTCATATGTCGTTTCTTTCAGATATAGTCGGACAAAAGCAGAAGAATCCGGATCATTTGTTTCCAGAAGACCAATCTCCTGTAAGGTTTTTTTCTGAGAATAACTGGATAATTTTTTATTTTTTTAGTTCAATTAAAGCAGAATTTCCCAAGTGCTCTTTAATATATATCTAGAACATATTATGCAGGAGGCTCTCTACGATTATAAAACAACCATATCGATTGGAGGCCGACCTCTTTGCAATCTACGTTTTGCTGATGATATCGATCTGATAGTTGGAACAGAATCAGAACTTCAAGACCTTACCTCTAGACTGGAGAAAGTAACAAGAACGTATGGGATGGAAATTAATATAGAAAAAAGCAAGATATTGGTGAATAGCCATAAGAAGCCTGTTCCGACCAACATTACGTTAAATGGGCAAACGTTAGAAGAAGTTAACACCTTTAAATATCTCGGGTCCACTATATGTAGTGATGGAAGATCAAGTAAAGAAATCAAGACAAGACTTGAAATGGCCTCAGCTGCCATGACAAGGCTGAATGTGATCTGGAAAAGTAACATCAGTTTTCCTGTGAAGATCAAATTATATAAATCACTTGTATTATCTATTCTCTTGTACGGGTGTGAGGGCTGGACACTCACTGCAGATACGGAGCGAAGGATTCAGGCTTTCGAGCATAAATGTTATAGAAGAATTTTGCGCATTTGCTATAAAGAGAACAAAACAAATGTCTATGTTAGAGAGAAGATAAACACCTATGCAGGCCACCAAGAACCACTTTTGTAAGTTGTGAAACGTCGAAAGCTTGCCTGGTTTGGGCATGTAACTCGTCATGACTCTCTTTTGAAAACGATCCTCCAGGGAACAGTCGAAGGTAAACGGAGAAAAGGAAGGCAAAGAAAATCCTGGGCTGATAACATCAAAGAATGGGCAGGACACGGTTTTTCCACACTTGTACGCATTGCTGAGGATAGAGATCAGTGGAGGACCCTGTCTGCTGATGCTTCCACCATGGCACCCCTACGACGCATGACGGGTTACGGGTTGAGATGATGATGAAAGCAGAATTATATCTTTCATCTCTGTATGGCATGTTTTCTATAGACTGTTCATGGCGAATTCGGTGTAAAATATCTTCTGACATGCTGTCACTGTGTGAAAGTTACAGAGATAGTGGATCAGATACGTGACACAATCCAAAATAATGGCAAATAAATACCTAAGCGACAACGGTAAACTGATCAAAACAGCCCCCAACAGTGTATTGTTCCAATGAGCAACATCTTCTATTAAACCCATTACTTTACTTGCTGCCTAAAATGTAGGATGTCGGACATGCTCGCGAGCCTCCGTTGTCGTCCGTCACAGTCTCGATTAATTTATTTATGTTCGCTCCATGATTACTCCTGATTTATAAATCATAGGTATATAGTGTAAAGGACTATTTTTTTTCGTTAGCACGTGCTATTGCCATAGATGTAATTTGTTTTCGAACATCTTTAGGGTTTACGACGACATTCAACAGCAAACGGAATGTTATAAATTTCGCCGACATTAAACCATAAAAATGCTCAAAAGCTATTGATCTGAGATATATGCCCTCCCTGATTTTTTGTAGAACTATTAAACCTTAAAAGTACCTTATATGTTGTTTCGATATGTATCTTATAGTTAGCCGCCGTATCGAATTTAATGTGCCGCACGCACGATTTTTTTCAGACTTGCGTAACATTTTTCTTTACTGTTCAGCCTCCTGATGTCATACCGTGATGATATATAGCTTAAAATCTTTCCACAGAAATGTCCAATACGCTGGAGAAAACCGCATCACAATCGGTTCAATTGTTCTCGAGTTTTAAGGTAACTTACAGACAGACGTTGCGTTATATATATATATATATATATATATATATATATATATATATATATATATATATATATATATATATATATATATATATATATATATATATATATATATATATATATATATATATATATATATATATATATATATATATATATATATATAATAGCCCCTTCAGTCATAACTGACTATGGGAATGCGCCCCTGAGGTGACAGCCCTCATATATATATATGTTGCGCACATATTTTTTGGCACACGGATTACGCATACCATGTAAAATGTTTTAATTGTCTGATGAAGATATATTCATCTTTGAATGCATGTTTTGGTCTTGAGGGACGAAACTCAGATTGGGCAATAAGTAGTCATTCTGTGAGTTATCGCTCTTTGTAGCGTTCTTAAAAATAGAACTCGGCGGAGGAATTTAGACTTACTTGAATCTATTCTGTGTTTGGTTAGGAATAGATTGTTCTTGCTTCAGAATGTCTATGGTCCGAATCTATGTGTAGTGCTTGTCTATGTAGGACGAGTATGTCTTATATCTTGATATCTTAGTATGTTTAAGTGAAACTATTTGTTCTTGTACTGTACTGAAGGGGGTCAGGTGTTTTCGGCGGATGAAGAGAGGTGAGGAGGTTCTTCGGTTGTCTAGGCCTCGGGCGGGAAGTCATGTCGGAGAGATGCCCAAGAGTTTGTGATCTCTTTAAGTTATTCTGGGGACGAAGATAGTTTCTTCCAGGATCGTTTAGTCCACGAGTTCCCCAGTTGTGATTCTATAACGCCGGGAGAGCGTTTTTGTGCTTGCTAGTGTATTTCTTATGTCCAGGTAAAAAAACGTACTTTTGCTGACTTCGTTCATTCCTAGGCTTAAGATGGGCAGACGATTACATGAACTTACCCATGAATATGTCGGGACGACATATTCTCTAGCAGCACTAAATATGTTTATATGCAGCAACTATGAGGACAGAATATGCTGATCCTTGTAGAATCATTTATTGTTGATGAACAAAGCTTCGATTGAAGATTTGGCTATACACCCGTATAGTGAGTGATGCTCAACCGGGAACCAGCAGCCATTGTGGAATTCGATTGATTTTGGAATTCTACTTATTGTAAATCATTAGCAGAGAACGGGAAAACTTCCTTATTATCAGGTGATGATTGAGAGATCACTATTATAAAGAAATTAACATTATCTTCACAGAGATTTGCTGTAATTTACCTAAAGGAATCGTCGCTAGAAAGAGATCCTGTTTAGGAGTCAAGTTTGAACAGTATTGCTTAATTGACATGCTCGGTCAGTAAGGTCTACTGACTGTATTTATAAACTATGGAAATCTTGGTGTTTACAGATGTTCCATTGCAAGATTATTCTTCATGAATGCTAATTTAGGACGGTAGTCCATTGATCAATATTATGCTGTCTATGTCGACTCATGTTCCCGTAACTGTACCCAATCTGTCAAGTGTGTGCGTCCAATTAAACTATTGAAACGACTACAGTGATCTGCATTGGTGACTTAACGTAATGAGTGAATGAGTGCCTTATACGGGTCAACACACGAACAGTCCACCATTCGCCTAACTCACACTTCACACTCACACTCCATATTTGCATAATCCTGCGTTGGTTGAGTTGACCTTTGCTCCCCCTGGAGCCTCCATCATATTCACCACTGGTTTGCGTGAGGAGAATGAAAGCAGTACTTTACAGCATGCCTGGTATACACAGTTATGATGAAGAAGAAAAAGAGAGTTATCAATATATATATATATATATATATATATATACACACATATATATATATATATACATATATATATATATATATATATATATATATATATATATATATATATATATATATATATATATATATATATATATATATATATATATATATATATAGATATATATATATATATATATATATATATACTATTGGACAAAAGTTAAGGGCCACCATTCAGTTTAGACAAGGTTTATATAATTGATTGGCAAACTGTAAAGACAAGTGAAAATGTCATTAAAACTGAGCTCAGAGAAATGTGTATACATTTCTGTGTGTACGTGGTTAATATTTTTTAAATGTCCAAAAACTGGGTCACTTTAACCCGCACGTGAAAATTGCCATTGTTGCTGCAAAAACTGGTGGTTTTTGCAGCACGCCCCCCTAGATCAAAAGGTGAAAAAGTGAGTTGAATTTGAATGCACGTGGAAAATGATCATCGGTAAAGAGTGTTTACCGTTGGTATGCAATAAATCAGTATGACAAGTGGTCGAAATGATCACTGCATTAGCGATGCCACCAAGGAGAAGTCTCAGCACTGTAGACCGTGGTCGAGCCATGGCATGGATTCAGGATGGTAAATGTGTTCGTCATGTTGCAAGACGTTTAGCAGTGTCCCACTCTACCATTCAGAGACTTCTTGAGAGATTTCAAGCTACCGGACATTTGGAAAATCGACCCTGCTCACGAAGAATTATATAAACCTCGTCTAAACTGAATGGCGGCCCTTAATATTTGTCCAGTAGTATATATATCCTTTCCTGACTATCATACACCACTCCCCACTCACATTTGTGAAACTATTGCTGTCTACTATAAAGCATCTGACTAGCAATTAGTCTTATTCTTCAACCACCTCACGACAACCACTTCTTCTTCTCGTTTGCGCTCATAACGGGGCAGGGAGACAGCACTGTAGTTGTTCTCAGAGAGCCTGCACTTAACTCATGTGTTCCTTTGGAGCATGGAGTCAGCATTGTCTCCGGGAAGCCTTCACCAAGCATATACATTGCTCTTACAGCGGTGGTTTCTATGGCAATTAGTTTTGCGTGATAGGATTGCCAGCCGCATCAAGCTTGAACAACTAGCCATTTTAATTTGAACTATTACACGAAACATCTTAAAGGATGAAGCTAACTTTCTACACAGTTACACTTAACTTTTTGTGTAACGAAGCTATCTGACTCTATTGTTACATTGACATTGTTTGTACAACAAAGCTAACTTATTCCACTTACGTATTTTTTGCTCAATGTCGCTCTCCGTAGGCGAAATAATTACTTCTATATATTTGTCACATGGCTCTATACTTGCAAGATCTAAAGGCGGTAACTTGCGAGGATATTTAGCCATTTGTTTTCCAATTTGTTGCAGTCTTTACGACTGAGGAACGCTGATGAAACGTAATGTTTTTTCGAACTGCTCTGCAGAGTATGTCTAGCCAGCAGAACGAAGTAAAACAAGGTTTTCTCAACTTCAGAAATACGTACGACAACGTATTTATTTATGTTTCGTATCTGGGAGACGAAAACACTGCAACATTATGTACAGCACTACTTAGCACTTCATTCTTTTTTTCCGGGAATTCCAAAAGCGATGAACAGTATTATTGCTTTTAGAGGTATTCTAAGTTTGCTGATATCTGAAGAATGGTTGACGTATATTATTATTATTGTTATTGTTGAACAGAATTGACATCATTCCACTCTGGGCAAACCCATAGTTTCCCTCAATATATGTCCAAGAGTGTAAATGCTAACTGTTCCTGTAGCTCGCTGCTTGTATACACGGCGGATGCATCCTCTTATACCTCCATCTCGCTAGCCTTACGTTTGATGCCAAATTCAAACAGTCTTAACCTTGATGATTCATCTATTGTAGTGTTAATCTCTAACAGGTGATCATTAATTATTCTCAGTATCTCTCCCTTATCCATATCCAGTGTCCCCACTGTGAGTGCTCTTGATGCTAGTCTGTCAGCTCTCTCATTACCACATGCCCCTGCATGACCAGGATATCCACACCAGCTCTTGTAGACTCGAAGCTTCTATGAATGTTTTCCATTCATGCCGCAACCAAGCACTTTGAACCTTTCGAAGCATGGACTGAGAGTCTGCTACAATGACTGTCTTTGTTAATGAAGTTTAAGTTAGCCACCTTAAGGCTGCAGTAGCTGCCTCTACCTCCATTATCATGCTGGAAGTTGTTACCTTGTAAGCCCCGCTATGTTAGGCGACGATTTTGACCATTACCCTAGCAGAGATGCCCCAATCTGATTTCCCACAACGGATAACAGACCCATGAGTATACAGAATGTCATAATTATTGCCTGCATGATCATGTATCAATCGATTAATTTTCAGTTCTACTTCCACATGGCCTAAAGTTCTACAGTGTCTGCCAAGGCTGATGATGACTTGCTGGTAGTTAATCCAGTTCTCATCTGACTTGCCGAGATGGATAATTTTAGATGACAGTATCAAGTAGTTGCTCGATCTTCTTCTTCTTTTATCCTTAGCCGTCGACCGTCAAGGCAGTCAGTGGCCATTACGCCTGGTGGCGTCTTGTAGGGCAGCAACAAATTGATTCAACTTTGCTCGGTCGGTGGCCATCCTTCGTACAGTGCCCCAACTCCGGTTCATTCTTTGCATCTCAGCCTCCACAGTCCTCCGCCAAGTTGTTTTCGGTCTGCCTCTCTTTCGTTTTCCTTCAGGGGTCCATAGTATAGATGTTCTTGTGATGGCATCGGGGTCTCTTCTGAGGACATGGCCAACCCAATTCCAGCGTCTGCCAGTTATGATGGTGTGCATGTCCTCTTGACTGCTCCGAGTAAGCAGTTCTTGGTTGGTGATGGTATTCGGCTAAAAGATTCGGAAATCTTTTTTTAGCCAGGTTGTGTGGAAAAAGGACAATTTAGACAATTCCTTCTCTGTTACTCTCCAGTATTCCGCACCATAGAGAAGCACAGAAAGTACACAGCTCTCATATAGTCTTAATTTTGTGCTTGTGCTGTACTGAGAGGACTTCCAGATGTTGTTTAGACTAAAACAGGCTTTTCTTGCTTTGTTCATTCTGTTGTTAAGGTCTTTGCTTGCTCCGCCGTCTGGTGTTACTATGCATCCTAGGTATGTGAAGGTGTCTGTCTGTTCCAGTTGCTGATTCCTTACTGTTATGGGCTCAGGGCTGCTCACATTGAGCGTCATGACTTCTGTCTTCTTTAGATTGATATTCAGGCCCACCTGCTGGCTATACTTATTAAGTCTATCCGTTTTTTCCTGGATGTACTGATGTGAATGTGCTAGTAGTGCAATTTCATCTGCATATTCCAGATCTTCCACTGTAGAAAATGTAGTCCATCTTATTCCTCTTGGAATGCCCTCTGTTGTCTGGCGCATCACCCAGTCTATGACTGTTAAAAATATAGTGGTTGATAAGGGGCATTCCTGTCGTACTCCTGTCTTCACCTCAAAGGTTAGGTTGCTCTGCCCAACACTACTCGTAAAGTTGGCATAGAGGCTTTTTATGATTGACACTATGCAGCTTGGAATTCCATAAGCCCTCAGTATTTTCCATAAACTGTCCCTATGTATACTGTCAAAAGCCTTTTCAAAATCAACGAAATTAATGTACAGCTGTACTTGCCATTCTGAGTACTGCTGTATAATGTTCCTGAGGGTAGATATATGATCTACACATCTTCTGTTCTTTCTAAATCCTGCTTGTTCTTTCCTCAGTTTGTGGTCTACTGCTTTTGAAATTCTCTGCATAATTATCCTGTCTAGTAGTTTGCTGGGAACTGTTGCTTGATCTATATAGATAAAGAATATTTTTTTTAAAATTGTAATGGTGAAAAATATCCCGTTCAACCTCTGATGGGTTATAATTAGGATATATATTGTTTTCAGTTTCAAATAATATGAACAACTGCCGATATGGGAAAGTGGCATAACACATGTAAAATCATTGTAAATAGGGCAAACCATAATTATCAATTATACTTGTATGTTTAAAAAAAACCATAAACAACCAAAATCGAGACAAAAAAAAAACCAAAAACATCAAACAAACGTAATATTAAGGGGGAAGGGTGTAAAAGATGGAGTTTCCAGTAATATTGTCAGTAATAGATATTTAATCGACTTTCACCTGTCAAAAGTTATATGTATTGTAAGTACAGTATCAGACCTTCACTTCAACAATACTATATATATATGAACTTTTGTTCTTGTTAAATACTGTTTGATTATATTATGCAGTTCCCTAGGTCTGTCTATTCTCAAAACATCTTCTATATTTATAGGTAAATTTGATGCTTGCAAATAATCTTATATTGGGATTCTTATTTGTTCATACCTCTTACATTTTAACAAGAAATGTTCTATATTATTGTCTTGGAGACATCATGCACATCAAGGTTCTTCTATAATATAGGTTTCCAGACTCGGGAAAGAGAACTGGTGAACTATAAGTAGGGATGGCTCAAGATAAAGCCGGGTTGTCAACCTCATAGTTCAGATGATATAGAAATAAAGAACAGGCAGGTAATTCACCTTCACGCTAGGCTTATTCTATGCCTCTAAGGAATGTGAATGTAGCTAAAATTTACTCCCTACCACTGAAAATTGCTTTAACACAAAAAATTACTATAAAAAAAAACCCACTGAAACATTGAAAATAATTCAATAACTTCAGTTCTAAAAATTGTGACAAAACGTCATTACGTATTCTTTTTGTGGCTCTCTCACACCTTCAGCCACTCCGGCAGTTTCCCTTTTCTTCTTAAATTTGCTCTTCAATCGCTTATTATTTGGCAATTTTTTTTTGCCTTTTCATTTATTATGTTACTCTCTATGCTGGAACTAATAGATGGAAGTCTCTAACACTCAACTCCCCTACGGAAGTATCTGCTAAGGGACTATCTGTCTCTTAAATTTTTGCTTTTCCACTCCTCAGACGTGTTTACGCTTCACCAGGTAATTAGACCGGCCAGCCGATTATACGTTATCACATAAGCCGGCTGCCCCCTTTGAACGTGACGGTCCAACATTTGAACCTTGGTGAATAGCGACCACCCTGTGTTTGCACAAGACGGGAGTGCACGATAGACTTAAAGAAAGCCACATTGTTTGTCGGCGACCTCGTCTGGTGGACAGACGAAAACACAGGGGATAAATACGTAATTCACTTCTGCTAGCACCTGTCTGTATCAAGATTACAGATAATCCGTCTGGGCGGAAGGTATTTTCGACGGACGAGTCACAGATTTGTTTGTATGAAGATGCCATCGGAAGTATTACGACTTATTAGACAGAGGTCACGCGTGGAATATTAAATGTAATATTTTAAAACACATGGAGGACATTTTGAATTAAAACACCCCAACCCAGTGCTAGAAAGATTTGATTGGTTTGATTTGAGATGCCGGAATAAACAATGAATTCCATTGGACAATTTGGCGGAAGTACAATCTGTGATTGAACTGAGAAGTGGGAAATATAATCTAGCGAACTCAGAGACACAGAACAGACAGCTTCGCAACTTCAAACGAGCAACTCCCAAACAGCCAGAAAGAGAAGAATCGGACCTAGAATTCCATACTTATAAGTGACAGATCGAAGTATTTGGGAAACTTAAAACCTTAAAAAGTAAGCCCGCCTTTATAAATACAGAGACTGAAAAACGTGAGATAACGGGACTTTAAATATAAAGATTAAATACGTAGGAATTGGATCACCCGTCATCAGATAAACTTTCCCAGACCAAGTGTATCGCAGAACACCCATCGAAGAGAAATAACTAGTTTTCCAGACCAAGTGATTCATAAAACACCGTCATAAGAGGAATTTCTCAGACGAAATTGATTCGAGAGCATATCCACCGAAATTGCTTGTGTCCATCCGAAATCTGTGCGAGGAGATTGTGTATAACCCAAAATTTTGGGTTCGTGGTACAAGACTACTTGTGGTTACAAGCTACCAGACGGTTCGAAGTACTAAAGTTACTACGCCACTCGTGTGAGAGAAGTACACTCATCACCAAGAAGTGACTAAAACCACGGCGACAGAACTCACCTAGAGTTAAGTTGTCTTGTAACATAGGCGAAAGCAATGGACTTTGTGATAAATCCTTACTTATGTCTCTCTGACGAAAACGTGTGTTTACAGCAAGATTTCACCAATTTTTCAATATTTATTTTAACTGTTAAAGACTAATTCATTGTTAAAATTGTTGCATGTTGTTTTAAAACTAAACAATCATAGTCGCTCCAGTTTTTGTTTTTATATGAATGAAAGCAAACGTATGAGCCAGAATATTTAATATATACTTATACCTAGACATATCTTTACCTCTAAAGAGAGCTATACCATTATAAGAGGAAATTCGCTGAATTAACTCAGCTGGGGGCTTGAACGGGCAAAACACCATTGCTTAAATCTTTCACAAAAAGCGACGGACAGATATACGATAACCATTGCTCATCGCTTGCCGCATGGTTCTTGACGTCTGAATTATCTTCGGATAGAAGTGTCATTAACCTTCTATCTACATCTCTGCCAAGAGTAATCTTTTTCGAAGGTAAACACCTTTGATTACCCATTTTAGATACTCTTGAGTTTTGGCCATTGTTGGACCAGCAGGGGAGGCAATCCGTGACAAATGTGGTCTCGTCTTTGGATTAACTTGGACATGCCATTGTGATAAAACAATTGGTCGACTTAAGCCGGGATTATTGAACTCGGCACGCATTTGTGACAAATCACAATTGCAGATCTCGTCTTTATTAAGTAACCTGATGGTTAATTCCCCTAGAAAACTGACATAAATTTTAGATTTACTAAGAGAGTATTGTTAGTTATTAGTTTTTATAGATCTGCTCATACGTCTCTCATAAATAAATAAATAAGGTGAAATATTTTAAGAGTAAAGAAATTAATTGATAAAAATAAAAAAAAAGTCTGTAAAAATAATTGGAGAGCTGTCCATTGCCGAGGCCTAATTGTTGTTGCTGGTTTTGTGTATTTTATAATTTCAGTCAGCTAGTATTTTGACTTAGAGCGGCTAATTTTATTTTAGATAAGTAGGACTTATAATTTTCGTGTCGGCTGTAAACAATCTCCTTGCACTGCATGACCGAATCAATAAATCTCTATACTTTTTATTTAAATGTTGCAAACAGATGGGCTTATCAGGCAAAGATTTATCAGACTTTGTTGCCACTTCTGTGAAAGAGGCCATATCAGAACAGGAAGCCGAGAAAACAATGGCCCGAGAAGAGAGAAGATTAGAAAGGGAAGAGAAGGAGAAGCAACGGGAACACGAAAAGGAAAAGAAACAAAAGCAAAGAGCTTTTGAGAAGGAACAGGCCAAAAGGGCACTCGCTAAGGAAAAGGAACAAGCCGAAAGAGCAGAAAAGAAGATACAGGCCGAAAAAGCAGAAAAGAAGGCCGAAAGAGCAGAAAGGAAGGAACAGGTCGACAGAGCTCACACACTCAGACTTAAAGAAGTAGCGATTGAAGAAAGAAGAATCGAATCTAGCTCTAGCACTAATGGGTAGGGGAGTTCGCAAGGTAGTGATGGGGGAAATATTTTCCACATGATAGTTCCTAGCGCGGCCTCTTTAAAGTTAGATGTCTACTATGAGGCTTCAGAGGAAATAGACATTTATCTTGCTTGGTTTGAGTATTTAGCTGCCACCAATGGATTAGATAGGGAGAGATACAACATGAAGTTATCGCAGAGCCTGATAGGACCGGCTTACGATGTCTTCCGTCTTCCTCAAAATGGCACCGGAAGAGAACAACAATTATGATATGTTGAAAAATCTTTGCGTCAACGTTTTCAGTTGAACGCTCAGAATCTTTCAGTGCAAATTCCGGGAAGCCAAGAGACAAAAAGACGAATCTTATAAGCAGTGTGCTAAACGTCTGGGTATGTACTTGGAGAAGTGGGGATTACTAAGCGCCTTCGACGAATCGTACGAGGGATTGCAAGAAATGATTATCGTGGAGCAATTCAAGGATTCGCTCAAACCAGACATGAGACAATTCCTGGCGGAGCATGTGGCCGAAACTCTTGATCAGGTAGTACTGTTTGCTGATCGGTACCAGAGCGCCCAGTTGGAAGTAAACGCGACTAAAAGACGCCCACACGATAGTCACCCGAAACGAGAGGAGCACCCATTCACTGACTCCAAGAGCACGACCAACATCTCACACAACACGATACAACAGCAACAACAGCAACAACAACCACAGGATCATCATAGGCAGAAACAGAGCAATTCAGCCCAGGGAACTGGAAGACGATATTGAAAGGCGTTCAAATCTGACACACACTTCACATCGGACTGTAAGAGGCTTAAGGCAGGCCCTTATAATGTCGCTTGACTGATCAGAGGGCCGATAGGGAAACATGACATCCAGGTATATGAACAAAATTCCAGCCATCCTTTTATTACTGAGCAAGTAACCGTGGGTAACCAAACCATACGGTGCTTGCATGATTCGGGTCTCGAATACTCGGCTATAGTTTCCACACTTTTGGTGAAGGCCCACCAATACACTGGTGAAACTGTAGAAATACAGGAGCCACGGAAGAGCATAAAGCCTATGACACTTCCAATTGCAGATATTGATGTTTCAACCGGATATGTACGGGGAAAAATCAATGACGCAGCAGAAGACGACTTAGTCTACTCTCTCATATAAGGGTGAAAATATGTGTGTCTTGGAGATCCCTCACGTGACTCCAAGTCGACACAAGAGAGAGAGAACACAGGAAACGCCCCAGCGTCCCCTGAGCTCTTATCTTTAAAGAGCCCAAATATTTCGGAGCTGAAGCAGGCACAAAGGGCCGATAACACCCTAAAGCCTTACTTTTCAAAGTTGTATGACAATTACTCCTATACTCCTCAGGGAGCATTTTACAGGGAGAAAGGTTTGGTTTACAGACGGGTAGGGAATAAGAGACTATTAGTTGCCCCACTCCCATATCGCACCCGCCTAATGCAGGAAATGCATTCCACCCTGCCCCATCCCATTAAAGGTTCATATGCCCTGGGAAAAAATGTGTCTCTTAATCACTTCTGGCCAGGTATGCGAGACGATATTAGACAGTTTGTGCGAGATTGCTTTTTTCGCCATAACTTGGACAACCAGGAGGATGAATCTACGAAGAAAGAGTTTGAGCAGAGTACCCAACACTCAGCAAGAGATAACTCGTACCTCAACGCGATATTTCTGTGTAGTAAGGCACAGTTAGGCAAGCGCAGAAAGACGACCTAACTCTAGTGTCATACGTTGAACAGAGTCGGATAAAAACAACCCGTGCTTCAGCTGGAACTTTCCACACAGAAGGGGTAATTATTTATCGACTGACGAGGCAATGGAAGCAACTCGTGGTGCCTCTCCCTTTAAGCCCCTCCGTTATGAAAGCGGCTCATATATCCTCATCGGGGGTACATGTTCCCGTGGGTACTACTATGAGTAACCTTCAAGAGGTTTACTTTTGGCCCAAACGGTGGGAAGACATTCATCAGTACGTGTTAAACAGTTCACATTTCCAAGCGAGCAATTTAAACACTCGCCCACGGAATAATAAGGAGAAGAACACTGTCATCCAGAACTGTGGTAGAGGACGGCACACACCACACAAAAGTTCACGTCCAAACCTGGATATTTAATCTTAGGTGATGGGGTATGTCACACAACGTCTGAACATGCTCTTTTGTATAATCTCTCACACCTTCAGCCCTCCGGCAGTATCATTTCTTCTTCATTTTTCTCTCCGATTGCTTATTATATGGCACTTTTTTGCCCTTTTATTCATAATTTTGCTCTATGCTGAATCTAGTAGGATGAAGTCTCTAACATTTAACTCCACTATGGAAGTATCTGCTATGGGCCTATCTTTATCTCTTACATTTTTGCTTTAACACTCCTCAGACTCATATATGTACCGCCAGGTGAACTGTGGTATCATCGTAACAATACCCGGTCATTATTACCGGTCAGCGGTATTACGTTTTTCTCAGGGAATCAGTCTGACCACCATTGATAGGAGACGACCCTCGTTTAACAATATGGTCTCGTACAAGGTATGAATGAGATAATCGTTTCACGGGCCAATCTCTGTGTGAGATTATTAAAGATAACACAGCCCTACCAAAAAAAAAATTTTTTTTGGTGCCAAACATTTTACTCTTGATTGTACATAAATGAGGCCTGCTCAATCCAAATATCACATTTACTTGCCTGTAGCAGCTCTAGTTTTTGAGATATGGACATTTTTGTATTTCATTAATACAGGGTGACCCCAAAAATACGGGCCCGCGCGCGCACTTATTGTGCGTGCGCGGGCCCCTTTTTTGGGTCACCCTGAATTATTACAATATTTTCTATATAAGGCTATGTAAAAAAAAAACTATTGCTGTCTAGTCCTTTACAAAAGAAAACTGCTTGTTTACTCTCAGTTTCAGTTTTCCAAGAATCTTCCCAGAATTGCCTTTTTTAGATTTTAAGCCACTGCATGCATGTTTGTATCTACTTATTTTATTACACTTCTACCACAGAATGGCATCATCTTCAAGAAGATCATGTTTTCTTTCATCGCATTTATTTTGTTATATTTGCGGAGAGTACACTTTCAAAGAAGAACATAGGAAGCATATTACTGTTTTTGTGAAAAAGGCATACTTTGCTTACTTTAAAGTAAAACTAGGTGACCAGTACAAGTCTTGGGCTCCTCATATTGTTTGCAAAACATGTGTTGAACACCTGCGACAGTGGACTTGTGGGAAAAGAAAATGTTTAAAATTTGGAATTCCAATGGTTTGGAGAGATCCCAAGAACCACTATGATGACTGTTATTTCTGTGTTGTGAATATTACGGGAATTAATGGAGAAAAAAAAATCACAAAAAGTGGAAATATCCAGATTTAGATTCTGCTATGCGACCTGTTCCACACGGAGATGACATACCAATTCCAACTTTCAGTCAGATTTCGGATTCCCTGCTAGAAGATGAGACAGCAGGGGCATGTGGAACGACAAGTGATAGTGATAGTGATTTCGAAGATGATTTTTCAGATGCTCAACGATTCGACCAGCTTGAACTAAATGATCTAATCCGAGATCTATATCTCTCCAAGGAATCTTCAGAACCTTTGGCTTCAAGATTGAATGAAAAAAAATTACTGACTGCTGAAACAAAGGTTACATTTTATCGCAGCAGAGAGCAAGGTTTTATTCCATTCTTTTGTAAAGAAAACAACCTTGTGTTTTGTACTAATGTAGGAAGTCTTGTTAACAAAATGGGTGTAAGTTATACACCAGATGAGTGGCGGCTTTTCATTGACAGCTCTAAAAGAAGTTTAAAGGGTGTTCTCTTACACAATGGTAACAAATATGGCTCAATTGCTATTGCTCATTCTACTACAATGAAGGAGGAGTATGCTACAATAAGCACAGTTCTGGAAAAATTGAAGTATTTAGAACATAACAGGATGGTTTGTGTAGATCTTAAAATGATGAACTTCTTGCTTGGCCAGCAAATTGGATTCACCAAATATCCATGCTTTATATGTTTGTGGGATAGCAGGGCAAAAGATATGCACTGGACAAAGAAACAGCGGCCGTTGAGGGATGAATTTAAAGTTGGAGAAAAAAATATTGTCAATAAGCTTCTCATTGATCGAAAAAGAGTTCTACTGCCACCATTACATATAAAGCTTGGCTTGATGAAGCAATTTGTTAAGGCACTGAACAAAGATGATACCTGTTTTAATTACTTATGCAGAAAGTTTCCAGAATTGAGCATAGACAAACTCAAAGCTGGAATTTTTGATGGACCTCAAATTAGAAAGTTAATAAACGATCCAAATTTTATTGATTCCATGAACAAAACAGAGTCCACAGCCTGATCATCATTTGTTTTAGTTGCGCAAAACTCTCTGGGTAACTTTAAAGCAGACAATTATTCTGAATTAGTTGGAAACATGTTGTCGAGTTTTTGTGAACTTGGATGCAACATGAGCATAAAATTGCACTACCTCCATAACCATTTATTTCCGGAGAATCTTGGCGACTTTAGTGAGGAGCAGGGTGAAAGATTTCACCAAGATAAGATATAAAAACATTGGAAGAGAGATACCAGGGACTTTGGGATGCCCACATGATGGCAGATTACTGTTGGACCCTAAAGTGTGACTGTCCGGGCATATCACTGTTGAATCAAAATTTGGTGGAGACAGGGAGAGAATGATAATTCTTGGGTGATCACTACCAACACAGCCTCACCAGCGACACTCGTTCATAAACTCAACAGAAGTCTGTTGTACAGTCCTATATACATATATATTTCACCAATACAGAATCCTGGACATCGGTAACATCAGGTATGGCTAACATATGAATAACAAGCCGGTGGCACCTAACAATAGCTTCAAACACATCTCATGTTACACTACTCATCGTAACATGACTGCTAGCATTCTAGCGCACACAGTCACCTTACTTCTACTATCTTGGCCTCCTCTAGTGCGGCATGCACCTCGCACCAGGAATCTCCTAGTCAGATCAACCACTAATAATCTCTGACTACCTATGACTCCTAAAGTCAACACAAACGCGGCATACTCTCCTCGCGTATACAATTCACATCTAGGCCTTAATGACTCCTAAAGTCAACACAAACGCGGCATACTCTCCTCGCGTATACAATTCACATATAGGCCTTAATGACTCCTAAAGTCAACACAAACGCGGCATACTCTCCTCGCGTATACAATTCACATATAGGTTTTAATGACTCCTAAAGTCAACATAAACGCAGCATACTCTCCTCGCGTGTACAATTCACATATAGGCCTTAATGACTCCTAAAGTCAACACAAACGCGGCATACTCTCCTCGCGTATACAATTCACATATAGGTTTTAATGACTCCTAAAGTCAACATAAACGCGGCATACTCTCCTCGCGTATACAATTCACATATAGGCCTTAATGACTCCTAAAGTCAACACAAACGCGGCATTCTCTCCTCGCGTATACAAATCACATCTAGGCCTTAATGACTCCTAAAGTCAACACAAACGCGGCATACTCTCCTCGCGTATACAATTCACATATAGGCCTTATAACATCACTTCTAGACTCAACAGTCTAACAATAATCCCCCCTGATGAGCTCCCACACCCCTATTTCGTTCTGTGGATTTTCATTCCTCTCAGAGTAAAGAATTTCCTACCACAGGCATATGGAAATTCCAGCCGTTGTTAAGAGCTCGAAGTCCGTGTAACGGGTCTGGTCGATTCCAATAAGGCGCCTGTGGATTTATCACCCTCTTGAAGGGTAAGACGTTGGAAGAACGCAACCAGGAGTCAATCCACAGTGCTGAGTACATTCAAGTTGATCTGCCTGATGAGGATCTCACACAATTCTTGGACGGGAAGAGAGATGTAATCAAGTTTCCACCTGCCAGTGCAAAAGGGGTTTGGGAACAGCTGGACGAAGCCTTGGCAAAAGAGTTGGATAACAACCTGAAGCAGATAACTTTGGAGAAGAAGCTGGAAATCTTCGGCGACATAATATATCTTCACTGTCGCAAAGTGTTCGGAGTCAGGGAGGCAAGGGAAAGTAACCCACCGCGAAAAAGTAGAAGACAAATTAAAATAGAAATCAGGAAACAGAAGATGCATTCCCGAAAACTGTTCAAGAACGCAGTTGCCACAGAGAAGGAAGGGTTACGACAGGTTTGGGAGCACCTGAAAGGCCAACATAATGCCCTTTGTAGAGCAGAAAGGTTGTGCAGGAAGAGAAGGAAGACTCGAAATGATAGGGAAAGATTCTTCAGGTAGCCCTTCAAGTTTGCCAAAGAACTGTTTAAGCAGCCACGGTCGGGTAAGCTAAACATCAGGAAAGAAGACCTGGAAAAACACCTTAGAATGACATATTCAGATGGTTGTAAAGATGAGCCGCTCAGCAGCATGGCAGGCCTTAAATAGCCGAGTAAGCCAGGAGCTGAATTTAACACAAAGCCCCCAACGAAGCAAGAGGTAGAAAGCATTGCCCAGAAAGCTCGGTGCAAGTCAGCTCCAGGTCCTAATGGTATCCATATGTTGTGTATAAGAGATGCCATGAGGTGCTCAAACAACTGCTCCGTTTACTGAAGGATGCGTGGAAAACCCAACTTGTAAGCAAGGAATGAAGAAAGGCGAACGGATTCTACACCCCGAAGGAACAAAATTCCACAGACTTCAGTCAGTTCAGGCCAATTTCACTACTTAATGTGGAAGGGAAGATATTCTTCTCAGTGATGACAAAAAGGTTCACTACATACCTCCTGGCAAATGGGTACATTAACACTACCATTCAGAGAGGAGGTATCCCAGATACACCAGGATGTCTAGAGCATGCCACAATGATCTGGGAAGCAATTCAAAAGGCAAAGTCTGACAGAACAAACGTCCATGTAATCTGGTTGGATCTAGCAAATGCTTATGGATCCGTTCCACACCAGATGTTGTGGCAGGCCCTAGAAATGTATCATGTTCCACAAGAGATTGCAGCAAAGCTGAAACTGTATTTCGCAGGGTTCTCTGTCAGATTTTCAGCCAGAGAGTACACAACGAAGTGGATTGACCTTGAAGTTGGAATTGCGATGGGATGTCTCCGATACTATTCGTGATGGCTATGCAGATAATCCTCAATGCGGCTGAAGGAACGGTTATAGGTCCAAAGCTCGGTGGAATGTGTCACATGCCACAGCTCAAAGCATTCTTTGATGACACAGCTATTCTGACATTAGATGAACATCAGGCCCGGAGGATGTTATCACGCCTGGATGAACTAGTCAGCTGGTGTAGAATGAGCTTTAAACCCAAGAAGTCGAGAAGCCTATCAGTCAGGAAAGGGAAGATAGCAGAGGTCATATTTATGGTTTCTAACCAAAGAATCCATACTGTCATTGAGGAACTTGTTAAAAGTCTTGGCAGTGTGTACGATTCCTCATTAAAAGACTCGAAGGCAGTGCAACAGAAAATAGAAATGGCAGGCAGAGGGCTACAGATCATAGACCAAAGGCAGACTCCTATGAAAATTCAAACTGTGACACCTCCAGTTCATGTTGATACATAAGTTCCTGTGGCCACTGCTTATATATGAAATAATCACAAGTACAGTGGAAGCTATAGAGCAGAAGGTCAACATGTTCATGAGGAAATGGCTAGGGGTACCACCAGGTCTGTCAGATGTAGCACTGTACTGCAAAAAGTCAAAACTTCTGCTTCCTTTCAAGTCAGTTGTTGAAGAGTACAAAGTTGGAAAGGCAAGGCTTGCAATGATGCTTCGCGAGCCACCAGATGGCGTGGTTAAGTCCATTCAGCCTACACTGAAAACGGGAAGGAAGGGGAGAGTGGAAGAAGCTGCTGATGCTGCCCAAGAGTCGCTCAAACTGAGGGAGGTAATCGGATACACACAAATGAATAGACGGGGATTTGGTCATGGAGACATCCGCTGGTGGTCCAAGGCATCAAGCAGGGAGCGTAGAGACATGGTAGTTCAGGAGAAACAAGGAGCTGAGAATGATAAGAGGTTGCAAAAAGCAGTGCAGCAGGTCGAACAAGGCCAATGGACTACATCGGAAGAAACCCAGCAAAGGTCCTTGACATGGAATGAATTATGGCATATGGCACCTCGTAGGCTCAGCTTCGTTGTCAGATCAATGTATGACCTGCTGCCATCGGCCACCAACCTTGTGAAATGGGGAAAGTCAGATGATAAGTAGTGCCCCCTGTGCCATGGGAGGCAGACACTTGAACACGTGCTCTCAGCATGCAAGGTGTCATTAGGGCAAGGACGATACACATGGCGCCACAACAAAGTGCTAAATGAGCTGGTTGCGACAATAGATCTGGAGGATGAAGGCGAATAGCAATGTCAGGCCAAACACCGCAAACACATACTTTCTGAGAGCAAGAAAGTCAGCACACCTAAAACCGAGTAAATCAGGTAGCAGTGTACCATCTCTCCTTGAATGTGCAAATGACTGGGAGATGGCGGTAGAGCTACCTGGACGAGGGGTATATCCAGAGAGTATCAGGAAATCTCGAAGACGGCGGGATATAGAGCTGCATTTTTCATCATCGCACCAGGTTATATTGATTAAACTGACCGTGCCATTTGAGTCCAGATTAGAAGAGCAACATTCGTTCGAAATTTTTTTAAGGCCACAATACGTTGAGTTTTTTGGTGTACTGGTGAAAGGGCTGTGACTGACGGGCAATACGCGGCGTATTTTATAAGAGGTGTTGGGCACAGAATTACAGTTGCTAGTGTGCAGTGGCTAGCCTCGTCGGCTTCGCGCAGGTATGTCAGGGTCTGTCCCTAGTCGTGTTGTGCAGCGGAACGAACGGAATAATTTGTCTTCTCTTTGTTAATATCACAATTGCCTCCACGGCTGAAGGTGTTGTTTATTTTAAAGTTGCTACCAAAGTGAAATGGGTTCATTTTCGATACAAGACAACAGGAAGCTGAGACAATTGGGAGTCATGACCCAAGTGGACCCGCCCCCCTCCCGCCGCCCCCCATCCCCTCCTTCCTCCCCCCCCTTATAGTGTAAAGGAGTATACAGGGCCGAAACACTTGTCAGACGGGGGGAACTCTTCTGTTGATCAGATTGCCTCCTGTTGTATCGCTCTGTATTGAGTTTCCTATCATAAGCTGGCAACCTCAGCGCATAGAATGAGGATTTTATGAACCACCACTGCCAAGGGCTGGCGATTGCTTTATTGCAAGTTTCTTAAAGAGAACTAAACGCATAAAGAGTTTCAGGTTCCATATGGAGCAGGGAGGGAAAGATGAAAGAAATGATGTACATTCTAATTATAATACTTACAGTTTCAAACCACTGTAAATGTCTATGTAAACATATTCACTTTAAAATTGATGGAAGTTTCAAACTTTTCAAATCAGTGTAAACATAAATGAAAACATATTCAATTTATATTGTGAACACTTTTCAATCAGTGGAACTGTAAATGTAAACATATTCTATCTGTCCTATTAACCATTTCATTTAAATGTAATGTAAAGCTAAAGCTATTCAATTTAAATGTAAAGAAAGTTTTATTCCGAGGGATTAAATTAAATTCTCATCAAATGTAAATTCTGAGTAACTGGGATGGGGGAAAAAGAAAGGGGACACATTACTATGTGTCGGAGAACGCAATACTCAGGAGAACGTTTCGTTTCTATTCTTTGTTATAGTTATTTGTGGTACCAGCAGAAAGTACTATCTCTGGAACAAGATGGGACAAGTGGCCTAAGCTTTAAGATGAAGGACTAACTTTGTACACTCTCCCTGACATTTCTGCGGAACGAGCTACACCCAAAAACCTTGACCAGCGACGAGCGTGAGCAGTGTAAAAAGAACCAACCCATCAGAAAGAGCAGAACCGTCACTGGCAGCTAAGTTCAATATATAAGCTGCCAAAGTGAACTTTCTTCATAAGAATTCTAACATCAATCGATGATGAATCCTTTCTGTTAATCTATTTAATTATTTTCAAACTGTTAAAACTTAAGTGATCATTAAATTTTGTTATTTGTAATTTTACACATTTAACTTCGATTTAATCCTTTGATATGAACGCAGTTTCATAATCAAGATATACCAGGTTCGAAACCTGCTGCAGGCGGTTTGGTAGCAGATCGCTTTGTGTGGATTTTTAACAATGGTATAAGCGCCGTACCGTTCAGAAAGCAATGGCAAACTACTGAATGAAAAAAATTGCCTAGAAAAATCACAAACAGCCAATAAAAGCTGGGGTTGATTGCCACGTCCTGTAAAGGATAAGCAACTAACTTAATCCTTTTAAATGTACTGCATGTTTGTCTCAGTCAATTTACTACACACATTCTAAACAGAGCTATACCAGAATAATAAGAAGTCCTCTGAATAAATCAGAATGAGCTAAAATTAATCATTGCTTAATTCTTCACAAAAGTTGTCGGCAGATTATGGAATTAACGTGCTCAGCCAAGGCAGAATTGTTTTCGCTTAGCTGAATATCTTGTGAACTTTACCTTTGATAGAAGTGTCATTACCCTTCTTTCTATATCTCTGCCAAGAGTAATCGTGTGCAGAGGTAGACACCTTTGAAGCCCATATTAGATACTCTTGAGTATTGGCCACTGTTGGACCACTGCTGCAAAGCAGGGGAGGATATACTGTCCCACCTTCGATTGGTTATAATTAGGATATAAATTGTTTTCAATTCCAAATAATCAATTAATCAATCAATCAATACTCTTTAGCTCCCCAAGGATCATAGGCCTTCAACGAACACATACGAAGTCTTCCTGTCCTGTGTCATCAGCTCAAGTTCTCTCCATGTTTTCCTCATCATTTTCACCTCTGTATCCAGTTCTCTTCTCCATGTGTTTTTTGGTCTACCTCTGCCTCTCTTTCCCTATGGATTCCAGAACAAGGACTGCCTTGTAATGATATCAACAGGTTTTCTCAATGTGGGCCCTATCAATCGCCAGCGTCTTCTTCTCAACTCTTGTTCCACTCGCACTTGTCTGGTTCTAATCATCAATTCCACATTTGATACTTTGACGTACCATTTAAGTCCTTCTGATATACGCAGTGCCCGTTTATAAAAGTCTGTAGCTTTGTGGTTGTTGTTTTCGTTGCTATCCATATCTCAGAGCCATACAATAGGACTGACTTCACATTTGAGTTAAAGATTCTTATTTTCGTGTTGGATTTGATTTCTCTTGTTCTCCATATGTTTCACACTGCAATGAAAGCTCCTCTCGCTGTTTGTATTCTATTTTAATATCATTTTCTGTCCCTTCAACTCTGTCTATATTACTGCCATGATATGTATACGATTCTCCGTCATTTAGTGATGTTTCTTCAAGTTCAACCTTGTTATCATTTCTTGCATTTATTCTCAGTTATCCTTGTCTTTTTCCTGTGTATTTTCAGGCCACTTGTGACCTCTCATCGAGAATTTTCATTTTCTCTTGCATCTGATTATGGCTATGGGACAGAAGAGCCAAGTCATCTGCAAAATCCAGATCATCAAGCTGTTTAGTCAGATTCCATTGGATTCCATTTCTGTTGTGTGATGTCGATGTTTTCATAACCCAATCTATTGTTAGTAAGAAAAGAAATGGAGACAAGAGGCATCCCTGTCTCACTCGAGTTCTAATACTAATCGGTTCTGTAAGTTGTTCTTCATGGAGAACTCTGCATGTCATGTCTTCATAGGTCTTCCTTATTGAGTTAATGATTGTTACGTGTGATGTAAAATGTTATGTCGTGCTGATAACGCGAATGTAAAATGCGAACACTGCAACTGGAAATGGCGTAGCCCAGTCCGATAAACGTTCAATATACTTTAATATGACACTTCACAGTGTGACAACGCTCCACAGTTTCCAGAATAAAAGGAAAATATGAGATTTCATATACACAGTCCTCTGCCCGGCTCAAAAGCATAAATACGTTGGCAAACTAGCCGTCAGTAAAGTTCTGCGTCCACAAATAGTCATGTAGCCATCGTTGCGAATGTCGACGGAATAATATACGCTACCTTCAAATAAATTGTTGCCGACAATCTCAGGCGTGCATTAAGATGCAGTCATCATAAAATCTTCGAATAAGCTAGTGGACTTTAACACATATCAGGAGCGCACAAAATACAACCTTCCACCTCGACGGACACCAGCCAAAAGGTCAAGATTGACCGTTTTCTCTCCGAAGCAGACGTCGCATAGGTCATAATTTATTTTAACTTACGTCACAATTAACATCAATGGTGCGGTTTCAAAAACGATGCGTTTTTGTGCCTCCTCATTATGCTTGCAGCGATGCCTCCACAAGTGAGCGCAAGCTTGAATGCAAAATGAGGTGTAACAATGATCTTCATGAGAACTCCATAATCACTCATTAGTTTCCAAAGTGATTCTCTGTCTACACTGTCAAATGCCTTTTCATAATCCATTAATCCCATGTACAGCGGTGAATTCCATTCCAGACTTTGTTCAACTATTATTCTCAATGTGGCTATCTGGTCTGTATAGGATCTGTTTTGTAGAAAACCTGCTTGTTCATCTCTCAGTTGCTTGTCTATGGACTCTTTTAATCTCTCAAGGGTGTTTCTGTTTAATACATTTCCGGGCACTGATAGTAACATTATTTATCTATAGTTTGTGCACTCTTGTAAATTTCCCTTCTTAGGCAACCTGACCAGATAACCTTCCTTCCATTCTGCTGGTATTTCCTCTCTCTCTCCCAGATTTTGCTAAGTAGTTTCTATAATATCTCTGTAGAGGTATCAATATCTGTTTTGATGGCCTCTATTCCAAATAATATGAAGATTTAATTAGAAAGAATTCAGCATTAAGCTTTATTACAATAATAGGTGCAATCAGATCAACATCAATGGGAGCTCTAGAGGTAGCTTTAGGAATTATACCCTAAGAATTACGGTGAAAGGAGTTAAGACTAAATTACAAGTAGGCACATTTCATCTTGATACAAATATAGACAAACTTAGAGGAGGAGACAGTAATATAAACATTAGAATACGAAAAGCTAAAAAAAATTTCATTGCATTTGAACATTTATGGACGACCAAAGAAATCAAGCCCAACAAAAAGAAATAAGAATCTTCATATCCGATGTCAAGGCAGTCCTATGGTACGGCTAGAAAAACCCGAGAACAACACAAACGACAATCTGGGAGTTAATTGACTTTCATGAATGTTTCTTGCTCATAAAGCGAGGATTGAAATGATATGACATTACTATTGTGAAAATAAAGTAAAGAGCCCATTCCTGTAGGAACATAAGGTAGGGAAATGCAGTTGACATTAGATAAAAACAAAACGTACTGAAGAAACCTATTGATAACAAAATACAAGACGGTCCCTGTTCTGGAAATAAAGGGTAAGAGAGGTAGAAAGAGACCAAAAAAATAAAAACCACACAAAACAAAAATAAAAACAAGAAACTTGGAGACTGACATGAAAGATATAAAGAAGGTATAAAGAAGACATTGTGGGATGTCACAGGACAGGAAGACTTGACTGTAATGTGTTAAAGGTCCAATCCCTCTGAGGAAACTGAACGGTAACGAAAGAATGAGTTGCATGTCTTACACAAATTATGTTGTCTCAACAAACATTTTCAAGTGGTAGATTAACGATGTGGGACGCTTTCGTTGCCGCCATATATAATGTGTATGTAATATAAATTTGTACAACGATATGAAAAGAATAAAACAGTAAACGAGCCGAGGTGAGAAAAAAATGAATAGGTGGCTAATAGCAGGGAGTCATGAAGGAATCACCTGTAAAAAAATAACACACGGAGAAGAAAGCTAGAAACAGACATGAACGGGATGATGAAGACATGGTGTGACGGTGGTACTATTTATTCCTTCCATTTTTTAGACCAATTTTTTTGCAAGACTCCCCTACCCCAGTACTTTGACGTTAATCATCTTTTAGCGAGGTACACGTATCTGAGATAACTCCAGCTTAAGCCACACCTGGCTGTTTATCCTTTTAATTTTGAAAAGTCCGCTCAACCAGACGATAACAGAGTCATCGTTTAAAATCAACCATGACCTTTTGTTCACGGAGCTCTTGTTTACAAGACGGCAAATTGGCGTAATTTGGCTGGATAAGCGAGTAATTTGCTTCCGTCTAGTCGTGTAAATATGACAAACAAATGTTGTCGGATTAGGAAGGAATGGTGATTTTAAACCAACTCGTTATTTATTTCGCTAGTTTTCTACTTCTTTATTTTTCACGAGTGCCTGAGAACATACCTTTAGGTGTGTGTAATATTTATTTCGCTGGAGTGACGTGCAAAAAGTGACAGTTCTATGTCTCTCCTAATTATGGTAGGATTGGGAAATTACGGCAGGTCTTCTGACATAATTATTGCTGGCGATGTCAATGATTAGTTACAATACCCATATATGGCGAAAAACAATTCTTCCCAATTTTAAAAGATGCGTAGGTGCGACGAACGTGATCTCAAAAGCCATTCGACTTCTGACTTGAAAAGGAACAGTCAAGACTTTATTACTAAGAACCAGCATTATTTACATAAGACCCCAGTGACACAGATATTGGACTAAAAATAGCCTAAAATGATCCTAAAATGAAAAGAACACTTTTCTAAATATAAAACAGTTTAACTATTTTGTTTGTTTGTTTGCTTGCATGTTTGTTTTTAATGGGATTTTTTGGTTAAAGCATCGATTTTCCTTTTAACCTTATTGATAAAATATTTAATTAATAAACATACTTGTTTTATATATATATATATATATATATATATATATATATATATATATATATATATATATATATATATATATATATATATATATATATATATATATATATATATCAATACCCTTTAGTTCCCCGAGGAGCATAGGCCTTCAACAAACACATGCCAAGTCTTCCTGTCCCGTGCCATCCGCTCAAGTTCTTTTCATGTTTTCCTCATCATTTTCACCTCTGTATCCAGCTCTCTTCTCCATGTGTTTTTTGGTCTACCTCTGTCTCTCTTTTCCTGTTGATTCCAGAACAAAGACTGCCTTGTAATGCTATCAACAGGTCTCCTCAATGTGTGTCCTATCCATCGCCAGCGTCTTCTTCTCAACTCCTGTTCCACTGGCACTTGTCTGGTTCTTGTCATCAATTCCACATTTGTGACTTTGTCATACCATTTCAGTCCTTCTATTCTACACAAGCACCCGTTTATAAAAGTCTGTAGCTTTTTGGTTGTTGTTGTTATTGCTCTCCATGTCTCAGAGCCATACAATAGGACTGACTTGACATTTGAGTTGAAGATTCTTACTTCTTTGTTTACTTCTATGTACACTTTTTGGGCCTTGGCTTTGGAGCTGGTTAAGCTTTTGTTTAAAATCTGCATTCTTGTTTTTCCTGTCTTCTATCTTGCTAATGGTTTCTGTTGTTTTCCATGCTTTGTGCTGATGTTCTCTTTTTCTCAGTACTTCACATGTCTCGTTCCATATATTTTCTACTTGTTGCCAGTGGTCTTCCGTATCTGCTTCATCTTCCAGCTGTTGGAGTACTTGGTATTTGTTGGATACTGTGATAGAAAATGTTTCACTTATTTCCTGATTTCTTAGATATCCCACATTGTACTGTTGTCTATAGCTATTTACTGTGATAAATTTCTTGAGTTTTAATTTTCTTTTAGCCAACAGAAGATGGTGGTATTACATCATGACAAATATATGTCTATAAATATATGTAAATACAAATCCTTAGTTGCAGCTGATAACTTGGTTGATTGAAGTTGATGCCCACACCTGTATGACTAATGTTTGTTTACAAAATACTTATATACAGAGCTACACATATTAATAATACTTTGCTGAATTACCTGTGGCTGGGGGCTCATTAATTACGAGTCAAGTATTACACCATGACACATACATATCTGACAGAAGTGGGCGGGGATACAAAGTTTACAACAAACCGAGAAAACTCAATTGTTGTTCTTGCCATCCTAAGAAACCTATGAGAAACCCGCATAAAGCAGCTACCAGCTCTTGCAGTGGAGGTTCACGAAATCATCATTCTAAATGCTGACGTTGCCAGCCTCGTATGAACTAGCATCCACTAGCAGTTTTAACATGTTAATAATGCAAAATATCTGCCATCGCCGGTGTCAATACCTTGTCGAGTTATGGCGGCTTGCGTACCCTGATTACCCCCAGAGCTATGCCAGCTGGAGTTTTACTCCTGGAAGGTTCTACCAAGCTGGACAGGTTTGCGCGGGCAGGGGTCAGACTAAAGCAGACACCCTGGTCCTCCAGGTTGGGGGTTTTAGCATAGGGCTGACACCCCTGTCTATGTAAAAGAAATGAAGTTATGGAAACGACAACAAATGAACAAACTTTGCTGCGGGACGGACATCCGGAGTCTGAGGCTCGTATGACTGTCAGCGGTGAAAGCCGAAAGGAAGCCCCTGACACGAAAACGGATGTCCTGACCGCAAATCGTGAAACAAGAATAGGATTTTGGAATGTCAGGACAATGAGTTTCGGTGACGAGACACCGGATATAAAATTTTCGTGTGCACCGTAAAAGACTATTTAAGTTTTTGGCGGGGAAAATCAACGCATTCCTGATACTCACAAATCTTAAATAAGGTTGTACAAGAATAACTTTTTGTAAAGCACCATCTGTTTTTGCATTTTCATTAATTTATAATGATATTTAGCTAGGTATATAAGCGTCAGAAAACATGTAAATCTATAGATAGATTACTTCCATATACTTTGTTCTATCTTTCAAGTCTTGTTAATCTTGTATTTATAATATGAATTTTTTTATAATTGTGTGTGAGATAAGGACTGTTCTATTAGTGTTCTTTGGTAGACAATCCTGTGCACACGACGGCTGCCAAAGAATTCTAAGTAACTGTTTGTATATCTTCTTTCATTCACAGATAAAGCATTCTACATCCTGGTGTTAGACTTGATAGTCCCAAATATTCCTCTATCTTTATACATACACAAGTAAACTATACTATATAACAACGAAATGGAACATACTGTTTTGCATCATATGAATTGTGCCAGTGCACTGTGCAGAGCCTGTGGCAAGAGAGCATTAACTTCCAAAACAACACGTTCAATTCAGAAAGCACTGAACTGTTCTAATTACGTTAATGATCTGTTCTTTGTGTTTGGAATTAACGTATCAGATGATAAACCCACACAGCATTCGACTATATTTTGTAAGAAGTGTTACTTACGAATACAAAACTCAAAAAGGAGGCATAATGAGAAGTGTCTTGAAACAGCCAAGTTACTATCGGAAATCAGTCAGCACATCTGGAAAGACTAAAACCATAATTTAACTATAAGTGAATGTCAACTGTGCAATTATGTTGCAAAGACATCTTTTGGTGTTTTAAAAACAAAAAGCTGCTCTATCCCCTGTGATGTTCTTTCTGACCCCTCCATGTCTAGTCAGTCATTTAGTTGTAGTCAGTCAGTTAGTTTGTAGTCAGTCAATTAGCTGTAGTCAGGATAGCTCTGTACAGTAGGAGGTTGATGTGCCTGCCCACATTAGTGATGATATTGTTCAACTGGAGGTTGATGTGCCAGCTCACATTAAAGGCGATACCATTATTCATTTGGAGGTGGATAACACTACTCACCCTAGCATGCCAGTTTTTGTTGCCACATCTACACCTACCAAGTCAGTTATACATACGACAAGTACATCCACCTCGCCTGTCTTCAAAAGCGACTTCACAGTACAACAGTTACTTGCTAAGCCAGCTTCACAACCACTAACACAAAAGGAAGAACCCCTATTCACATCCATTGTTAGAAAAAACTAGAAACAGCAAAAAGTAATATCATAAAATGCAAAACCAGAGGACAGCCTATTGTACTACAAAAACTAATTAAACATAGAAAAGAAACATCAGTCACCAGAACGCCAACAAAACGTAAGCGATCTCAATTGCTCCACACTGTTAGAAAACATATTGCTGGAACATCAACTGATTCATTAGACCTGCAGCAGGCACATGAACTACAACGCTGTTCAGAAACGTCACGTCAGGAAATTTGCAGGAAAGCAGGCATTGAAAGTAGAAATAGAATATCCAAAGAATTAGCAATAGCCATGAAGGAAACAGTAGGTCTTACGTGGGCACAGGAGAGAAAACGGAGAAGATTGAAAATTGAAAGACGCGCCAGCGGTATTAAAAATATAACTTCACAATTAAAATTTATAATTTAAACTCATTTGTTACAAATTTCTTCATCTGTGAATGTACAGATTCATCCTATAAAAAAAGGAAGTGTGAATGATAATTGAGCGAAATTTTGGGGCTAGAGAAAATTATGGCAGTTGTTGCTTGAGATTGACAGAATTAACAGAGTGTGGAAATCATTTAATAGATGTATTTATTAAATACACCTATTTGTCTATTAAATTGAACATTTCGTTTTACTCATGACCATACTCATTTTTACATGACCATCGTGATGTATGATTGAGATAATTGTTAGCTCTCATGTTTTTGGGGACAATTGGGTGTGTTATTTTAAGGTAATAAATGTGGACTTGCAATTTAATGTTTCAATAATTAATGTTTGACGCATGAAACCAAAACAAAACTTTGATATCCATTTTCTGCAGGTTTTCTACTTTTGATTTCTGTAATTTGTTATGCATGTTGATTGTGACCGATTGAGTGAAAATTGCATTATAAACAAACCATAACAAAATATTTAAAAAAAACGTAAATTTTACACTATTTCAGACTATTATATCTTCTGTTCTAATTGTGATAAAATGTTTGTTCTTGTTCTAAAATTTACTCTAACATTTCTAGTCTAGCTTTACGCAAAATTAAAGCCGGTATTTATAATAATAAAGTAGCCTAAAAGCATTAATTAAGCCCTATCAAAAGTAAACATCGCCACATGTTTTTTCCCCATAAGGAAGTTGACCACGTGACCTCTGTCAAGTGGGCTATAAATAGCGCGGTCGGGGAAAAAGGGGAAATAACTAAAAGATCGCTGGCAAACAGCCGTGAATAGAAAGGACATTACTGGAATGGAAACCCATCAACAACAGAATGATAAGAATAAGATTGAGAGGGAGCTTCACCAACATTACAATAATACAATGCTACGCACCAACGAATGACAGCGATGATGAGGTCTAGGATGAATTCTATCAACAACTGCAGAAAGAAATGGAAGACACACCTAGATATGATCTTATTGTAGTACACACAATACATATAATGAAAGAGTAATGGTGAAAAGCGGCAGCGGAACAGCAAACGAAAAGGGGGATCCATTAATAAGTTTCTGTAGCATTAGCAGCCTGGTCATTGGAGGAACACTTTTCCCACACACATAAATTCACAAATTAACATGGGAATCACCAAATTGTTGGGACAGAAACCAGATAGACCACATTATGATTAACGGTAGATGAGACATGCATTACAAGATGTGAAGGTAAGAAGAGGTGCGGCTGTGGGAAGTGATAACCATTTAGTAGTAGCAAAACTGAAAGGGAAACTCAGAACGGCTGGACCAACTGTAACTACACAGAAAAGGTTTGACATCAGCAAATTGAAGGACCCCCTTACCAGAAAAGCTTTTGCGGCTGATATACAGAAGCGATATCAATTTGCCAAAAGTCAGGTAAAGACATTGACTGATGATATAGACCAGAAATTCAACATCATTTCAACAATATATAAGGAAAGCAGCAAAAATCATGCTAGGGATTCCACGAAAGGAAGAAGCAAGACTGGATAACACCAGAAACATTAAACACTATAACGATGAGAAAGGAAATAAAAAGAAAGGAAACAGAAGCGAAGTCGCCCAGGTTAAAGCAACTATATAGCGAACAGTACAGTCAGCTGGACAAGGAAGTTAAACGCTAAACCCGAGCCAACAAAATGAATTTCCTAGACGATCTTACAAGACAGGTAGAAGAGGCAGCACTAAGAAATGAACAAAGCACAGTATACAAAATAACTAAAATCATCAGCGGAAAACGAGGGGCAAACAACATTAAATTAGTAAGAGCTAAGCAATGAAATCTCATCACGACAGCAGAGGGACATGAAACAAGATGGGCAGAGCATTTCAGAGAAACTCTGAACAAGGAACCACCCGAGACACAATTGAATGTTCCTGAGGCTGAAAATGATCTAGATGTTAATACAGACTTTCCATGAAAAGAAGAAATCATCACAGCAATCAAAGGGTTAAAAAATGGAAAATGTGGGTTAGCGAAAGATCAGTCAGTTGTATTTGCATGTAATGCAGTTTTCTTTGATTTTGTGAGCTCCACAACCGAAAAATGTCAAAATACTTAACACACTTTAGTTTTTGGTAAGATAAAATGAATCGTAAAGAAAAGTAAACTCCGCATATGCCGGTCCCAAGCCCGGATGAAAAAAAGGAGGAGGGCGGCCTGCATGGAGGCCGTAAGGAGGCAGCCCCTCTACCATGCAAAGGCACAACAGGCCAATCACCTGTTTGTCTTAAACTATGATTACAAGCAATATAAGAGAGAAAACTTGATTGATTCTAAAGGCGACGAACTGGAACGGACTACGACTTATGGAACATGGAACACAAGAAGTATAAATGGGAAAGAAGAGGAGCTGATAGAAGAGATGAGGAAAGCAAAACTAGAAATCCTGGCTATTACCGAAACAAAGAAAAATGGACAAGGAGTCATGGATCTCGATGGCAACACTCTGCTATACAGTGGTGTACCCACATCTGAAAGAGCTAAAGGGGGCGTGGGTTGCATTGTTGCCAAAAACCAGAAAGATAGTATCAAGGGATGGAACTTTGTCTCCGAGCGCATTATGGTTGTAAAACTAAAAGAAGGAGAAACCATAGTCAACCTGGTCATAGTGTATGGGCCAAATGAGGATGAGAGAGCAGAGGTCAAGGAAGAATTCTTCGAGCTGCTTCAAAGGACAGTGGATGACTGCCTAGATGAAATTATCATGCTCGGAGATTTCAATGCCAGAGTTGGAAATGACCATGCTAGATGGGGTGGAGTTATCGGAAGATATGGAGAAGATACTCTCAATGACATTGGAAAGCGACTCCTCAGATTCTGCAGTGAGCAGAATCTGATCATTACCAACACAAAGTTCCCCCATAAGCGCATACATGCATACACTAGGTGTGAACCAACAAAGAATGAGAAGTCAGTGATCGACTATGCCATTGTTAGGAGGAGCTCATTCAAATATGTCCGGAATGCTAGAGTCTGGAGGGGGCCAGAGATTGGAAGTGATCGCTACCTGCTTACAATCAAAATAACAACTGAAAGAGTTGCTCAGCCTAGGAACTGCCCAGCACCACACAAGAAACCAAGTAAACGAACGGAAGAAATGAGCATTAAGATCTACATGCTGAAAGAGCCAGAAATTAAGACCAGATATCAGGGGCTTATTGCTACAGCAGTGAGAAACACAGAAGAACAACCTGATGACTTGGAATCCCTGTGGCTTAAATTCATGGACATCATAAAGACAGCTGCTGCAGAAGCATGTGGTGAAGTCCGACTTGGGAACAAGAGAAAGAGGACACCTTGGTGGACAGAAGAAGTCAAAGAGAAAATAAGAGAGAAGAAAATGGCATGGAAACAATACTTAGGAGCTAAAAACACAGCAGGACAAATAGAGAAATATAGAGAATATGTGATACTCAGAACAGAAGCAAAGAACAAGGTGCTAGCAGCAAAACAGAAGTCCTGGGAAGAATTTGGAGAAAAGCTAGAAAAGGATGCGCAAGAAAACCATAAATTGTTTTATAAGACCCTAAAGAATATGTGGAAGGAAAAACAATGCCCTCTTAAATTTATAAATACAAGCAAGGCAAATTGCTTACTGCCCCGAAAGAAAGTAATGGAAAGATGGAAAGAATATTTCTCAGAACACCTTGGTGGTGAGCAAGGTAGAGCATCAGAAATGATAACCACTAGCAAAGAAGAGGATACAAATGGTGATGAAGATGACATAAAGATGGAAGAACTGAAGGCAGCACTGGAGAAAATCAAGATGGGCAAAGCAGCAGGGCATGATGGTATAACACCAGAAATGGTTAAGTACATGGGAGCATCAGGCGACCTATTACTCCTAAGGGTCCTACAGGCAGCGTGGTGCAACAAGGCCATACCAAAGGATTGGGAGATTGCCATCATAACACCAATTTTCAAAAAGGGTGACAATCGACAATGTGGAAACCACACAGGCATTCCCTTCTCAGTGTCCCTGATAAAATCTACTCTAGAATCCTAGAGCAGAGACTCCGATGCCTAGCTGAGCCACAATTGGATGAAGCCCAGTGCGGATTCCGAGCAAACCGAAGTACTCAAGACCTAATCTTCACACTCAGGCAGCTGAGTGAAAAGGCCCTTGAGTACAAGAGTGAGATCCATCTTTGTTTCATAGATCTGGAAAAGGCGTTTGACAGGGTCCCCTGGAGCAAACTTTGGGACTGTTTGGCAAGGAAGAACATTCCAGCACCTCTGATTCATGCTACACAGAGCTTCTACAAGTCTTGCAGAAATTACGTGAGGACAGCAAACTATAAGTCAGAAGAGTTCAGGACCACCACTGGTGTAAGACAAGGCGATATCCTGTCACCTTATCTTTTCATACTCCTCATGGACGATGTCATCAAGGCATGTAAGGAGAGAACAAGAAAGTATTCAGTGGGGTACTGGAAGATGAGACAGGTCTGTATTTCAGAGCTAGCATTTGCTGATGATGTTGTCCTGATTTCTAAATCAGAGACACATCTCCAATCCAACCTGCAAGTCTGGAAGGAAGAGCTGGAGAAGAGAGGGATGGTCATAAGCAGCTCTAAAACAAAATCCATAGTGATATCACTGTCACAAAATTAACCGTGATACAACGTTAAAATATCTCCAATGATACAACGTAGGGATAAAAACTAATGCGTAAGCTGCTAGAATACATGATCGCCCACGCCGCGGGTCATCACCCGCCATGGAAATTAAATTGTGGCCTTGAAGACGCAAGTGCTAAAATCTAGTTGGAATGAAGAGACGGGGTGGGATGGTGAATTGTGGCTAAAAATAACTTTAAAGGCAAAATTGTGTAGGGGAAGGCAGGGTTGGTTCAAAAAACAAGTGTGTTTTTTTGTGAAACGCAAGTAGAGACGGACGGACCAACAGACAATAAGGCATACTTGACTGAGGTATGACTGAAATGACTTATTGGTAGGATATTTGAATTTGAAAAAGAAAAGGCAGTGATTGGCCATAGATGAATATATTATCGGCGCTCAGACGCGCATTTTGTGCCATTCATTATAAGTTGTCCTAGTAGACACAGTGAATTATTAAGTGGTGTAATTCCCAGAAGCTATTAAAACATTTAGAGGGACGCCATACTAAGGCCAGCAGCTCAGCTGAGTTTTGCTAGCATTTAACTGTGTTCTATATTCATAATTCTGGTAAGACTGAAATTATTTCTTTGTACATTTAATATTTGTTTAAGGTTTCGAGTGATTTGATACTGCAATAGCATAATCTGTCCCTTACAACAAGTAAGGATTCGCTCTAGACCCCCCGCCCCAGTTCAGGGTCTAGAGACAAATAAAATACATAAACTCCAGTAAGGATTAGGAAGGACAGATCAAGGGTTGAGATCAGTGGAACATATCACCTATCCTATTCTATGGCAGGAAACTAATGAACATATTTCAGAATACGTAGTCTGGGAGAACTTATCCTATGTGAAACCAACTTGGTAAGATGTGTTGTTTGGTCAGAAAGATCTGACCCGTCTATGTGGTGTTGTTGTTGTGTAGTGTTGTGTCCAGAAATGGTTAGAGCATGGAATTCTGACACATGACTAATACTTTTATTGCAGAACTGTGAGTTTCAGTTGGCACCACTGTGGTGTCAAATGAGTTGTTGAATATTACCAGAGTGGACCCGTGCAGTAACATTTTGTCAGAGCAGCCTATTATAGCCCCCAAGCACGGAGAGGTGGGGCCACCAAACTTCTGATATTGCCCCCAAGCACGGAGAGGTGGGGCCACCAGACTTCTGGGCACGGAGAGGTGGGGCCACCAGATCTCAGCACCAGAGCTACACCTTCAAGCTACGTGAGCGTCTGGTCTGCTGAGAATTCACCAACTCAACTTATTTGTTAACACACCCATACAATTTCCATCAAATAACTGGACAATGTGTAGTCACCATAGACAGGGAGTGATGAGGCCACCCCAACAGCACATCCATTAAATGTTCTCCCAAATAGATTACAACTATAAACAGTAATAATATTAACTAGTCTAGTAACATATATATGTACACACCTTGCATTTATTATGTAATATTCATGCATTTCTTTCATAATTGCTAAATCTTTCATATGTTCTGGCCAAAATAAAACCTTGGTTCAGAACAAATAAATATAAGAAAATTACTATCCAATTTTTACACACTTGAGTTAGTTCAGTGTATTATAACATTTATTAATATTATTAGACTTAGTAAATATCTGTGTGTGTGTATGTAAACTACCACAACACATTACATATTATTACCCTAGACATTTAACGTAGCCACATTCATTAGTAAAAAAAAGATAAGTGTGAGGTCGTAGTGGTAGCAAGAAGGGCCTTCTGACTATTCACAGCTACATTTTATCTCAGGAGCCTTCACAGCTGACCTCATGCATCACACTTAGTAATATCACCATCATACAATACCATCAAATCCACTACATATATTGGGGTCTCTTTGTCCCGGGATAATTAGCCTATCAAATATATTAGGATCTCCTGGGGGGAGAATTAGATTAGGGGAACACATTATAAAAATTAAAAGTGTCCCTTATAATTAAAAGTGTCCCTGAAAATAAAAGTTGGTGAATCTTCACAGCCAGTGGTAGTTAATTAATTAATTAGAATTTTTTTAGACTAGAGTAATTAGAAGTACTTTAGTGGTTGGAAATTTTATCTTGCACATTGCTAGATTTGTTTAAAAAGTATGGCGGAGCTGGCCAAATTCAGATCAGCTGCTGTGCTGACGGCAAAGGAGATGGGAATGGATGGTCAGATTTTAATTCAATATGTAACGGCTGAATGTGATAAGTATATTGAACGGGAAGAAAGAAGATTAGAAAAAGAGGCTGAAAGAAAATTAGAGTCTGAAAGGTTGGCTGAAGAGAAGTGGTTACAAATTGAGGCTGATAGAGAAATTAAGAGGCTGCAGATTGAGGCTGACATATAGGCTAAAGCATTGGAGGCAGAAGAAAAACGACAGCAAAGGGAGGCAGAAGATAAAAGGTTGACTGCCGAAAGGGAGGCAGAAGATAAAAAGGCCGAAAGGGAGGCAGAAGATAAAAGGTTGACTGCCGAAAGGGAGGCAGAAGATAGAAGGTTGCAGAGGGAGCACGAATTACGACTAAGGGAGCTAGAGCTACAAGGCCAGGCTCCTGAAAATGGTGCCAGCCCTTTTGCCTCAGATGCTACGCCCAGTCTGGGAGCCTCAACATCAGCTATGGGGTTTCATTTAGACCATTTTGTTGAAAAAGACGATGACATAGAGGGGTACCTAGGACGTTTTGAGTTATTAGCTACTACATATGGGTTAGAGAGAGAGAGAGGTGGAGTTTAAAGCTATCACAGGGACTGAGAGGTACTTCTTACGAAGTCTTCGCAAAAATGAACAGAGAAGACCAGGAGAATTATGACATGTTAAAGCAGGCTTTGTTATTGAGGTACGAAAAAAATGGGGAATTTTATCGTAAGAAATTTAGAAATGCCAAACTGTTGTCTGGGGAGACATACCACCAATTCTCTGCCAGACTGGAAACCTATTTGGAGAAATGGACTGCTCTGGGGAAGACCCAAGATCTTAAAGAAATGATCATGATTGAGCAATTGAGAGAGTCCATGGCTCCAGACATGAGAAAATTTCTCATGGAACAAGGTGCAGAGAAATTGGGAGAGGTTTTAAATGTCGCTGAAAGGTATCAGGCAGCCCAGGCAGAGGTAAGTGGTGCTAAAAAGAAGCACATAGACAATTTTAAAGCTCCACAGCAATTTAATAAATTTGATAATAGAGAGCAGGGAAATAAAGGTAGGACAAACTTTGAACGGCCAAGAAATGACTACCGAGACAGAAACTCACAGTTCAATGACCAACAATCCAATGAAAGAAAACCGTTTAACCAAGGAAAAAGATTGTGTAAATGGTGCAAGAAAGATAACCATAACACCGAATTTTGTAGAAGGAAACCTTCAAACATTGCTGCAATGAAGTCGGGGACTCAAAGATTAAAGGTTAATCCTAAGGGACAGCAGGAACCTTATCACCCCCCAGTTTGTGAGGATGTTATTTGTAATGGGGTCACCATAAGGTGCCTTTATGATACAGGTTTGGATTATGATTCAGTTGTGAAGTCTAGCCTAGTGGACCCAAGTCAGTATACCACAGAAACAGTGGAAATACAAGGGGAAACTAAGGACATACCACTCATGACACTTCCCATCGCAAGGATAACGGTGAAAACTCGCTATGTGGAAGGAGAAATCAGAGCAGCAGTGATAGATGAACCAATCTACCCTCTGATATTGGGGTGTAGATACGTCTTCTTGGGGAATCCCGAGTGACCTGTGATCATGGCGACAGTGCAGACTAGGTCACAGAAGAAGGAGGAAGAAGGTGAACCTATAAATGCTCCTCCAGAGGAGATGAGGAAGGCGCAGGCTGAGGATAGGACACTCAAGCCATGTTTTAAAAAATTGCCCAAATGCCACACACCTCCGAGCAAGGGGGAATATTTTATGAAGAACAGATTGCTATATAGGAAGACAGGAACTAGATCCACTGGTCACGGACAGTTGGTTCTTCCCAAGATATATAGGGCAAATTTAATAAGGAGCTTACATGTTGGAAAAGATGGGGACCATGAAAAAGTCGGTACCATCTGCCAAAAAGTTGCTCGCAAATACTATTGGCCCGACGTAAATGTCGATATTGAAAACTTTGTAGAAGCATGTGGCATATTTCATGAGGGAACACCCACAAAGGGAAAATATGTGCAGGACCTAGAAACGCCACGGGGCAAAATTAGGCCTGGAAGGAAAACTAATTATACTCAGGTAGACAAAGTGCAATGGGAGCCCCCTTTTCACACCCAGTCTTCACTTGAATGGATTAACATGGCCACTATGCGAAGAGTACAAAGAAGAAATTTTACCCAGGATAAGATGACAATCCCTCGGTCAGACTTATATAAACTGGAAGAACAGAAAAGAGAGCGAAGATCTCTCATAAGCAATCTAAAGTGGGGAGACAAACCCAAGAAAAAAATTGGTAGTGGTCGATTTGTGAGTGATGATTCTAGGAAGAAAAGTCCTCACTATAGTGCTTCTAATGGACGGGACCAGACGGGTTCCATGAAAAATACGTATGATAAATTAAAAATCCAGATGTAGCTATTAAGGACCTGGACAGATGAGAAGGCGGAAGAGACTGTTACCTCATCTTATCAATACGTGAACGAACTGACCACTCGTTTGAAAGCTGGATGGAAACTGGCAAATGATAATTTGAAACAAGCCAGGAAGAAACATGCAGCATATTTTAATAGGAAGGCAAAGGACAGAGAACTGGCAGTGGGAGAGAAGGTGCTGCTTCTACTACCCGGTAGCCAGAATAAATTACAAATTGGATGGCAAGGTCCATATACGGTTCTAGAGAAGGTGTCTAGAACAAACTATAAAATTGACAAAAAGGGGAAGGAGAAAGTTTATCATGTAAACCTGTTAAAGAAGTATCTGGACAGACCACTCCAGGAAAGCACCCCCTTACTGACCTTAGCTATCGCAACTCAAATGCAAAAGGAACCACTCACCTCACATGAATACCCATTACATCCTTGTGAAACAGCAGCACAGGTAAAAGTCAGTAATCACCTGACTAAAAACCAGAGGGAGAGAGTTCAACAGGTTCTGGAGGAACATACAGATGTATTAACAGATAAACCAGGCCATACAAATTTGCTACAGTATGACATGAAACTGGTAGACTCAAACCCAATCTGTATGAGAGCCTATTCTATTCCGTTCGCGAAGGAGAAGGCATTGAAGGAAGAAATAGATTATTTGTTGAAGGAGGGGATTATTTCACACAGTGAATCATCTTTTAGCTCTAGTGTCGTATTGTTGAGAAAACCGTCTGGGGAACACAGACTGTGCATAGATTACAGGAAACTGAATGCTGTCACAGAAGGACAAGTGGATCCATTACCAGACACAAAACAGTTATTTGCCAGACTGAATAAGGCAAAATACTTTTCAAAGGTGGATCTTAGTAAAGGCTATTACCAGATCCCTGTGAAGCCTGAAGTGAGACCTTATTTGGCTTTTAGCACTTCGGATGGACATTATGAATTCAACATGCTACCATTCGGACTGAAAAATGCTCCGAGTGTATTTTCAAGGATGATGCGCAAATTGTTGGATCCCCTGAATAACCCATGTATCACGAATTTCATGGATGATATTCTCGTCGCCACAGAGACATTTGAAGAACACATTGAAGCTCTAGAAATGTTATTTAATAGGCTTAGGGAGGCGAACTTGACTGCTAGGCCAACAAAATGTTGCATTGGATGCAAAGAGTTGGAATTCTTGGGACACACTGTATATCAGGGTAGCATGACCCCTGATCCCAAGAACTTGGAAAAACTGCAGAGAGCACATAGACCACAAACAAAAAAGGACGTGCGATCATTCGTGTCGTTATGCGGATTTTATCAAAAATATATCAAAGATTTTAACTCTATTTGTGCTCCTCTGACTGATCTGACTCGCAAGGGACTTCCAGATAAAATTAATTGGACTGCGCAAAGTGAATTAGCGTTCCAAGACTTAAAGGAAAAACTCACTAGCAAGCCTATTCTCAAACTACCTGATTTGACACAGGACTTTGTCTTAAGAACCGATGCAAGTAATGTAGGACTCGGAGCGGCTTTGTTGCAAAGATCATCTTCACCCGATGGGGAACTGAAACCAGTCGCTTATGCAAGCCGCAAATTGAATAAGGCGGAACAAGGATACTCCACAAGCGAAAAAGAATGTTTAGCGTTAATCTGGGCAATAAAGAAGTTTCAAATCTATCTGTATGGTAGGACTTTTGTGGTCGAGACGGACCATCAGCCTCTCGTATTCTTATCTCAGGCTAAGCATGAAAACGCAAGATTGCTGAGGTGGTCTTTATTGCTTCAACCTTATCAGTTTAGTATCTAATATATCCCAGGCAAATTGAATGTCGGTGCAGATTTCCTCAGTCGGCACCCCTGTGATCAAAATTAGAGTAATGGCAGGCGTAAGGAGAGATTTTATCTATGTGTATCACTGGTTTTAGAACTTGCCGTAGGCATGTTTTCAAGTGGGGAGATGTGTCACAAAATTAACCGTGATACAACGTTAAAATATCTCCAATGATACAACGTAGGGATAAAAACTAATGCGTAAGCTGCTAGAATACATGATCGCCCACGCCGCGGGTCATCACCCGCCATGGAAATTAAATTGTGGCCTTGAAGACGCACAAATAAAATACATAAACTCCAGTAAGGATTAGGAAGGACAGATCAAGTGTTGAGATCAGTGGAACATATCACCTATCCTATTCTATGGCAGGAAACTAATGAACATATTTCAGAATACGTAGTCTGGGAGAACTTATCCTATGTGAAACCAACTTGGTAAGATGTGTTGTTTGGTCAGAAAGATCTGACCCGTCTATGTGGTGTTGTTGTTGTGTAGTGTTGTGTTCAGAAATGGTTAGAGGATGGAATTCTGACACATGACTAATACTTTGATTGCAGAACTGTGAGTTTCAGTTGGCACCACTGTGGTGTCAAATGAGTTGTTGAATATTACCAGAGTGGACCCGTGCAGTAACATTTTGTCAGAGCAGCCTATTATAGCCCCCAAGCACGGAGAGGTGGGGCCACCAAACTTCTGATATTGCCCCCAAGCACGGAGAGGTGGGGCCACCAGACTTCTGATATTGCCCCCAAGCACGGAGAGGTGGGGCCACCAGATCTCAGCACCAGAGCTACACCTTCAAGCTACGTGAGCGTCTGGTCTGCTGAGAATTCACCAACTCAACTTATTTGTTAACACACCCATAAAATTTCCATCAAATAACTGGACAATGTGTCGTCACCATAGACAGGGAGTGATGAGGCCACCCCAACAGCACATCCATTAAATGTTCTCCCAAATAGATTACAACTATAAACAGTAATAATATTAACTAGTCTAGTAACATATATATGTACACACCTTGCATTTATTATGTAATATTCATGCATTTCTTTCATAATTGCTAAATCTTTCATATGTTCTGGCCAAAATAAAACCTTGGTTCAGAACAAATAAATGTAAGAAAATTACTATCCAATTTTTACACACTTGAGTTAGTTCAGTGTATTATAACATTTATTAATATTATTAGACTTAGTAAATATCTGTGTGTGTGTGTATGTAAACTACCACAACACATTACATATCATTACCCTAGACATTTAACGTAGCCACATTCATTAGTAAAAAAAAGGTAGGTGTGAGGTCGTAGTGGTAGCAAGAAGGGCCTTCTGACAATTCACAGCTACATTTTATCTCAGGAGCCTTCACAGCTGACCTCATGCATCACACTTAGTAATATCACCATCATACAATACCATCAAATCCACTACAATCACGAGAAGAAAGAAAACATCAGATTAAGTTGGGAGAACAGGTCCTGGAGCAGGTCGAACACTTTAAATATCTCGGAGCTATTATAGACCGAAAGGGGGGCATCAAAGAAGAGTTGGCCACTCGAAAAGCAGCGGCTGGAAGACTTTATCAGGACATAAATCGAGGATTCCTCAGCAAGAAAGAGGTTGGTAAGAAAACGAAGATGGCTGTATACCGCTCCACCTATGTCCCAGTCTTGACATATGGATGCGAGTCATGGGCAATGACTACAACCCACAAAAGCCAGATCCAAACTTCAGAAATGAGGTATCTGAGGAAGGTGGTTGAAGTAACAAGAAGAGACATGGTCCGCAACCAGACGATACGTCAAGGCCTAAAATCACACCCGCTGCAGACCCAAAAAGAACAGTCCCAACTAAGATGGTTTGGCCATGTTGCAGAATGGGAGAAAGATAGACAAGGAGAAGGGGAACGACTAAGTAAGTAAATAAGTAAAGAAAAGTATGCACTGCAGGGTCCTCGACCATCTTCTAGTATTGGGATAGGTGCTGGGTTCGATTCCCTGAAAACGTCTGCTGTTTTTATGTTGTCTAGTCTTCTACTTCTTTATTTCTCACGGGTGCCTGAAACGTACCTTTGTGTATTATTTATTTATTATTCATTTACTGATTATTAATGTCCCAGCTACGACAAAAGATAATGACAAAAGAATGTTCCTGCATTTTCCTTATTATGACATGTGATCTATTCTTTCTATACGACGACATAATCATGAGGCCAGTCAAAGCTGAACCAGGTACATGAAGTGGAGGTAATAATATAATGCAGTAAAGGAATTAAAAACAAGATGGCCAGCTACCATTAATTAGTAATTTGTTATAGCGTTCACAATAAATATATATATATATATATATATATATATATATATATATATATATATATATATATATATACAAGGTATAATTTTTTTGTATTAATAAAAATAAAACAACAAATAATATACGACGAATTACTGATTAACATAACTGGCCAATCACTTTTATTCTATGCAAGCAGAGGCCTTAAAAACTGCAGCAGAGGTTTTAATGACAGAGGAAAGTACCGAGAGACAAGCTGCTTTCGTTACAGACGTACTGTCAGTAGTTGCAACGCTGAGTAGCCAAAATAATGCAGACGCAGATGAACTAAGAGTGTGCTACAAAAATTATGTCAACGATTTAAAAAGGGTGTGATACAATGGATCCCATCTCATTGTAGCATCCCCGTCAGTGAAGAGGCCGACAGATTGGCAAGGGAAGGTGAAAAACTACCTCAACCTGATGCAAGCATAACTTTCGAAGAGGTAAAGAGTTTTATTAGCACCAGGCACAGAAACAAATAGGAAGCAGAGCATTTAGAACACACACAAAATGATGCATATTACCACCTCAGCAGAAGAGAACAAGTGATAATCTTCAGACTCCGCAGGGGCCACAACTGTTTGGGATACCATCTATTCAACAAGCTAAAGACAGGAACTACCAATGAGTAACTGTGGCACTGATCACATGACTGCTGAACATCTGCTTTAAAGATGCCCAACTTATGAGAAACAAAGAAAGCACATATAGCCGTCCCCAGTACAGTTCCTGGAAAAAGTCTATGGAGATACAACTTGCCTCAAGCTAACCATTCTTTTCTTTGACAATAGACGTCTGAGAGTGTACGAAGTAGAAGAAGAAGAAGGACATTTATTTTCTGTTTTCTGTTAACGCGCATTTGGTAACAATGATAAAAGTAGTTCCTGAATGGGGGCTTTTGTGTGTGTTCTTTACTTGTTTCTTTCATTTGGTAAACAGCAGTCTAAAATTTTAAACGTATCAATATCATGGCTATGAATCCGACGATCTGCAGTCCATGTCAGTGTGCCTTCTTCTTCTTCTTCCTCGTTCGCTCTCAGGCTTCTACTCTTACATTAATGACTCTAATAAAGGTAGTGTCAGCTCAAGGTTCCTGACATCTCCAAACAGTTTTTCGTGGAGTGAAGTCGGTTGTTGCCATAAGTTATTCCGTTCACTACTGTATGTTGGGCAGGAATGCAGCGGATGTTCGGCTGTCATGGGGCGGGTGCCACAGGTGCAGATTGTATCAATCCTGTACTTGTGGTACCATAACCTGTTGTGTCCATCCTCTTCTAATTACCGAACAGCGGACACAAGTTCTTTACCAGCATCTTAAACTCAATAACCACAGACATTGTTAGCTGCTTATATTTTATTAAGAGTTTAGTTTTATGTGTAATGAAAAGTTCAGACATGTCATTTGAAACAAACCGGTTGCTATCTCATCACAAACATCTATTCAGTATCAACATATACAACGCTTAAGCCATTAAGTCATTCATAATTCCACAGGTGCAGTTAATTATTCACTTGCGCTTGGCTAGGACCCGCTTTCAATTGACTCAAAAACCGTAATTACAGGCGACAATTTTGGCGACAAAAATGACAACAATACCCCAGTCAGGACTTGCAAGGAAAAAGTCATTGGCGAGTTTCGACAATTATTTAGGTCACATCGAGGGGTCTGGAACCTAAACATCTACGTATGTGTTTAACAACTCTGGTTAATCCTACAAGTAAGTTATAGTCTATTAACACACGTAGTCTTTATTAGATACAGACTCGCTTTCACCGTGAAGAGAACGCCTCTATAATTAAACTAGCTTTGGGACACAAGGCTACTTAACATGTTAATCGTTCATGCAAAGGTCGCACTCAGGGGTTAAATCCTTTGAATGCACCATGAACTGCATCTCTTCGGGCGTCAATCATTCTCACTAAGTCAATAAGGTAATCGAGTGGCTTGTCGGGTTTATCACATAGTAGTTTGGTCGCCAGAAACTGAAACACAAGAAATAAAGAATAAATCAATGCTTACTGAATATTGTCTGTCCAGCGGTGCTCAAAATGAAGCAGCACTTTATATCAAATGTACTAGTGCAAAAGCCCGTCATAAGACGGAAATTAAATTCAAAAGCATCAATACCTAACTGCAATTGTAATTATTCAGATACTTTTGGAAAAAACAATGTCAGTTGTGAACCCTTTTACAAAAAATATTTGTTTTAAATCCGGTGTTAAAGTCTGAACGGCAAGCATGGGAACCTAAGAGCCAGGGATCCAGAAATCCAGGACGACCCAAAGTCCGCTGGGAGGACACAATTAGACAATCTTTGAAGGACCGAGGACTAGAATGGAACCAAGGAGGAAGACAGCCGATAGAATAGTATGGCGCGCTCTCTCTCTCTTACAAATCTCTACACCTCACGGTAGAAGGAGGAAAGACTAAGTAAGTAAGTTAGTCTAAACATGCACGCCGTTCACAGTTAGATTTTATTGGCGCATGCACACCAATACTTGCACAACTATTCATGCACACCATCAGTTGTTCATTCTTCTTTGGTAAGTGTTACTATTTTCGGGTTAGTACATATACGGGAAACAATACAATTAATGTCTAGCTTTCAACCAAAGTTGCACCCCTTAGTGTTGACGCACTGACAGAAAAAGCTGGGATTTTATATATAGGAATTATTCCATGTATTCATCATCATGCATCCTTTTTTCCATTGCTCTCCCTACAGAGTATAGCTGGTTCCCTGGCAGGAAGTCTGCATCAAGAATTCATACGCTCTAGCAGAGTTGGTCTCTGTGATATTTTGTTTTACCATGCATAACCTTATACATATTATGCCTTGTACAACATGCTTGAGGGTGCAAGATGGCATCGGGGTGTCGTAATTTTTTTATCTGAGAGAGTTCTGATGGATATTGGTCCTTTTAGAGTGTAGAATGATAGTGAAGGCTCTGTGAGAATAAGGATTTAGGAAAGTGAGGTAGTAGATTCACAACGGCTGGGGAAGAGTAAGGACAGTCTCTTATTACGACAATATTTGTCTCTCAAAACTATTCCTACCACTCTTCTGAACAAACAGTTGTTTGTCAGTTCCAGTCGCTCATGCGCACACACCGATTTGGTGATTCTGACGCACAACGTACATGAATACACACTACGATAACAAAATATGGGAAATGTTGTGGGTTTTGGGCCAGCCGACACCAAAGACTAATAAAGTTTTTAATACTTTTATTATCATAAAATCAAGTCACAAGTAATATCAATTTACAGTCAGAAATCATGGGTTACAAAATACAAAATGACAAGGGGGGGGGGGGGGGGGGGGGGGGGGGGGGGGGGGGGGGGGGGGGGGGGGTTTGAGGAGAAGTATCCAATGCACCTTTTCCCGCTTGTATTTACTAACAGAAAAGACCCGGTCCCAAGGACGAGAAGGGGGGGGGGGTGTGATGATCAGAGATAGGCAATTTAACCCAATGGTAAATTTATTACTCTGAGTCAAGGGGGTTACAGTAATAAGGGGTAAAGGAAAAGCTAGGGGTCATCAAATGTTTTCCTTTAATCAACCAATTTTCCCGGGAGGGGGGAATGCTCACAGTTAAATAAACCCGCTAGGAGAAATCCCGTACAATTAATACAGTACACCTTAATACTAGGTTGAACTTTTGTTGTTCGTCCATCACAGGTGATGAAGACCACTCTGTTCATCCAATTATTAGGATGTTAGGATAGTCTATGAGTACGAAGGTGACTGATGAGCCCGATGCGGGCCTGGAAGGATCTCGGACAGTGTGGGCAGGGAATGTTTGCTTCATGTGAAGGTTTTATTTCACGATCTTTTCTAGCTTGTCTCCGCTGTTCAGCTGCTGCTCTTCTGGATGATTCGCATGCCACTGCACCTTTACGAAGAGATGTGCGCCAGGCAGTTCGGTCTTGCGCAGCAGCTTCCCATGTGTCTGGGTTTATGTCAAAAGGTTTTTAATGAAGCCTTAAGCGTGTCTTTGAAGCGCTTTTTCTGGCCACCATGGGAGCGTCTACCCTTCTGCATCTCACCATAAAAGAGTATCTTTGGCAGTCGATGGTCTGGCATGCGGACTACATGACCTGCCCAGCGAATCTGTGACTGCATCAGAATAATATCGATGCTAGGGATACCAGCTCTGTCAAGAACGGCGGTATCCGGGATCTTGTCTTGCCATTTGATGTTCATTATCTTCCTGAGACAGACTGTATGGAAGTGGTTGAGCTTTTTTACGTGGCGCCTGTATACAGTCCATGTTTCACATGCATAAAGCAGCACTGGAAGCACTGCAGCTCTGTATACCTTCAGCTTTGTCTGTAGACTAATGCCACTTCGATGCCAAACGTTGGTGTATAGTCTGCCAAATGTGCTGCTGGCTTTGGAGATCCTGGTGTTCACCTCATCATCAATGACGATGTTCTGGGATAGTGTACTACCAAGGTATGTGAACCTGTTCACAACATTCAGTTTCTCACCATTTACCTTGATGACTGGCTCAGTATAAATTGTGCTATGAGCTGGTTGGTACATGATTTCTGTTTTCCCCGTGTTGATGGTAAGCCCAAAGTTGGAGCAGGCTTCGGAGAATCTATCAACGCTACGCTGCAGATCAGCCTCTGAGCCAGCACTGAGGGCACAATCGTCAGCAAACAGAAGATCCCTGATGGTGTGTGATTTGACCTTGGTTTTTGCTTGAAGCCTCCTAAGGTTAAACAATTTTCCATCAATACGATATCTGATGTCGATTCCTGTGTCCCCGTCTCTGAAAGCATCAGTCAGCATAGCAGAAAACATGATACTGAAAAGAGTCGGTGCAAGTACACACCCTTGTTTAACTCCATTTGAGACTGGGAAAGGCTCCGATAGCTCACCGTTTTCCTGAACTCTAGCCTGCATTCCATCATGCAGCTGCTGCACTATTGAGATAAAGTCCTTTGGGCAGCCGTATTTTGCCATGATCTTCCATAAACCCTCTCTACTGACCGTGTCGAACGCCTTTGTCAAGTCGATGAAAGCTGTGTACAGGTCACAGTGCTGTTCTTGGCATTTTTCTTGAAGCTGTCTTGCAGCGAACACCATATCGGTGGTTCCACGTTCTTTCCGGAATCCACACTGACTTTCAGGTAGAAGACCTTTGTCAAGATGAGCCGTAAGGCGATTAAGAAGGATTCTGGCAAATATCTTCCCAGCGATTGATAGTAGTGAGATGCCTCGATGATTGTTACAGTCTCGGCGATTACCTTTACGTTTATACGCATCCTTGAGATTGTGTGGGATGGTTTCACTCTGCCACATTTGCTGGAAGATCATGTGAAGTTTCTCTATCAGAACTGTACCGCCATCTTTATAGACTTCAACAGGAATTGAATCGGAGCCGGGGGCCTTTCCACTAAAAAGTTGACGAATCGCTTTTTGAGTCTCCTCCAAAGTCGGTATATCATCTAGTGCTTCATTTATAGGAATTTGGGGCAGTCGGTTGATGGCTTCATCATTAATAGATGATGGCTGGTTTAGAATAATATTAAAGTGTTCGACCCAGTGTTGGAGAATTTTTTCCTTGTCTGTAATTAGTGTTTTTCCATCTGCATTAAGGAGGGGAAATGATCCTGATGATGTTGGACCAATGACCGCTTTGAGTGCATGGTAAAAATTTTTCAAGTCATGGCTGTCAGCAAAGCCTTGGAGCTCATCTGCTTTATTACTCAGCCATGAATCCCGCATCTGGCGTAGTTTATGTTGGACGATTCTACGCATGTTGTTGAAAGCGTCTTTCTTGGATGTAGATTTTGGATCATTTAAATATGCTTTATGGAGATGGTGTTTCTCAGCCAACATCTTCTTTATATCATCTGAGTTCTCATCAAACCAGTCATTTTGTTTCTTGATGGCGGGACCCAGGACCTCTGTAGCAGTGTTGTAGATCTGCTCGCTTAGGGCTGTCCAATTTGTTTCCGCACTTTGGCCGTCTAACGAGATAGATTTGAGACGGTCTTCTAGGGTGTCAGTGAATGACTGTTTAATTTTTGTCTTCTTTAGTTTGGTAATATCCAGCCTTTTTGAGTTTTCTTTCCCTGAGGGCGCCTGGCAGGTTGGATACGAATTTTAAGTTTAGACACAATGAGGCGATGATCAGTCCAGCATTCGGCACCACACATGGACTTGGTCACCCGGACATCTTGCCTGTCTTTCTTCCTAACAATTACATAGTCAATTAGGTGCCAATGCTTCGAGCGAGGGTGCATCCAGGAGGTCCTGTTGCGGATAGGAAGTCGAAAAATGGTGTTGGTGACAAGGAGGTTATGTTCTGCGCAAGTCTGGAGGAGAAGAAGTCCATTGCTGTTACAGCGACCCACGCCGTACTTTCCGATAGTGCCATTCCAGGAGATGTTATCTGAGCCTACTCTTGCATTAAAGTCACCAAGAATAATAAGCTTATCTGCTTTGGGAACTGATGCAATGACTGCATGTAGTTCTTCGTAAAACTTATCCTTGACGTCATCCTGGTTTGTCATAGTTGGTGCATACGCGCTAATGATGGTGGCATGTTTCCTTCCATAAAGCAGCGGGATCTTGACCGTCATGAGTCGGTCATTTATTCCCTTTGGGGGCTCCGCTAGCTTGCCAATAATTGCTGTTTTGATTGTAAATCCAACCCCTGCTTCTCGTCTTTCTTCAGTTCCTCCTCCGCTCCAATAGAATGTATAACCTGCACCCTTTTCGCAAAGTTGGCCCTCGCCTGCAAGTCGAGTTTCACTCAGTGCTGCTATGTCAATGTTGTATCTGGCCAGTTCTCTTCCTATCAGGGCAGTTCGCCTCTCGGGTCTGTTTGTGTTAAACTCTTTGTCGAGAAGAGTGCGCACATTCCATGCGCCTAGAATAAGGGGGAAAAATCTGTCCTTTCTTTTTCTTATGTGTCGCCCGCTGAAGTAGGGTACCCACCAACCGCGGTAAGCTGGTTAGGTAATGGTGGAGCAAGCAATGTTTAGGGCACCTTTTCTAGCCCCTTCCTCATGCCATGGAGGTGAGCATGCTTTCCTAAAGAGGGCTGCTCAGTCACTCAGGGGGCTGCCGAATCCCACTGCTGCTCCGATCAGTGGAAGACGACCATATGGCCTGAGCCGCCTGTGTGTAGGTCTGCGACTACGACTGCCAGCGCACCCACGCCTGCCGCTTCGCCGCTCGCCCATCGCCACAGGACTTGTTGTGAGTGGATGGATGAGTGGATGAGTGGATGAAAGAGTGACTTGCGCAGTGATTTGGTTTAAAGTAAGGAAGAGTTGCGCAATTCGTCGACCTCACTCTCTCGCCTGGGTCCATCTTAATCCAGTGGCAAGACAAGTCAAGACGACTGGAGATGAAGTCAGGTGCAGTGGATGACCATGGCTTTCTACGTGCCTCGCCATGCTCCTTACGCTCCACAGCGCGTTGCTGGTAATCGCCGTCATGCCCGTTGAACCAACAGGTGGTTTCTTCCGCGCAGTCTACCGAATCCAGTCTTCGCATGCATGGGTAGGCAGACCCTAACTCACCGAAGGTTTATAACCAGTCGGCTACCCTCACCTAGTTTAGCCGGCCTGTCAAAGCCGTTTCCCGGGGGGTGGCCGCTGTCGCATGCTGACAGCTACGAGGAGCCACAGGTGAGAGCTGAATGCCAGGTTTGGACCAAAGGTGGCCGAGCTGCCCTGAAAAGGGCATGACAGCTCCTTAACCAGAGGTACTACCAATACCTGACATTCCAAACCCCCCAGGTTGAACTAATTATAAGGGTAAAAAGATTAAATCTCCTTTTTCTTAAAAAAAAAAACACGCTTGGCTGGCCAGCACACAGTCACACACACACAGACTTACCAAATGGTGAATTCTGGCACTTCATAGGAAATACATAAAAAAACAGCACTAAACCTTGGCTTAGGTAAACGTATTTTCTTCCGTGTACAGCCCCAGATTAGCGGGTTGTTGAAGTTAACAAAGTGTCCCGAAATCGCTGGACGTTGAAGTTTAACGGTACTGTTTGTTTATTAGATAAAGTTCCTAAATAATGGCACAGGCACTTGGCTAGGTGTGAGGAATGGTGTGGTGTCTAAGATTGGCACAGCTGGTGGAGATAACTTTCTTTTGCAGTAATGTCACAAACTACAAAACACTGAGGTAAGTTCTTCAGGGGGGTGGTAAAATCCAATGATTATGCTTGACAGACAGTGTCAGGGAAATCTATGTTCTTCTTCACAAATAGAGCAGTGAGTAAAATATTGCTACTGTTGACTGTTCTTCTTCCAGTTTGATAACTATAAAACGACTTTATGAATTGGGATTTTAAAATAGTCTTTGGGTTTGCTTTGTTTCTGTATACTTCAGATAGCTGAATCCCAACAGGATCGCAACAAAGATTAAATTTCAAATATGTCCATAAGTCACTGGAGTAATCGAACTGAGTCGGCAAGACTCTAGATATATATTATTGCTGCGTAATGGCTGCTTAAATGATGTTTCATTGCTGCTAAATTGCTGGGACGCGAGGTTCAAAAGATCATTCTGGATGCAATAGAAAAAACATGAAATACAATAAAATCATATTAAAATCTAACGCGCGATACATTTACAGTTTAACTATTTTCTGCACTCGCGTCTTCAATTAATAAAGCAAGAAAAAAAAAACTCCCCGTGAGGTTAATAGTTGAAAGCACATCTATTTATACAGAACTATACTGTATTAAAGTTATAATTCCCTTAAGCGGCTATTGTATTAGGAAATAAACTTATAGATGTAACATTTAGTTGGCACTAGAACTTTGAAGATGGGCTTATTTAATAAGGTTAAATTGACACCACAATCCCGTGAACTAAATATGAAATAACTAGACCACTGATCACTCGAAGCTAAAGTATTTATTACCGTCTGCACAGAAAAAGAATTTCACTCCAATAGCCAACAATTTAGATGAAATCTAACAGGAATTTAGCTATATGCTAGTGAATCTTAGAATTCTGTCAGAACGAATGATAACGTTGCCCTTTTCAGATTCTGTATTTATCTATTAGAAAAGCAAGATAAATGGTACGTGTGAAAATTTGCGCCTCTTCAGTTCCCAGGGGAAGTCGAAGTTATTTAGCCGCCATGCTAACCACGATGGCCCGACTGGCTTCCGATCTACGTTCGTTTCAGGCTGCTCGCACGAGGTTGTGAAATTCCGGCGAGACTAGTCTCGTTCGCGGTGAGTTTCCTGATTCCTCAGATCGTATCCGCTACGCTGAGCGTTCCGTCTTTCGGGCAAGTCTGCCGGTGGCCACAGAAGTGCGAAGTCTGCAAGAAGCTTTCTTCTGACCGCTCGTGTCCGTCTTGCGAACGGTTCAGTGTTCGTACGGAGATGCTAAACTTCTGCTTCTCTGTTCTGGGGATCTTCTTTGACTGCTTTGATCATAGCCGCTACTCTTCGTTGATGAAAAGTTACAACAATACTGATGTTCAGGGATTCTAATGTTATGAAAAGCTAAAGTCCCTTTAATCATCCATCAAATCAGGGAAAATTCACTTGACAAACAAGACGTACGTCACACGGGGTCTCTTCTGAGGACGTGGCCAACCCAATTCAAGTGTCTGCCAGCTGTGATGGTGTGCATGTCCTCTTGGTTACTCCGAGTAAGTAGTTCTGGGTTGGTGATGGCATTGGCAAAAATATTCACAAAGAATTTATCTCAAGCAGATTGTGTGGAAGGAGGACAATTTCGACATTTCCTTCTCTGTTATTCTCTAGAATTCCGCACCATATAAAAGCACAGAAAGTACACATCTCTCATATACTGTACTGTTAATTTGGTGTATGTGCTGCACTGAGACGACTTCCAGATGTTGTTTAAACTAGTATAGGCTGTTCTCGCTTTATTAATTCTGTTGTTGATGTCCCGCCGTCTGGTGTTACTATGCATTCTGGGTATGTAAATGTGTCCGTCTGTTCAGCTTCTGGTTCCTTATTGTTATGGGCTCTGGACTGCCCACATTGAGTGTGATGACCCCTGTCTTCCTTAGACTAACGGAATGTGACAAAACGGGGCGGCTTCTATCGATCTTTGTTTCACTCCGGCAGTATCGCTACATTTGTGGTACTGATTTTTAGTATTTGCTCTCAATTGTCACACTTTTCTTTCTTTTTTTCTTTCTTCGTTATTTTGTTGCAGAGTAGCTGATATTTGATTTTATCACTCGACACTCCCTGTGGGTGATAATAATCACATTTGCTTGGTGGTACCCAGATTTACTGAGATAATTACTCGCAGTCGCAAGGGAGTGGCACAGCTTGGCTAAGATTAGCACAAGATCTCGTGTACGCGGCGGAAACTAATGACATAAGCGTTTCCTGTCCTACTTGTTATGACAAGATTACTTTAGATAAAAGTAAGATTGCTACATCTCGAACACATGGTCATATGTTGTTACCGGTGTGTCTGGAAGTTTGTACACAAAGACATCGGACATCTTATTACCATATATGGGAGAGTGGACCTCTGATTTCCGTTCAAAATTTTCCGATGTCGGAATATTTTGAAATTACCCCATAACCCGCCTGTTTGAATACGATTGGAGTTTTTGATAGCTCATAAGAAACGAAGGCGTGGGAAGGCAGGGAATATAATTTGATAATTTTCTCAAGCTATTTCACTTGAGAAACCGCTCGCTACGACACCAGACTGATACAGTGAAGAATTAGAATTCAGAATTCCTTCTTAAAATACAAGACACCTTTTATTGGAGTATTCATCAGGACTTACAACATAGCCCAGGAAATCTCTAACATTTTAAATAAGGAAACCGGGACTGGGGAAACTGAAGGACCACACACGAAGTTAGAGAGGGAACATTAAATTAACGACACTCCGACGCGTGTAAGAGGCCGATTCAAGTCTCTTTTATTCATCTGAGCTAAAAGTCTGTCAGTCAGGATTGGCGTAAGTTGTGATTTACATTTCATATTTCATTACTAACATGTGAACTAACATATCTATATGTATATAATACCATGTTAAGTTTAATGTGTGAAACGCGCTATTGGATGCCAAAGCCATTCGAGGTTGGCTACCTCAGCGTATAGAATGATGATTCATTGAACCACCACTGCACGGGTTGGTGATGGCTTTATTGCTAAATTCGTAAAAAGAACTAAAAGCATAAAGTAGTCCCAGGTTCCATACAGAGCAGGGAGGGAAAGATGAAAGAAATGATGTACATTCTAAGTATAATACTTACATTTTCAAAGCAGTGTAAATATCCCTATAAACATAGTCACTTTAAAATTAATGTAAGTTTTCAAGCTGAGACCAGTGTGAATGTCTATGTGAAAATATTCGCTTTAAAGTTATGGAAGTTTCAAACTTTTCAATCAGTGTAAAACATAAATGAAAACATATTCAGTTTATATTGTGAACACTTTTCAATCAGTGGAGATTTATATGTAAACAGACTCTATCTGTATTATTAATCTTTTCATTTAAATATAAAGAAACTATGAAAGGTATTCTATTTAAATGTAAAGGAAGTTTTATATAGAGAGATTAAATTTAATTCTCATCGAGGGTAAAGTCTGAGTAATTGGGATGGTGGTATGGGAAGACAGGAACCCATAACTATGGGGTGGAAAACGCCATACTCAGAAGATCGTTTCGTTCTATTCTTTTACCATAGTTATTGGTGGTACCATCAGAAAGTACCATCTCTGGAACAAGAAGGGAACCGTAGCCTAAGCTTTAAGACGAAAGACGCACGTGGTAGACTCTCCTTGGCATTTCTGGGAAACGAGCTACCCCCAGAAACCTTGATCAGAGTCGAGCGTGAGCAGAGTGAAAAGAACCAACCCATAAGAAGGAGCAGAACCGTCATTGGCAGCTAAGTTCAAATATATGCTGCCATTTGAACTTCTTGTAACATCGCACATTCCATAAAGACCGCGATGATAACTTTTCTTGATCCATAACTAATCAAATTATTTTCCAACTGTTAAAACCTAAAGTGATTATTAAATATTATTATTTGTAATGTTACAAATTTAACTTCGATTTAATCATTTTTACGTTACTGTATGTTTGTCTCAATTTACTACACACTCTCAAAAAAGAGCTATACTAGAATAATAGAATTCCACTGAGTAAATCAGGGGTGGGGGCTTAAACTAGTTGAACTTAAGAAGTGCTTAAATCCTTCACAAAAGCGTTGGCAGAATTACAGAGTTAACATACTCAGCCAAAGCAGTATTGTTCTCGCTTATTCTGAATATCTTGTGAAGACTCCCTTTGTAATAGAAGTGTCATCACCCTTCAAACTACATCTCTGCCAAGAGTAATCTTGTTCGAAGGTAGATATCTTTGAAGCACATATTAGATACTCTTGAGTTTTGGCCACTGTAGGACCTCTACTGCAAAGCAGGGGAGGCAATACCGTCACACGGAAACCGAATGAGAGCAAGGCGAAGAATGGCAAACTTGAAAAAAACGTGCTGGAACAACTTGGTGTGCAGATGAGACAGTGCTAAAAACGTTATACACAGGGCGGGTGAGTCCAGTCCAAGAGTATGGCCTTGCAGCATGTGTAACAAGAGCTAAGTCAAACTTCGATAAAATCAGCAGACTCAAAAATCAAGGAATGAGAATTATAACGGTCGGCAAGAAGACAACACCTATAAAAGAACTCGAAAAAATTACATGCCTGCAGGCAATGGAAGATAGAAGAGACAGCAGGGTTCAGCAATAAGCTGACAAATTCAAGAGACTAACAGACCATCCAATGTGCCATAGAATGAAGGCTTTTCGAAGGCAAAGACTCAAACGAAGCAACTTTGTAGAATCAACCAAACCACAGATTAGAGCAGTTTCCATAAATGCAATATCAACTATTAAACCCATCTGCACCGCACACAAGCTTCTAGTTTTGAAACAACATCGTCTCCCTGAAATGATAGAAAACATTCCAGGAATTGAAAGGAATAAAACCCAGACTGCAACAGAGAGAAAATCCATAGCGACAAAGTACATAGAGAAAAATTACCCACGCAACACCTGGACACATGCATACACAGATGAATCAGCAACAAATGCAACAGAAAATGGAGCTGGGGGTGTCTTTCTGACCTTAAGCACTGGTGCACAAAAAAAGCTTTCAGCGGCAACAAGACAATTCCAAAATAACTTCAGACCAGAAGCAGAGGCCTTGAAAACTGCAGCAGAGGTTATAACGACAGAGAAAAGCACAGAGAGACAAATTGCTTTCTTTACTGATGCACAGTCAGTAATTGCAACAATTGAAAAGCCAAAATAATTCAGACATGGATGACCTCAGAAAGGTGCTCCACAAAATATGTCAACTATTCAAAAATGTTGTGGTCCAATGAATCCCTTCTCATTGTAACATCACAAGCAATGAAGAGGCTGACAGACTGGCAAAGGGCGGTGAAAATCTACCACAGCTTGATGCAAGCGTAACTTTCGAGGAGGCAACGAGTTTTATCAGAATCAGATACAGAAACAAATGGGACGTAGAACGTCCAGGTCACACACAAAATAATGCATGTTATTGTGACGTACGTCTAGTTCGACAAGTGAATTTTCCCTGATTTGATGGATGATTAAAGGGACTTTAGCTTTTCATAACATTAGAACCCCTGAACATTTGTTGTAACTTTTTGGTTTCGCCAGAGCGAACCGATTCCACCGGGACTCATTTAGTAGGCGGCATGAGATCTAAAGACACTGAGACGATCCCCGAGCAGAGAAGCTAGTTTCTCGCAGGTATTTATCATCTCCGCGCGAACACTAAACCGCTCGCAAGATGGACCAGAGCGGTCAGAAGAAAGACACTGGGGGGGGGGGGGGGGGGGGGGGGGGGATCTCAGGAAGGACGGGCGGCATGCTATCAAAGACAGTAGTGGTCCCTGAAACGATTTCGCATCTCGGTGTTAAACACGGAACCGATTGCAGTGGGAGCGAACGGGGAAAGCTGACGCAAGCAGCGAGCGAAGATACGAGAGGCCAGGGGCGGCTTCTCTCTTTGGTCTGGCGGTCAGATCCCCAAAAGTCTTCTGAGATCAAAAAAGCTGTCAAGTTTCTCATGTCCCACTCATCTTTCATTTCATTCTAGATATATACAGACCTCGTAGAAATACACTTTATCACTCGCTGGCCAGAACTTAACAGAAGCACTAGCTATATTTGAAATCTTGCTAGATTATCCCATGGATTTTATACATATTTGCAGTGAATTCTATTCTGTGCAAAGCGGTAATATATATATATTGTGTAAAGTGATCAGTGGTCTAGTTCAGTCATTCTATTTCACTGGATTTTGTGTTAATTTAAATCTATTAAATTAAACCGTCTCAATAGTTCCAGTTGTAAATGTAATGATATACCTGCTATATTATTTCCAAAAGATAATAGATGTTAAATGCTTAAATTAACTTTTAAAGTCGCGAAGGAATTTATAATTAATAAATTTAGTTAAGTCATATATTTATAAGAGTGTGTTTTAACCACTAAAACTCGCGCAGTGTTTATTAAATACATAATTAAATACGCGAGCGTATATAAAATAGTCTTAACGGGAAATTCATCGCGCTTTAGAAGGTTATTTGTTTTTCGGTATATTACATGTCTTTTTTTCTTTCATACAGAGTGATCGTAACCTGTGCGATCCCAGCATTAAGAAAGCAATAAAGAAATCAATCTAAGCAAAGCAAAGCATAAACAGTGTGTAGAGTTCCCCTGACGCAGAACTTGTTGAGACTGTGTAAATTTTTAATCTTTGAGGCGATTCTATGTTTGGAATTCCGCTATCTAACTTATAGCAAAGAAAGCACACCCAAAGACAAATTTAACCCACCATCAAGCCAATTAAGTCGTAACGGGAAGAAGAACACTGGCCCGAGCTTTTGTTAGTTTACTGACACAGAGAGAGAATTCATATTTTCCTGAACAGTGATGTGACTAGTTTTCTCACTGGACTTAAACCATACCTCACGGATAAAGTGTACCAGCACGCGTAAGAATTTTATTATCAGCGGCATAGTCAAATAGACCACACCATCCTCACCCCGGTATCAGAGACCGTGCCCTCCCATAGAAACTGTTATTAAGAAAAGAGACACAACTACAGATTCATTTTCCAGCGATTACGGGATCCTTTTATGTGCTGACCGCCTACCCGCTAATCTGGGGCTAGAACTTGAACAAACACTCATACATTTAGTTTGAGGTGTAACTGCTGTTGTGTTATTCTATGGAGTGCAAGATTTTTTCACAATCGGTAAGTGAGAGCAAGATGAGTGAAGGCCTTTACTAGCGCGTGTATGAATGACAGGAAATTAATTCTTTTGTGTAACCATTTTGTTAACTTGCTTACCTGGTAATATATATCTTTTCTGTATACCCTACATTGTTCCTTTAAGTGGGATAGTTGATAATTTGTTAACTCTGTTTAAAACCCCCTCCTTTTCATTTGCTTAGTAAAGGGAAGAACAATTGGGAAGAACAGGATTTCTTTCTACCACCTATACCTAATTTTGTAACACCTCTTTTTTAGAGTAATTAACTTTACTGTTAGGTTAACTTACCTACGTTCCTGATAACTATCTATCTTTGGACTGGGTTTATCTTTGTCTAATAAGCGGGACGGGCTTAGTCGATACCAATCTTCTTCACCCCCCTCCCTACCTTGTTATTTGCATTTTTCTGTAAATTTTGATAATTCTTGTTGTAAACAATTGATTATTTTAGTGATTGTCTTTTTTAAACTTTAATAAACAACATAAACTTAATCGTTACGGTGTTGGACTACCCAAAGCCCATAAAAATTCCCCTATTTGTTTAAGATAGTTGTATCCACGTCGTCTGTGTGTTTGAAGCACCAAATCGGTGTGAGCGCAGATGTGTGTCTGGAAAACTGGCAAATAATTGTTTGACCAGGAGAGTGGAAGAGAAGATTGAGAGAAACGATTTGTCGTAAATAAGTCTGTCTTTACTCTCCTCCAGCACTCTGTGGAGCATCATATTTAATCTCTACATTTCTATCACTGAGCTTTTTTTCACCATCATTCTACACTCTGAACCGGACTACTATTTCTAAGACTCTTTCTCTCAAAATAAATTTACGACAATATTTGTGGGCTGGTCCTGGATCTTGAGCTACATTTGAGGCAATCGCATTGCCGGGATAAAGATATTTTGAGTCTGATCTAAGTCTGGGTCTAACTAGATAGAGTGTGAGTGATCTGTCTTTGTGATTTAGGGAAATAAATAAATAATTAATTACACCCCTAGACAACGCCTTTTAGTATTTGGGTTGTCCACACAGCATATTTACAGGTTGTTTTCTTTCCACAGCAGTAGAAAGTACAGATAATCATAAATTTGGTTAGCTAAATTATCCTCTGGCGGAGTAAATTAAATTTTTTTCTTTATAAGATTTGCTGGGATTGCGTGATTGGTTTTACAGTCACTAAAGGTTTTTGAAGTTAAAAAGAGTTGAGCTTAGCTAAAGACGGATTGTTCTGATTTTTTAAATTAAGTTAACAACGTCTCATCTCAATAATTGACTTCAGGGACGGAGTTTGTTGTCAGAGAATTAAAAATTTAGGGGAATTTTTTTTTTTCTTTTAAATTGTTTTAATATAAATTTTTCTCGACTGTTAGTAGAAGTAGATTTTTTTCTAGTGTAACTTACCATTTTAGTGGCATAGTCGCTTGAGTTAAGAGTCTTAAGTGACAATAATAGCAGCGATAAGTTTGCACATTGCAAATAGGAGGTAACACAAGTAAATTTTACTTTGTGTTTTTTTTTTCTCGTAGCGAGTTTGAGTTTTTTCCCCTTCTTGTTCCATCCTACTATTCTCTAGTCTTAGAAGCATCCAGTTCTTTGGTATGGCAGAGAGAATTAGGATACGATTTATTTTGAGACAGGAGGCGAAGGACTCAGGGTTATAAGGAGAAGCCGTGAACCTGTTTGTCAACAAAGAACTTGAAAGTTATGACGCGGAGCAAGAGAGGGCAGAGAGGAAGGAAACACAGGATAGAGCAGAGAAGAAGGAAGCAGAAGAGAGGGCAGAGAGGAAGGAAGCACAGGGTAGAGCAGAGAAGAAGGAAGCAGAAGAGAGGGCAGAAGCTAGGAAGAAAGAAGTGGACGATCGTCAATTGGAGCAGAAGAAAATTGAGGCAGAGATGGAAGCTCGCAGCGAGAGAGAGAGAGAGAGAGAGGGAAAGACAGCATGAACTGGCGCTTAAGGCTTTAGAGAGTCGGGGCGCATCTACTTCAAATAACGGAGAGCCGTCTTCGCCCCAGTCTCAGTCAATGGACCTCTCCAGCACTCAATCTGCCCAATTAACTGCGATGTCTTTTGCTTTAGAGTCTTTTCCTAGTCCCAATGAGAAAATTGACAGCTATCTAGAAAAATTCGAGAGGCTCGCAAATCTGTATGGGTTAGAGAGTTTCCGCTGGGCACTTAAACTCTCAACGTCATTAAAAAGTACTGCTTATGACGTATATACAAAGCTGGGAACCAACCAACATGATTACGACATGCTGAAAAAGGCCTTGCTAGAGCGGTTTGAGATGACCGCCCGAAAATTTCTGCAAATGTTCAGAAACAGCCGAAAAGAGAGCACGGAAACATTCCCACAGTTCTCTTCACGTCTCACGGGCTATTTGACAAAGTGCATTGAATTATCTGACCTACCTCTTACATATGAGGGACTACTTGAACTTGTTCTTGTGGAACAGATAAAGTCAACTTTGTCAAACGAAACCCGTAGATTTTTGGCTGAACAGGGCGCAGTCAGGCTTGAGGACATACTCAATAAGGCAGAACGCTATACCAATGCAATGGCCGAACTTCCCAGCACTAAACGTAAACCCACAGATGAGCCATCTCGTAAACAAAATCTAGAGCAGTCATCCTATTCCTCTAATTCCTCTCAGAATTATAACCAACGAGAAAATAATACCCAGAGACCTCCCCAGAAAAAATCGAAATTCTACAAAACCCGATACCCCCCCCCCCAACAATTCTGATCAACCCACCAAGCCTACGTGGCAGCGCGGCCACCAAGGTCAAGGAAAAGGGAAGACCCCTACACCAGGAACGTCTGATCAGGGCAAACAAACCGGTCCAAACCGCGTCGGATGTTTGCATACAGCCTCGAAAGGTAGAGTCAATGTCAGTGATTCTCAACCTGAGGGGGACCGACCCTCAACTCGAGGAACTGTAATTTTGAATGGTACCTCAACTACTTGTCTCTTTGACACTGGACTAAGCTTTAGTTGTATTGTCGCTAGGCACCTAGTCAAACCCGGTCAGGAGACAGAGGAAACCGTCAAACTTAGTGGAGTTTTCAGGAGTGATGCACCCAGGACGCTTCCTATCGCACTGGTAGAAATACACTCTGACTTTGTCAGAGGGGTTATTAAAGCGGCCATTATGGATGATCCTATCTACCCAGTTATCCTGGGATGTAGATATGTGTTTATTGGAGACCAAAGGAGCCGATTGTGGCAGCGGTAACCACAAGAGGGCAAGCCAAGAAGGAGAGGGAGCCTGCGCCAAATTTGTTGCCGAATGAACTGAAGGAGGCGCAACAAAAGGACCCTACTCTGGAGCCCTGCTTTAGAAAACTGCCCATGGCTAAGGACCCCAGACACAACGGAGACATCTTTTCTAAGGACGGCGTATTGTATCGTAGAACGGGCAACCCGGACACGGGGAATAACCAGCTCCTAGTACCGACGCAGTACAGAAGCCAGATCTTAGAAATGGGGCACTCTCTTCCCTTTAGCGGACATATGGGACAAAACGCCACTATTCAGCGAATAAAAAACCACTATTGGTGGCCAGGAATGAACTCTGACATTATCAGGTATGTGAAATCCTGCGCCCAGTGCCAACGGGTAGCACCAAAGCACTTGACACCCCCAGTACCTATGGGGCAAATGCCAATAGTGGGTACTCCATTTGAACGGGTTGCTGTCGACATCATTGGACCCCTGGAAAGGACCAAAAGAAGGCACAGGTTCATCCTGACCTTAGTCGACACTTGCACAATGTGGGCCGAAGCTGTACCGCTACCATGCATAAATTCCAAGCATGTCGCAGAAGCCCTCGTGCAAATCTTTACACGGTTGGGATTCCCTCAACAAGTTTTGACGGACAATGGATCCCAATTCCGTAGCCTGTTAATGGAGGAGATCTTTAAGATCTTGAGGGCCAAACATATCCACACAAGTCCCTACCATCCGGCCGGAAATGGGCTCGTGGAACGTTTTAACGGCACCCTCACCACCATGTTACGTAAGCTGGGTCAGGAGAAACCGGAAGACTGGGACCTATATATATCGGCTGCCTTATTCGCCTACCGAGAGGTTCCTCAAGCGTCTACGGGATTCGCGCCAGCTACACTTTTATTTGGCAGACCTATTAAGGGGCCACTAGAAGCCTTACTTCGGTCCCTGACAGACCAAAAGGCTGACGAGACAGTCGTCTCTGCAAGCAAGTATGTATCTGAGCTCAAGGAAAGGCTAAAGCTAGGATGGGATCTAGCTACTACCAACCTTAAGAAAGCCCGCGCTAAACATGCTAAAAGATACAACAAAGCTGCAAAAGAGAGAGAACTACAACCAGGGGAGAAAGTTTTGTTGCTACTTCCAACCGGAAGCAATAAACTTCGCATCGGATGGCAAGGGCCGTTTACCGTCCTTAAAAAGATCTCACGTACCAATTACAAGATCTCCATCAAAGGAAAGGAGAAGGTCTTCCACGTAAATCTACTTAAGAAATATCTGGAGAGACCGGTGCCATCCTCCGAGCATCTCCTGGCTGTCGCCATAGCAACGGAAGACGAGGAAGATGATGATGGTTGCATGGAGTATCCATTGCAACCCACAGAATAATTTAAAGATGTCAAGTTCGGCGACAAACTCTCACCAGAACAACAAACAGAAACCAGGGCGCTACTAAAACAGTACAGTGCAGTCTTAACGGATGTACCTGGTCGAACAAATCTCATCGAATTTGATATGAAATTAACAAACGAGACCCCTGTTCGAACCAGAGTTTACCCCATCCCGTACGCTAAAGCTGATGCATTTCGCGGAGAAATAGACAAGCTGCGTCAGGCAGGAATTATCAGTGAGTCTACATCTCCTTACAGTTCCAGTGTAGTGTTGTTGCAGAAGCCCAATAAGGAAGTTCGGCTGTGTATAGATTACAGGCTGCTAAACGCTGTTACGGAATTCCAGCCCGAACCTCTCCAAACTGTTTCTGAGTTGTTCACCAAGCTTAGCAAGGCAAAGATTTTCTCCAAGATTGACCTCAGTAAAGGTTACTATCAAATACCAGTCAAGGAGGAAATTAAACCCTTGTTAGCTTTCAGCACTAGTGAAGGACATTACACATTTAATGTGATGCCATTCGGTTTGCATAACGCACCAGGAGTGTTCACCAGGATGATGAGGAAGCTTCTAGAACCTTTGCAAAGTCCCCATATCCATAATTTTATGGATGACATACTAATTGCATCGGAAACCTACGAAGAACATATTGCTACGGTTGCTATGCTCCTCAGGAGACTACAGGAAACTGGTCTCACAGCCAGACCTAGCAAATGTCTCATCGGGTTTGAACAGTTACACTTCCTGGGGCATACTATTTCTCACGGATGCAGCTGGCCTATTAAGAAGAACGTGGAGAAAAAAGTGGCAGCAAAAAGACCCCGAACGAAGAAAGACGTACGTTCCTTCATATCACTATGTGCATATTATCAGAAATACATCCAGAACTTCAACGGACTGACAGCACCTCTGACTGACCTCACTAAGAAAGGGCGTCCGGATAAGGTCATGTGGGATCAAAAGTGCGAACACGCATACAGCACTTTGAAAGGACAGTTGTCTGCATACCCCATTTTGAGGTTGCCTGACCTCAAGAAACCTTTTGTATTACGGGTCGACGCGTCAGGTCAGGGCATCGGGTCAACACTGCTTCAAGCCGATGACAGTGACCCAAACATGCTATTTCCAGTTGCCTATGGCAGTCGGAAATTAAATAAAGCTGAACGGAACTACAGCGTAGTCGAAAGAGAATGCCTCGCTCTGATTGACGGTATCAGACGCCATCATGAGTTTCTCTATGGTACATCTTTCACAGTGCAAACAGACCACGCTCCGTTAGCATTTCTTGGTGCCAATAAGGAATTCAACGCTAGGATCATGCGATGGGCCTTATTGTTAGCTGTTTATTCATTCAAAGTGGAATATATTCCGGGAAGACAGAATGTCGGGGCTGATTTCCTGAGTAGAAACTGGTCTACAGAGGAAGAAGAGCAAACTGAAGATACCACTCATCCTAAAATCACCAATCAGGTCACCTCCATTGTCAAAAAGGAAACATGAAAAATGGTTTCATGTCTAAAAGTGGGGACGATTGTGACGTACGTCTAGTTCGACAAGTGAATTTTCCCTGATTTGATGGATGATTAAAGGGACTTTAGCTTTTCATAACATTAGAACCCCTGAACATTTGTTGTAACTTTTTGGTTTCGCCAGAGCGAACCGATTCCACCGGGACTCATTTAGTAGGCGGCATGAGATCTAAAGACACTGAGACGATCCCCGAGCAGAGAAGCTAGTTTCTCGCAGGTATTTATCATCTCCGCGCGAACACTAAACCGCTCGCAAGATGGACCAGAGCGGTCAGAAGAAAGACACTGGGGGGGGGGGGGGGGGGGTTCTCAGGAAGGACGGGCGGCATGCTATCAAAGACAGTAGTGGTCCCTGAAACGATTTCGCATCTCGGTGTTAAACACGGAACCGATTGCAGTGGGAGCGAACGGGGAAAGCTGACGCAAGCAGCGAGCGAAGATACGAGAGGCCAGGGGCGGCTTCTCTCTTTGGTCTGGCGGTCAGATCCCCAAAAGTCTTCTGAGATCTAAAAAGCTGTCAAGTTTCTCATGTCCCACTCATCTTTCATTTCATTCTAGATATATACAGACCTCGTAGAAATACACTTTATCACTCGCTGGCCAGAACTTAACAGAAGCACTAGCTATATTTGAAATCTTGCTAGATTATCCCATGGATTTTATACATATTTGCAGTGAATTCTATTCTGTGCAAAGCGGTAATATATATATATATTGTGTAAAGTGATCAGTGGTCTAGTTCAGTCATTCTATTTCACTGGATTTTGTGTTAATTTAAATCTATTAAATTAAACCGTCTCAATAGTTCCAGTTGTAAATGTAATGATATACCTGCTATATTATTTCCAAAAGATAATAGATGTTAAATGCTTAAATTAACTTTTAAAGTCGCGAAGGAATTTATAATTAATAAATTTAGTTAAGTCATATATTTATAAAAGTGTGTTTTAACTACTAAAACTCGCGCAGTGTTTATTAAATACATAATTAAATACGCGAGCGTATATAAAATAGTCTTAACGGGAAATTCATCGCGCTTTAGAAGGTTATTTGTTTTTCGGTATATTACATGTCTTTTTTTTCTTTCATACAGAGTGATCGTAACCTGTGCGATCCCAGCATTAAGAAAGCAATAAAGAAATCAATCTAAGCAAAGCAAAGCATAAACAGTGTGTAGAGTTCCCCTGACGCAGAACTTGTTGAGACTGTGTAAATTTTTAATCTTTGAGGCGATTCTATGTTTGGAATTCCGCTATCTAACTTATAGCAAAGAAAGCACACCCAAAGACAAATTTAACCCACCATCAAGCCAATTAAGTCGTAACGGGAAGAAGAACACTGGCCCGAGCTTTTGTTAGTTTACTGACACAGAGAGAGAATTCATATTTTCCTGAACAGTGATGTGACTAGTTTTCTCACTGGACTTAAACCATACCTCACGGATAAAGTGTACCAGCACGCGTAAGAATTTTATTATCAGCGGCATAGTCAAATAGACCACACCATCCTCACCCCGGTATCAGAGACCGTGCCCTCCCATAGAAACTGTTATTAAGAAAAGAGACACAACTACAGATTCATTTTCCAGCGATTACGGGATCCTTTTATGTGCTGACCGCCTACCCGCTAATCTGGGGCTAGAACTTGAACAAACACTCATACATTTAGTTTGAGGTGTAACTGCTGTTGTGTTATTCTATGGAGTGCAAGATTTTTTCACAATCGGTAAGTGAGAGCAAGATGAGTGAAGGCCTTTACTAGCGCGTGTATGAATGAAAGGGAAATTAATTCTTTTGTGTAACCATTTTGTTAACTTGCTTACCTGGTAATATCTATCTTTTCTGTATACCCTACATTGTTCCTTTAAGTGGGATAGTTGATAATTTGTTAACTCTGTTTAAAACCCCCTCCTTTTCATTTGCTTAGTAAAGGGAAGAACAATTGGGAAGAACAGGATTTCTTTCTACCACCTATACCTAATTTTGTAACACCTCTTTTTTAGAGTAATTAACTTTACTGTTAGGTTAACTTACCTACGTTCCTGATAACTATCTATCTTTGGACTGGGTTTATCTTTGTCTAATAAGCGGGACGGGCTTAGTCGATACCAATCTTCTTCACCCCCCTCCCTACCTTGTTATTTGCATTTTTCTGTAAATTTTGATAATTCTTGTTGTAAACAATTGATTATTTTAGTGATTGTCTTTTTTAAACTTTAATAAACAACATAAACTTAATCGTTACGGTGTTGGACTACCCAAAGCCCATAAAAATTCCCCTATTTGTTTAAGATAGTTGTATCCACGTCGTCTGTGTGTTTGAAGCACCAAATCGGTGTGAGCGCAGATGTGTGTCTGGAAAACTGGCAAATAATTGTTTGACCAGTAGAGTGGAAGAGAAGATTGAGAGAAACGATTTGTCGTAAATAAGTCTGTCTTTACTCTCCTCCAGCACTCTGTGGAGCATCATATTTAATCTCTGCATTTCTATCACTGAGCTTTTTTTCACCATCATTCTACACTCTAAACCGGACTACTATTTCTAAGACTCTTTCTCTCAAAATAAATTTACGACAGTTATCAGCTCAACAGAAGGGAACAATTGGTAATCTTCAGACACGGCACTGGCCACAACAGATTGAGATACTATCTATTCAACAAGCTAAAGATAGGAACTACCGATCAGTGTAACGGTGGCACTGATAAAATGACTGCTGAACATCTGCTTCAAAGTTGCCCCACATGCGGAAATGAGAAAGCGCATATGGCCGCCACAAGTACCGTTCATTGAAAAACTCTACGAGGATTAAAAAAGCATCAAACTGACTACTGCTTTCTTTGAAAACATTCAAGTGGAGGTCTGAGAGTGTACAAAGAAGAAGAAGATTGATATTCAGACCGACCTGTTGGCTATACTTATTCAGTCTATCTGTTTTTTCTTGGATGTGTTGATGTGAATGATTGAGTAGTGTAATGTCATCTGCATATTCCACATCTTCCAGTGTAGAAAACGTTGTTCATCTAATTCCTCTTTGACTTCCTTCTGTTGTCTGGTGCATCACACAGTCTATGACTGTCAAAAATAAAGTGGTTGATAAGGGGTTTCCCTGTCGCACTCATGTCTTCACCTCAAAAGTTAGGTTCATCAAACCAACACTACATATAAAGTTAGCATAGAGGCCTTTTATGATGGAAACAATGCAGCTTAGAATTCCATAAGCCCTCAGTATTTTTCAAAGGCTGTCCCTGTGCATGCTGTCAAAAGCCTTTTCAAAATCAACAAAGTTAATGTATTGAAGTCTTTGCCATTCTGAGCACTGCTTTATAATGTTCCTGATGGTGAATTTAGGATCTGCACATCTTCTGTTCTTTCTGAATCCTGCGTGTTCTTTCCACAGTTTATGGTCTACTGCTTTTGAAATTCTCTGGATAATTATCCTGCCTAGTATTTTACTGGGAACTGAGAGGAGAGTAATTCCACTCCAGTTGTTGGAGTCTGCAAGGTCCCCCTTCTTGGGCAATTTGACAATTATTCCTTTATTCCACTCCGTTGGTGTTGTCTCTGTTTTCCAGACGTGCAAAAAAGTGGTTCTAACAGTTCTGCTTCTAGTTCAGAGTGGTCTGTCTTAATTAACTCAGCATTTAAATTGTTGTTCTTTAACCCTTTGATAGCTGTGATGATTTCTTTTCTTCGTAGGATGTCTGTATTTACCTCTAGATCATTTACAGCCTCAGGAACATTCAGCTGTGTCTCTGATGGTTCCTTATTCAGTGTTTCTCTGAAGTGCTCTGCCCATCTTGTTTCCTGTCCCTGTGCTGTGGTGATGAGATTTCCTTGCTTGTCTCTTACTAACGTAATGTTGTGCGCACGCATGCTTTTCCCGCTGATAGTTTTAATTATTTTCAATACTGTGCTTTGTTGATTTCTCAGTGCAGCCTCTTTTGCCTGTCTTGCAAGACCTTCCGGAAATTTCCTTTTGTTGGCTCAGGTTGGACGTTTTGCTTTCTTGTTCAGCTGACTGTAATGGTTCGCTATATTTTTCCTTTAACCTGGGTGACTTTGCTTCTATTTTTTTTTTCATTTCTTGTCTCAACGCTATGGTGTTTAATGTCTCTGGTGTCTCTTCCTTTCATGGAATCTCAAGCATGATTCGCTGCTTCCCTTATATATTGTCGAAAGGGTGTAGAATTTCTGGTCAACATCATCAGTGAGACAGCTCTTCATCGCTGTCATTTGTTGGTGCATAGCAGTGTAATATTGTGGTGTTGGTGAATCTCCCTCTCAGTCTTATTCTTATTAGTCTGTTGTTGATTGTTTTCCATTCCAGTAATGACCTTTCCAATTCTTTCTTTAGGATAATGGCTACGCCTTCATTGTGCGGTCCATCCGCTCTACCAACGTAAATGTTCAGTTAATTGTGTTGTGCGCAGGTAAATATTTTGACGAGAGCTAATTCTTCGTACGTTCTGGTTCAAGTGGTTACAGGCATCTCCGCCTGAGCTGGAAATTATTGACCTTAGTTTTTTCTTCTTCCCAAAATCCGTTCTTACCCTTTTAGCTTTAGTGAAAAGCAATACCTCGTATAATGGTTTGTCAAAGTAATCCACTGTAATGTTCCAAAGAAAACTCAGCAATGTAGAAAAATAAAATATAGCTTTTTAACGTCATTAGAACAGCAATGTTATTGACACAGTGGTGAAGTACTTGTTTCTTGCTTACACACAGTAGTGAGTATCCAAAATGACAGTGTATATCCACAGGAATAATATATCCAATAGAATAAAATACAAACTTGTCTACTTAAAAATTAACTTGTCTGCTTAAAAATACTTGTCTAACTTGAAAACTTGTCAAGTTAAAAACTTGTCTTGATAATCTCAAAGACGAAGTTCAGCTAACACTATCTGTAAAATCCTCTCGCCTAATGAATCTTAAAAACCTGTAAAACCCTGTCTATCGCCCACGTCTCTCCTTTTTATACAATTTCAGCTTTCTTCTTTTGGAAAAGAAGAAATCCAACTTCGGCTAAAAAATGGAAAAATAAATTCATTTATCCTTCTGAACACCAAATTAAAAACTTATTGATAGATACAACAAGGGAAACTGGAGACAACACAAACAGTCAATTTTCACACGATGCTTTCTTTTTTGACACGGTACAATTATCTACATTTGCACACGCTTTCTCAGCTTTTCGACTTTTTCCACACGTCTCTCTCTCTAAGAACAGAAAGAAACCCAGATTAGAGACACAATACTTACCTTACTAGGAAGTTAACATACCTGACGGCGGAACAAGTCAAGGACATTAACAACAGAATGAATAAATTTTATTCTCAACAAATTTGGAAGTCTCAATCTTTCGCAAAGCCGCTGTCGAAAACTGTTCGGTTCCACACAACTAAATTCTCCGAATCACCACGCAAAAACATGTATTGCCTTCTGTCTATTGTTTTGTTCTGGGACAGCTTTACAATGCTTCTCTCAAAGCCGTGAACTTTTCATGATACTGTGTTTTGTGCACACATTTCTTAACTGCTTTTAACGTTGTTATTCTCATTGTATGTGGTTTTTAACGCGTATTAATGGTAGTGTATGTCAAGCGGTCACATAAAGTACTATCTCAAAAGTCCTTATAATAACGCTTAATCTGATAACAGTCGACGTGAATATATTATGAAATTTACAAGATATAAAAGTGGTTATCTAATTGAGAATGTACGGGAACACGTACTCAGTAAAACACAATAACTCACTGTTAGTGCATGCACACATACCAATATACACAAGCACAGACACAAGTCAATCAATCAATAACCTTAAGCTCTCCACGAAGCACAGACCTTCAACAAGCGAATGGTAAGTCCCCCTGTTGCGTGCCATCGGCTCGAGTTCATCCCACGTCATCCTGGCAATTTTTAGTTCTGCCTCCAATTCTCTTCGTCATGTTTTTGTTGGTCTACAACTGCCTCTCTTACACTGGAAATTCTAGAATACTGACTGCCTTGTAATTCTATCAACAGGTTTCTTCAATGTGCATCCTATTCTTTGCCAGTGTCTTCTGTCTTGTTCTATTGGCATTTGTCTGGTTCTAGTCATCAGTTCCGCATTGATGACCTTGTCGCACCATTTCAATCTTTCGGTTCTATGCAAGCACCCATTTGTGAAAGTCTGTAGCTTTTTGGTTGTTGTCTTTGTTGTTCTCCATGCTCCAGAGCCATACAATAGAACTAGCTTGAGTTGACGATTCTTATGTTTATGTTGGGCTTTGTTTCTCCTGATCTCCAAATCTTTCCAGTGCAAAGAAAGCTCATCTTGCCTCTTGTATTCGTATTTTGATATCCTTGTCGGTCTCTTAAACTTTGTCTATACTACTGCGAAGATATATGTATGATTATATATCTTTTAGTGGTGTCTCTTCCAATACAATCATGTTATCCTGTTCTGCATTTAACCTCATTACTTCTCGTTGTGTATTTTCAGACGCACTTTCTGTGACCTCTCATCAACTATTTTCATTCAATTCATTTCAATACGGTAAGTATTCTAGAATCTATTTTGTGGCTGCGGGAAAAAGTGGTGTATACAGTTTTCTGCGTATTGATTTTAAGTTTCCACAGTTCACAATATACTGACATTGTAAGGAGCGCTCTGTTTATCTTGGCTTTTGCCAGAATGGGATATTTATCAGTAGTCCAGATGGCAAGGTCATCAGCAAATATCGCCTTCGACACATTCAGATGTTTGGCAAGGTCACTGTAGGGTTCGGGCCTCGACGTCCCACCTACATCAATGGATATTGATGCGAACACACAGCCTCTCATATCCAGGTGCAGTGATCGCCGTGGAAGCAGTAGTAAGCTTCTAGCTTATGGCCTCTCCTGCACAAACGTGTCCATAGCAGCACCTTCATGTGGTGACCCCGTTCTCACAGAGTTTGCTATGGGGGTGACCGAGTGCCTGGCGGTATAACTGGGTCGGGAGTTGTTTGGGACCCCTTCTAAGGTGTAGGCGCAATACCCACCGGCGAGTGGACCATGCTCTGGCCAACACCAACCCAAACCCCACTCATGGGTTAAATGCTACTTTCTCTCTTCTCTACTTGTCTACCAAACTTTCTCTATCCAATCCACGATACACCTCACCAAGGATCCTGAAGTGGTGATGGTAAAATACAGGTCTTTACCTAGAAGGGATCCGGGCCCTGCCCAACGTCCCAGCTGCAGCAAGAGTGCCATGCGACCTGACATTGCACCCATCGTCAGATTTTGTCCAACTCCTGAGACACGGGAAGCAAAGCCACTATAACTCAATGGAAATTTAGAACCACTCCACTGGGGAAAATCGTGAAGGCATAGGATGCAGGACGTGACACAGCCACAGCAAAAGCGCAGCCACAGAACGAAGAATTGAGGCCTGCATCACGAGCGCTTGTGACTAGCGGGGAATGCATCTCTGTGAACCCCACCTGAACCCCCAAAGTGAAGTGATCTTTAGAGCCAAAAAGGTGAGTGGCCAAGCAAATAAACCCAATAATCGTGGAGGAAGACATACCCATTGCACTCTTTGGGAGGTAGATGTCTGCAGCAAACACCCAATACCTCCAATGTCAGTCAAACGTTTTAGAGTCATCGGCATGTTTTAGTTGTTTTGGATGGATGTTTTCTGACATTGTGACCTGTCCGTTCTGTAGTGGACCTTCGTTGATAATTGTGACATATTATGATAATATATTTCATATATCTACATTTTCCTTCACCTGTCTTCACCGGCTTCCTTATGAGCTATGCACGGTTGGTTAACGTAAAACCCTCCTACACTCAGATATCTGTCTCTTTCTTAATTTAGCACGCTTATTGTATTTTCAGTTCTCTATTTCCTTAGGAATGTTTACCAACAGACCTATTTAGCTAACGTTGAGCCGGTTACCTGTAATTATAAAGCCAGCGATTGGAAATCGTCGTAGTAGGATCAAACAGGGAGAGACGGAACACGTAGAAAGGGGCGACTATTTCAAAAGAGTCGTAATTTTGGTTCAGGGGAAGATAAGCTAATGTAGTTGTAACGTATTTTTCGTTAGACAGTGATCAGGGGAAATAATTTGAGTAGAAGAAGTAGATAATTTGGAACCAAGGACAGATAATCACAGTTACTCTCCCCCCTAAATCCGTTCGTTTGGAAGGTAATTAAACACGGTGAGAATCGCCAGATCAAAGGACGGGTTTCCGCTCGATTTCCAGAGTCTGCAAGCGGTAAAAGCGTGAATTTTCCATCTGATTCGCAGATCGACAGAGGAAAAGCCCGAAATCTGAGCGATGGCATTAAAAGTAAAAAGTGTGAGTGAAGTTCTGCAAATTTTATATATACATACATACATACATACATACATACACACATACACACATACACACATACACACATACACACATACACACACACACACACACACACACACACACACACACATACATACATATCAGAATCTTTATTCTCCATAAAATACATTAATATGTACAGACATGATATAATAGATACAACATGGCATATAGGAGAATCATTAGAATTTACATAAAGTGTTGAAGACGTCTCAAGTAGTTATATGTGGGTGTTTTTACATCGAACCTTTGTGTTACACATACATAAAATTTTTTAAGCTTTCTAAAAGACATTGGCATATAATGATATGATATAACCTGCCAAAAAATGAGAATTATTGAAATTTACAAAATGTGTGTGGAATACCATTCAAGTTGAGCAATATGGTTGTTTTTACATGGGGGTTTTATCAGAATTTCTGTTTGCCATAAAAAAAAACTTTGACAGCTAGTAGAGTGAGATATTAAATATAGCATCAAATACAATAGTCGTTTGGTATAGTAGACAGAGCACAATTGAGATTAGACGGTGGGGAAAACATTTCAGCAATTTAACATGGGTGTTTTTTACATCGAAGTTTCCATATTCTGTAAGAACCTATAATTGCACTGATACTGACATATTTACATAAAACCTTTGCTTCAAATTTCCGCAACCCTAGCGACATTAATCCACTCACACACTTTGCATGCACATGACCCAAACTACCAATTATCAGTACGATTACATGCGTACGATAGCCTAGTTCGTTAATTTCTGCAGCCAATGGATAGTACTTATCAAATTTATGTTGGTAACATTTATCTAAATGGGCGTCATATGGTATTGCTGCCTCTACTATAAAAGCTGTTTTGTTCTGTCGATTGATTATCGTTAAATCAGGTTTTACGGCATGTGTCTTAAATGAGGTGTTACTGCTGCCGAAAAGTGATGGTTTAACTATTATCTCTTTATTTATTGTTATGTCACCCTTATTATTGTATGAGGATTTCAGTTTCTCATAAATAATGTCTACAGCTCTATTGTGCCTTTGTTGGTATAATGTTTGAAATTTGGTACATCCATTTAATAAATGTGACACTGTTTCGTATGGGTGGTTACATATTTTGCACATTTTCGTGTATGTCTGTGGGTAATATAGATGTAAAAGACTTTCGCATTCCAGCAACTGTAACCTCGATCTCACAGCAAATGAAAGTATTTTATCACTTAATTTAACATTAGATAGAAAACTAGATGACAATGAATGGTTTACACATTTCATTTCGCGCACTATTCTCCCTTGTGATGATTTACTTTTTAGTTCACTTAGAATTAGGTTAAGTTTATGTGATTTAAATCCAGAATAAAAAGCATTTGCTGACTTGTATGTTAGACTCACATCTTCATCTACTTCTAAATGTACAGTGTAATGGCCACTGTCATCCACTTTCACACTCGCTCCTTCACGCGCGCATTCTTCATTCAGTTCTACCCAAAATGATTTTGGCCAATTCACCTTCGATCTTTTAGCTAGATGGTTTGTTTCATTTAACTCGTAACTTGCAAAGTTATTCCTATCATCATCTACTTGGTCTATTTTACGTTTTTTCATATGTCTATCTAACGAATTTATCGCTGCAGTTTTTACAAGACTATCATCACAATTGAGCATACTGACAAGGAATGAAATATGTCGAGAGTGGTATAATATGAAGGGGTTTGGTATGCCAAGGCCACCCTTCGACCTGGGACAAAAGAAATAGCTCCTTGTGGATGATTCATTTAGCGCTAGCCATGTTCTAACGTGGTGTACAATTTCATCTTCAATTTCTTTAAGTTGTTTTTCTGTGAAGTGTATGTTAGAAAAATAAAACATGAGAGGACCGAAACACATCGGGTTAATTAATGAGATCTTTGCTGATGTTGGTAGTGGGGCACAGCTTAATTTGGTTAAATTTGATCTAAAATTCTAATATAAGGCTGCTTGCTTGAAACTGGTCCGATGTATTATCAATTGTAATGTCATGTCCTAGGTATCTGTAGGAACGCCCTCGATCAGAAGAGGGGATTTCATGACCTTGGATATTAATGTCCATCTTACGAGTGTTGACCCAATTGTTTCCGCTTCGGTGACCGCTGAACACTGCACACTTTTGTGGCTTAACCTCCATCCCGCTGGTCTCCATAAATACTGTTGTCTTCTGTGCCATTGATTGTAAGTCGTGCATGTTGGTGGCGAAGAGACTTACGTCATCCACATACCCTTGAATGGGATTCGGTATGTGATGTATTTGATAACCTTGCTCAATCCACCGCAGCCATTTATCAATGCCTTGTTCAAATACAATGACACTCCATGGGCACCCCTGAATAATACCTTTCTTACGCTCGATCCGGTCTGTGAAGTACTGGCGTTTTTAACTTGATATGAGGAGCCACTGTATATATCTTTCTGATGTTGACAAAGACGCTGGAGCTCCTCGTGGTCAATGCTGCCAAATGCATCTTTAATATCAATAAAGCACATACATACATGGTTTTCCAACAAAATATGTGAATATAATCAAAGCGCTATATGACAATGCAAGATGTTGTGTTAGAACAAATAAAGGGAATACAGAATGGTTTACAGTAGAAACAGGGGTGAAACAAGGCTGTATTATGTCACCACTACTTTTTGGAATAGCTATTGATTGGGTTATGAGAAACTATACCCACAATGAACAATTGGGTATAAAATGGACAAATGGAAAATTCCTGGGGGACCTGGATTTCGCAGATGATGTAGCATTCTTAAGTTCAACACCAAGACAATCCCAAGAAGCAATAAATAATTTGTGTCATCTCTCGGTCAAAATTGGTCTCCAAATAAATGCCTCTAAAACTAAAGCTATGAACTTTTCTAACGAGACCTTTGATATCATCTTGAACGGGGAAAAACTACAGAAAGTTGAAAGTTTCAATTATTTAGGCAGTAAAATGACTCAGGATGGTGATCCATAAACTTTGGCAGCTGATTATCTAACATTTGGAAATTACGATCATTGAATATACATACCAATCTTCGTCTGTTTAATTCAAATGTTATCTCAGTGTTAACATACGGCTGTGAGAGTTGGAAAATAACAAAATCATTGGAGAACAAGCTGAATACATTCGACATACATACATACATACATACATACATACATACATACATACATACATACATACATACATACATACAAATAAGAGAAGACTCTAGGCAGAAATATGTCTCCGACTATATAAGGAAAAGACGATGGTCTTATATCGGTCATGTCCTACGAATGCAAAACAACAGAATACCACTACAGGCGCTCACTTGGGTTCCTGAGGGTAAGAGGAAAAAAGGAAGACCAAAAGAAACACTCAGAAGAACAATAATAAGAGAAGGAAGAACGTTGGGATTAAACAATGTGCAAGAGCTAAGAGGAGTGGCGTCACAACGAACAACCTGGAGAGCACTGGTTTCTGCCTTATGCGCCGTGTTTGGCGCTTAAAGAATTTATTATTATTATTATACATACATACATACATACATACATACATACATACATACATACATACATACATACATACATACATACATACATACATACATACATACATATATATATATATATATATATATATATATATATATATATATATATATATATATATATATGTATATATATATATATATATATATATATATATATATATATATATATATATATATATATATATGCCTTTAAACTCAATTTATTCAGTACCAACAGAATTTCAGAGAACATCTAGCTTCGAATTCTAAGGTCTCTTATAACAGTGGAATTACTTAGTTTTTCGATTGGAGATCGTTTATTTCTGTGTTTATGGTAAATACTATAGTAGAAGTGTGAGTGATTAATTGTTAAGTCCGTATTTTATTTCACTAAGATTTTTCTATGTAGAGGGATTTAACTGTCGAGTCCGTCAATTATATTCCACTAGGGTTTTATTGTGTGTTAATTAACTAGCGAACTAAATATAATCTATAGCTAAATTGTTCCGTCTGTAGCGTTAGTCTAACTAACTGATTTAACCAGTAAAAGATATTTAATCGACTGGTAAATGCACTATTCATTATGAGTACTGAGAAATATATATTTTTTCTAATTCATGATGATTTAAAAAATATAAATGACTAGCGCTCATTTTACGGAGACTTTTATTAAACAATTCAATATGAGATACACGTGTAGTTATATTCAAAGTAAAATAACTGAGTATATGAATATATTATATTTTACGCGGTTAAGGATAGGATTGAGAATACTATATTATGGTTAAGTATTTGTATTTTTTTCTCCTTTACACAGTATTGGGTCAAACCCAAAATCTACCAGCGGCTTCCACATAAATCTGAGAATAACCATATAAAGAACATTTTTACTTAGTATCTGGGTCTTCAAGGTAAACCTGTCTGGGGTTGTGTTTACACCCAGACAGAGAGACAGAGTACCTACCCAAAGAACATTAAGAGTGACTTTGTAACTGGGCCTATAGATCCAGATTTTCTTTTCCCAAATTTCAAAAAACACTCAGCCCGTCCTGGCGACATCACCAACATTAACATTTCTCGACGTTTGACCATTTGTGGTGTGACAAGGCATTTTTATACTGAGAGAAGTTACCGACCTGACATTCCTATGTACTGGAAATCTCAAGCTATTGACACTGTGAGCAATGTTAAATTTCTTACCTGGTCTAATTAATGTGACATAAACAGTAATCCTAAATAAAAGTAACAAAGTGAACGTTCCCCAGAGAAGTGGATTTAATCTGTCTTTGAGGAGCTGGGGTTTTCTTTGCCAAAATAACACTGGATTTGCTGTGTGCGTGTGTCCTAAAGACTGTCTCAGAAGGTGCAAACCAAGTATTAGGTAAGAACGAATGCACGTGGCCACGGTTGTCTTAGAAGAGAGGAAGGATGAATGACTAATTCCCAGATATATATATATATATATATATATATATATATATATATATATATATATATATATATATATATATATATATATATATATATATATATATATATATATATATATATATATATCTTCTAGAATCCATGTACTCACGCTGTTTATTTCTTTTAGTAAGTTTTGCTAATACTGTCCCTTTTAGAATAGATTAACGTATAAACTCTGTTCTTTACTAGAGGCAAATCCTAGACCATAGCGTATAAATCTTTGACTCTTTGGGGTTAATAACTTTCTTCTAACGGGATCTTGTCTCAAACTGAGGGAGGGAGGATTACACCTTTGAGTCTATTTCTTTATTAATTTCATTAACCTATGTTTATTTGTATTTGATTGATATTCATAATATTGCTGTTGTAGAGTTTCTTTATAGTAAATAAAATTTACATAAAAACTTTATTTACATGTGTTTGTCAGCTCGTCCCAAAATATCCCTATTCCATAAATATAATTTGTCACGTCTGTGCCTCTAACTGTCGTCACGTATGTGTGTTTGTATGTGAGTGGTTGATATATATATATATTAATATATATGTAGGTATACTGTCTGACTAACAAAGTTCTGTTGTAGAGATAGGCTGACCGAGAGGATCTTCTCGAGTCCAGCGAAAGACTCTACCTATTTTTCCACCAATACACTCGTGAAAATCTATTTCTTATCTTATCTCTCACTGAGTCACCACCTGTTCTAGTTCTATTCAAAAGGGACCAAACTATGTCTTAATTCCCCTATCAAAAACCTACGACAATGATGGTGATAACTATGATTTTTTTTTTTTGTTGGCAGAATTGCTTAGATGTTTCAGGGCATAAAAAATTTTGGATTTCTATTTTCCACACCTTAACTGACAGATTTTCTGTTTCTGATAATTTATAAACACCTATGGTAACATAATACTCACATGAAACAGTTCATGTATTCCTTGTCTGTGCAAATAATTCTTGGCTAAAATTCTTGGATCTACTCTCATAGACCTGTGTCCTGACTTTTCCTTTTTGTCGTCCTTGGGTGTACGAAACAAAATATTAAAGACATTTGCTGCAGATAACGTGCTATAATGCCGTAAACAAGCAAAATTAAAATACATTAAAAAGAACTAACTTTTTCACTAGTCAGCCACCACGGAAAAAAAAAGATAATTTCTTAACTTTTAAAAAAAAATGAACATAAAGTTGATAAGGCATTATCAAACCTATAAATAAAGCAAGCCGACCATGTTTTTTTTTTAATGAACACAATGTAGAAAAGGGATTAGCAAACCTATAAATACAGCAAGGCAACCAATGTTTTTTTTCAAGGAACACAAAGAAGATACAGCATTAGCAACGTTATAAATTAAAGGCAAGCCGACCCATGTTTTTATTTCATCGTTTTCTTTATGTTCCTTACGGAGCATATAACCACAAGTGCAGCTTGTCCCCTTGCCGGAAGCCTAATCACATGCTCGTGTAGCGCTGGTTTCTATGACAATTTATTGTATATAATTAGACTGCCAGCCTCATGCACAACCTTATATAAATAGCCTTGGGCCACGTGCCAGAGAATGCCTTGGTTCTATTTTTGTCTCTGTCTCTTCAGAGATCCCCTGAAATCTACCCAAGTTTTGTATTATGTTCCTTTTTGTATTTTATTTTTATTAGGATAACTGATGTGACTGTTAGACAAAATTATTTAAATGTTTCTTTTTTCTCAGTCAGTTAAAAAGTTTTGTAAAACTGCAAACATTTATGATGCCTTAAAAGTTTTTTTTTTTTTTTAACAAAGTGTTTTTACTACCAGGTTCAGAAAGTTATTGTACGTAATGTAACTAGTTACCATTTCCCATTAATTACCCTTTCTCACACTGTTTGTTTTCGATCAGTATTGAGGATATAACGGCAAGAACCAGACACGTGCCAGTGAAACGAGGTGGGAAGACAATGATGACGATGGATAAGACACATTGAGAAAATCTCTTGATAGCATTAATAGGCAGTCGTTGTTACCGGATCCTTAAGGTAGCAGAGGTAGAGGCAGGCAGAAAAATACACAGAAATAAGATTAAAGGAAAGAACCCGAGCATTACAGCCGAGAACATAGAAATATCGATTCTAAGTTGAGCACCCACAACCCCCCCCCCCCCACCCCACCCCACCCCACCCCCCAGACATCCAGCCAGCAGAAGAAGAACTACAAACTAACTGTGAAAGACCAACGAAGGAAGAAATAAAGAAAGCCGTAAAGCTTCTAAGAGATGGGAAAGTGGCTGGACCAGATGGCATTCCAGCAGAGGCCATCAAAGCAGATATCGACACGGCTACAGAGATTTTATATAAATTACTTGGTAACGTCTGGGAAAAGAAAGAGATACCAGCAGAATGGAAGGAAGGATATCTGGTTAAGTTGCCTAAGAAGGGAAATTTACAGGAGTGCACAAATTGTACAGGAATAATGTCACTATCAGTGCCAGCAAAAGTATTAAACAGGATTATCCTCGAGAGAGTAAAAGAGTCCATAAACAAGAAACTGAGAGATGAACAAGCAGGTTTTCGACAAAACAGATCCTGTACAGACCACATAGCCACTTTGCGAATAATAGTTGAACAATGGAATGGAATTCACCACTATACATTGGATTTGTGGACTACGAAAAGGCATTTGACAGTGTAGACAGAGAATCATTTTGGAAATTGATGAGGCATTATGGAGTTCCCCTGAAGATCATTAATTTAATAAAGAAAACATACGAAGACATGACAGGCAGAGTTCTTCATGAAGGACGGCTTACAGAACCGTTTGGGATAAGAACGGGAGTGCGACAGAGATGCCTCGTGTCTCCATTTCTTTTCTTACTAGCAATAGCCTGGGTTATGAGAACATCGACAACACGCAACAGAAATGGAATACAGTGGACTCTGACTAAGCAGTTGGATGATCTGGATTTTGCTGATGACTTGGCTCTTCTGTCCCATAACCGTAATCAGATGCAGAACAAATTGAAAACACTCGATGAGAGGTCACAGCAATTGGGTCTGAAAATACACAGGGAAAAGATAAAAGAAATGAGAATAAATGCAGGTATTGATAACAGGGTTGAACTTGAAGAAACACCACTACAAGATGTAGAATCGTACACATATCTTGGCAGCAGTATAGACAAAGTTGGAGGGACAGACATTGATATCAAAATAAGAATACAAAAAGCAAGAGGAGCTTTCATTGCATTTGGGAAATATAAATTTATTGCGATATTCGCTTTATTGCGGTGGTCTGGAACCTAACCCGCAATATCTCCGAGGTATGCCTGTACAACACAACAGTTATGTGCATACATACATAGAAATTCAAACATATGTAAACATCGGTACAAAGATGTATATATACATATATAAAATATACCTTACCATAATTTTTACTGATAGCTTCTTAATCGAAGGGATGACCAACACCTGTACCAGGTCTTGTTTAACGTCCTGCATTAACTTTTCTTGAAGCTCTGGCCGTCCTATTTGCTTTCGCTGCTCTAGTTTTGATTTCCGTCTTTTGAAGTCTTCTATCACTTTTCTTCTTTCTATCGAAAATTCAACCGTTTTGCCTATCGCTACTGACAGTTTCTTTTGTTGTGACGTTTTAGATTCTGTCGCTTGTTCTTTTGTTACACGTGGGTACGACAGGCTTTGTTTTCTTTTAGTATACGTCGTTATTCCACTCACAAATTCTACATTTTTTTGGGGTTTTCCTATTCTTTTTGTATCCGCACTTTGACTGACAAATAAATCAGATTTTTTGTCAAACGCAATAGACAATCTAGGACTTTCCACAGCACTTGTGCTAGCTGTTTCTACTTCTTCAGTCCGTGATTTCAGGTCTTCACTGATAGCAAGCGACTCTTCTTCATCTTCTGGTAGCTCTTTTTTGTACCCACTGCCTAATGGCGTTTGTTCCAATCTTACTGCATACGTATTAATTTCAGTCAAAGATTCTGACAATCTGTTTTTGTCGATAGACAATTTGGGACTTTCCAAAGTTTTCAAAATAGATGGCTCTGCTTCTTTTGGAACCCAACTTTCCAGTTTTTCACTGATAGAAAAGGACTGGTCATCAACTTCTAATAGCTCTGTTTTATATCCTATGTCTAATGGCGGTTGCTTCATTCTTGTAGTATATGTATCTATTTCAGTCAAAGATTCTGATAAACTTTGGTTTTCTTGGTTTTTGTCTGTTTCCGTACTCTGTAGAACAAATGTATAAGGTTTTTCGTCCACAGCTATAGGCATTTTGGAACTTTCCAAAGGTGTCATCTGCTCGTGATCGTCTGATTGCTCTGTCTTGTACACTGTGTCTAATGGCGGTAGTTTCTCCTGGGAAGAGGCCAGTTCAGTTTCTGTTACCACTTTACCTTCGTGGGACACTACCAATGTGTTTGTTTCAACAGAGGACACTGATGGGGGCGAATCTAAGTGTTGTTGATCCATCAACGATGAATAGCTAGGTGGACTAAACGCTCTTTCTCTTGCAAGCTGTCGTCGCAACAGTGACTGTGAAGATTAAAAAAAACCAATATATATATACATACACACAAAGGTGTGTGAGCAAGTACACACTTCAAAACAAGACTTAGAAAAATTAAAAACAATACATAAAATTGTCAGCATGTGCAGCACATTTTTAAAACTGGAAAGTTGAGATAAGTAAGCAGAATTTAATTTGACTACTGACTGAACAACTTTTTGATCAAATTTTTTTATGAATGTTTTGTTATCTTTAAAATATTGGCCTCCGCAGTCCGTTTCATTAATACATCTTCTTCTTCTGTGATCCTTAGCCGCCGACCGTCAAAGTAGTCAGTGGCCATTACGCCTGGTGGCGTCTTGTAGGGCAACAACAAATTGATTCCACTTTGCTCGGTCGGCGGCCATCGTTCGTACAGTGTCCCAACTCTGGTTCATTCTTTGCATCTCAGCCTCCACAGTCCTCCGCCAAGTTGTTTTTGGTTGGCCTCTCTTTCGTTTTCCTTCAGGGGTCCATAGCATAGCTGTTCTTGTGATGGCATCGGGGTCTCTTCTGAGGACATGGCCAACCCAGCTCCAGCGTCTGCCAGCTATGATGGTGTGCATGTCTTCTTGCTTGCTCCGAGTAAGCAGATCTTGGTTGGTGATGCTATTCGGCCAAAAGATTCGGAGAATTTTTCTTAGGCATGTTGTGTGAAAAGAGGACAATTTCGACATTTCCTTCTCTGTAACTCTCCAGCTCTCCGCGCCATAGAGAAGCACAGAAAGCACACAGCTCTGATATAATCCTAATTTTGTGCTTGTGCTGTACTGAGAGGACTTCCAGATGTTGTTTAGACTAAAAAAGGCTGTTCTTGCTTTGTTCATTCTGTTGTTGATGTCTTTGCTTGCTCCGCCGTCTGGTGTTACTATGCATCCTAGGTATGTGAAGGCATCTGTCTGTTCCAGTTGCTGATTCCTTACTGATATGGGCTCAGGGTTGCTCACATTGAGCGTTATGGCCTGTCTTCTTTAGTTTGATGTTCAAGCTCACCTGCTGGCTATACTTATTAAGTCTATCCGTTTTTTCCTGAATGTGTTGATGTGAATGTGCTAGCAGTGCAATGTCATCTGCATATTCCAGATCTTCCAATGTAGAAAATATAGTCCATCTTATTCCTCTTGGACTGCCCTCTGTTGTCTGGCGCATCACCCAGTCTATGACTGTTAAATGAGTGGTTGATAAGGGGCATCCCTGTCGTACTCTGTCTTCACTTCAAAGGTTAGGTTGCTCTGCCCAATGCTACACGTAAAGTTGGCATAACGGCTTTTTATAATTGACACTATGCAGCTTGGAATTCCAAAAGCCCTCAGTATTTTCCATAAACTGTCCCTATGTATACTGTCAAAAGCCTTTTCAAAATCAACGAAATTAATGTACAGCTGTCTTTGCCATTCTGAGCACTGCTCTATAATGTTCCTGAGGGTAAATATATGATCTACACATCTTCTGTTCTTTCTAAATCCTGCTTGTTCTTTCCTCAGTTTGTAGTCTACTGCTTTTGAGATTCTCTATAATTATCCTGCCTAATATTTTGCTGGGAACTGAGAGAAGAGTTATTCCTCTCCAATTATTGCAGTCTGCAAGATCTCCCTTCTTGGGCAATTTGACAATTATTCCTTTTCTCCACTCTGTTGGACAACACGTCCCTGTTTTCCAGACTTCTGCAAATAGTGGTTCTAATAGTTCTGCTGCTAGCTCTGGGTCTGTCTTAAATAGCTCTGCATTTAAGTTATCATGACCAGGAGCTTTTCCATTCTTTAACCCTTTGATTGCTGTAATGATTTCTTCTTTTCGTGGGATGTCTGTATTAACATCTAGATCATTTTCAGCCTCAGGAACATTCAATTGTGTCTCTGGTGGTTCCTTATTCAGAGTTTCTCTGAAATGCTCTGCCCATCTTGTTTCCTGTCCCTCTACTGTCGTGATGAGATTTCCGTGCTTTTCTCTTACTTATGTAATATTGTTTGCACCTCGTTTTCCACTGATGATTTTAGTTATTTTGTATACTGTGCTTTGTTCATTTCTCAGTGCTGCCTCTTCTGCTTGTCTTGCAAGGTCATCCAGAAATGTCCTTTTGTTAGCACGAGTTTGACGTTTAACTTCCTTGTCCAGCTGACTGTACTGTTCAATATATATTACATTTAACCTGGGAGACTTAGCTTCTGTTTTCTTTCTTTTCATTTCCTTTCTCTTCGCTATGGTGTTTAGCGTATCTGGTGTTATCCAGTCTTGGCTCTTTCTTTCCTGGAATCCCAAGCATGACTTGCTGCTTTCCTTGTATATTGTTGCGATGGTGTTGAATCTCTGGTCAACATCATCAGTCTTTGTTCTTTCCTGGCTATTGATAATCCCATATCTTCTCTTTACGTCGACCACGAAAGCTTTTCTGGTGAGGGGATCCTTCAGTTTCGTGATGTTGTATCTTTTCTGTTTGACTACAACTGGTCCAGCAGCTCTGAGTTTCACTTTCAGTCTTGCTACTACTAGGTAATGATCACTTCCCACATCTGCGCCTCTTCTTACTTTCACGTCTTGTAGTGCATGTCTCCATGTGCCATTGAACATTATGTGATCTATCTGGTTTCTGTCTCGTCCGTTTGGTGATTCCCATGTTAACTTGTGCACTTCCTTGTGTGGAAAAAGTGTTCCTCCAATGACCAGGATGTTAATATTGCAGAAGCTTATTAATTTGTCCCCATTTTCATTTACTGTTTCACTGCCGCATTTCCCCATTACTCTTTCGTTATAATTATTGTGTGCTCCCACTTTCGCATTTAGGTCTCCCATTACTATAATGAGATCGTACCTGGGTGTAGTTTCCATTTCTTTTTGTACCTGGTGATAGAACTCGTCCTTGATCTCTTCATCGCTGTCGTTTGTTGGTGCATAGCATTGTATAATTGTGGTGTTGGTGAACCTCCCTCTCAGTCTTGCTCTTATCAGTCTGTTGTTGATTGGTTTCCATTCCAGTAAAGACCTTTCCATTCCTTTCTTCAGGATAATGGCTACACCTTCGTTGTGCTGATCATCCTCTCTGCCAGAATAAAGTACTGTTTTCCCTGTAGCTGTTTTTATTCTCCCCTTACCTGTCCATCTGCTCTCGCTTATTCCCAGGATATGTGTCTTGTAGTTCCTCATCTCTGCTGTGATTTGTCTCAGCTTTCCTGCCTCATGTATAGTTCTGACGTTCCAAAAACCAATTCTGGTTTCGTGTTTTGCGGTCGGGGCATCCGTTTTCATGCCAGTGGCTTCCTTTCGGCTTTCACCACTGTCAGTAATACGAGCCTGAGACTCCGGATGTCCGTCCCGCAGCAAAGTTTTTCCATTTATTGTTGTTTCCGTAACATATGCGATTTTTTACATAGACAGGGGTGTCGGCCCTGTGCTATAACCCCCAACCTGGAGGACCAGAGTACCAGCTTTTGTCTGACCCCTATCCACGCAGACCAGCTTGGTTGAACCTACCAGGAGTAAATCTCCCACTGGCATAGCTCTGGGGATTGTCAGGGTACACAAGCTGCCATACCGCTACAATGTATAGGTACCATTGATGGCATCAATACATAAAATTATCATCATGTGCAGCACATTTTTAAAACTGGAAAGTTGAGAGATAAGTAAGCAGAGTGTAATTTGACTACTGACTGAACAACTCTTTGATCAAATTTTGTTATGAATGTTTTGCTATCTTTAAAATATTGGCCTTCGCAGTCCGTGTCATGAATACATACTTAAGATTATTTGGTTCCCTTCATTGCGATAAGTGCTACATAAATTTCACCATGCGCATACTGTGTCTGGTAAATAATAACCTTCATGGTCACATGATTATCACTGTGTTTTCTTAATTGTCATGACACATGCTTGAATCACAGAAAACTCAGGACGGCTTAAGATGAAAGGAATGATGGCATCGCTTTGCTCTAAATTGATGCACAGGACGAAAACTCGCTCACCTTAATTTCTGCCTGTGATTATTGTTTTTATTTTTTTTATTTCGCACCTCTTCATTGTTTTTAGTTTTAACAGAAATGTTGCAGTTAACATAACAGAGGTAATGAGTGATTTTTTATATTATGCAATCATCATAATTGCTCAGTTATAAAATTGTCTGAAAGGATAATGAATTATTCCGCCAAGGTATATAAAAATAGGTATTGCGCAATGCTAATTTAAGTAAATTTTGATAAGCGGATCATCAGGAAGTTTAACAACCAGTAAAGATAAAAAGAGTGACCAACAAATACAACTCAAGGTATGTATATATTTGAACATGTGCCCTAATACAACTGAACTTGTGTCTACACTGAACAGGACTAGCTGTGATGAAAAGTTGTGCACTTTCATAACTTTCGTTTTCTCCGTCAGTATCAATTTTTTTTTTCATTTGCCTCACTCATCTCCCTATTATTTGGCATATTTTATGCACCTACATTTTTTGCTCTGACCACTCTCTAGACTTGTTTACGTTTCACCAGGTGAAACGTAGTATTACAAGGTTAATTAGACAGGTCAGCGGATAATACTTTTGTCATTCAAGTAGTCTAGCCACCTTTGATAAAGAAGATCTTTGCTGACACAATGTGGTCGCGCACGATCGATGGAAAGCAAGCCAGATTGACTGTCTAAGAAATCCGTCTGGGAGGTGTACACCAACACATGTGATAATATGTAATCACTTCCGCTGGAGCATCTCTGTAACAATAATACAGATAACCCGTCTGGGGAGATTATGGTGGGAAAGGCATTAGTCATGAAATACGTTCACGGATGTGTTTGTGAGTTTGTACAAATACAATCGGAAGTATTACTGCTATATTGGAAAGAGGTCACGATTGATATTTTAAAATACGCCCCGGGATAATAATGATTTAACAACCCGGCCCACATAGTTCTAAAGAGCTTACCATTGGTTTAATTTGAGAGTTGGTTATAGACTTTGGCTTCAATTGGCAAGGTTGTACCAATCTGGGACTTGAACTGAGAAATGGAAATATAATCTAGCGAAATCAGAGACACAAATCAGACTGCATCGTAACGTCAAATTAGCAACTCATAGAATCCAGAGATACATCGGACTAGTATTCCAGAATTATAAGCGACAGATCAAAGTATTTCGGCCTCTTTATAACTTAAAAGAGAACAAGCAATTTTAAATACCAAGACTGGAAACTTAAAGAATCAGAGCACCAGTCATAAGAGGAATACTAAAATTTCCCAGACCAAGTGTTCGAAGCATCTAAACAAAGTTGCTGTGTCCATTCTACTGTGCGAAGAGATTGTGTTCCAAAGTAATTTGGGGTAAGTTGTAAACATTTATTTTACCATGTGAAGCACTTAAACAGACTCCATATGAAAACAAAGACATTTTTCTTATAGGAAGAGCGGTTCACAACTTGATCACAGCCTACTCCATCAGTGTAACCCTACAGTGGATCCCTGGACACAGTGATCTAACTGGAAATGAGACAGCTGATAGACTTGCAAAAGCAGGAGCCTCTAAACAACAAAAGGACAGACCCTGCAGCATGAGAACAGTCAAACAGATTCTCAGAAACAACACAAGGGAAATCTGGCTGAACAGATGGGCGAACGGGCCGACTGGCCGAAATGTCGTTAGTGAAATGACCTGCCAAAAAGACAACGACAACATAAACAGACTCAGCAGGAGAAATCAAAGTCTTATCTTTCAGTTCCGAACAGGACACGCCAGAGTCAATAGCCATCTAAACCGTATCAACCCTCAGCACCTACCCATGTGTAGACACTGCTCTCATCCCTATGAAACAACCAGACACCTCCTCATGGAGTGCCCATCACTCACAAATGCTAGGAAATAACTTTTACAGACACTTCTGACAGTCACCAACTCACTATATGGAACGTTAAAACAACTGCAGAAAACCTGCACCTTTTTAAGAATGGCATTGGGCTGCCAAGAGTAGATATGCTCAGCAGCTATGGGATATCGACAACAACAACAACAACAACCATGTGAAATGTGACATGTCTGTATTTGTTAAGAGGTTATTCAAGGCATAGGAGGCTGGCCAGCTCAACATATGAAAATAGTATGTTCATAAACCACTTAGCAAGCACTGGTGTTTGTTTTATGCTAGTTCGCTCAGGAAAGCGAAAGCAGAAGCGACTTCAGACTCGGAATGGAGCAGTTAGAAGTGATGATTACATCACATGTGCATAAAGTGTATAGTATCAGTTTGTGAGATATATGTACCTTGGTAATTGTAATTCGGGCAAGCCATTGCCCACGCGCTGTCCAGACACATTTTCCCCATTAAAGTAACCAGAAGAATAACGGTGATTTCTAATCATATTCCCTGAGTTTTACTGTGTAACTCAGGGAGAATAATTATTCAGAGAGGCTAACATTAGTGGGTGGACAGCGAGACAGTGCGCCTGTTAATCTTCAGCCCGTACATGTGCTTATAAGAGACATTTGCTATTTTATTTTTCCTAAAGTACGTGGTTCGAAGCTACAAAACGGTTCTTAGACCAGACCAGTCTGAAGTAAGAATCTTCGCCACTATCTTGTGATGCAAGAAAGTTGCGTTCGCCACCAACTACCTACAGCGGACACGTTGTGAAGACACCCACCTTGACATTAGGAGTGAAGTTCATCTAGAAGCCTCTAGAGAAGAGTCCTCATCACAAACGACCTGACAACGACCCACTGCAGTACTCAGCAAGTTAGATCTTTTGTAACAAGCACGCAACGGAGAATAATAACCATTAGTCCCCAATTAAGTCTCAGTGAAGACATCTTTTAAAAAACCTCTAAAGTCACTTTCATCCATATTTATTTAAATTTGTTAAAGACTAATTGAATAATTAAATTTGTTATATGTTATTTTTACAAATTCATAGTTGATTCAGTTCTTATAGATAAAAGAGCGCATGTATGATCGAAAATCTTTAATATTTATATACATATATTTACAGCCATAGAGCCAAAAATACTTATAAAAGGAGTTTCGCTGGATTAAACCAGCTGGGGGTTCGAACAAGCCAAACCATTGCTTAAAACTTCACAAAAGATGCCGGATCAGATATAAGTTAATAGTGCTCTGCCCTATGCAGCATTGTTCTTTACTTCTGAATTCTGTTGAGTTAGAAGCGTCATTATCCTTCTATCTACAACTCTGCCAAGAGTAATCTTGTGCTAAGGTAGACACCTTTGAAGACCCATTTTAGATACTCTTGAGTTTTGGCCACTGGTTGACCACTACTGCAGAGCAAAGGGGAGGCAAAGCCCGTGACACTAGCCTTGCCAACCGCTGAAACTCACGTTGGTGGAATCATAGATTGTACTGCCGGTAGGACGGTGAAATGTTCGAGACTTCACTATACTAGCTAGGTCCCAGCTTTCTAAAGTTGGCAACCAGTTTTCATCCTCGCTGGCATTGTCTTCCTTAACAAGTAAACACATATGCATTTTCAATAAGCGATCTAAGTTTGAAAAGAAAAGAAGTTCTGTCTGCCGAAAATGACGTAGTTTGGTTGTTGAAATTGCAGAATTATAAACCGCTATAACCAAAATAAAATCAAAATGCCGAGAATTCGGCTTTTAGTCCTAAAAGAATAATCTTCCGATCCGAATTATCGGCTTTCAGTAGTCAAACATTTATCTGTAGAGAAGAGACAGGTCCATTTACAGATGTGTAGACTGGAGCGAGATGCTAACAGTTTTCGAGCCCTACTTTGCTCTCAATAACTTAGAAAGTAAATACATATCAATGAATATGTAACTTCATCAGCTGGGCCTAGAACAGCAGTGAGTAACCCGTAAGTCAATGGTCGTTTCTTAAACATGTGCGACCACCTCGGTTTAAGTTTACCGCATTTTTGTGTTATTAATATTTCAAAACATTTCTGAAAATATTTATTACTGTTCTTTGTATTTCCGCTTTTGTTGATTGGTCCAGAGTGGGCAAGCCAAGAAATGAATTCATTTTATTCTCCTGCCAGCTAAACCAAATAGTGTTGTCCATCAAGAAGCATTGGAATAATAACCATCTTGCACTACAAGGAAGGCGAATATAGAAGCAGGGATAATTTCTTCAACGGCTTCAGTGATTCGTTTCCCGTGACACTGTTATCACCCACTCCACTATCTCCCCTCTCCTATGGCTTACAAGCCACCACACTTCCCCTTCACGCAAAGTAACAAGCAAGAGAAACAAATTATAGCTTTAAGTCTTACACGCTCTAAGTTCGCTATCTCGCTAATGATGAGACAACGTGTAGTGTTTATAAATAACACACGAGTGCGAGATTTATTAAGTTAAAAGCTATATACACAACAATACATACACATGCAAATACTTATGTTTTAAACCTGGAACAAAATTATTGTATTAGCGCATAAATATACCAAACGCAAACCTAATACCAAAATATGTGGTCAAATCAGATAATCAGACGAATACATTATAATAAATATGATATAGTATAGATGTGCATGTGGTGCTATCACTATTTCACTTTCTTCTAGTAACTGTAAATTGGAGTGACTTCTCATAGATGTGCATGTGGTGCTATCACTATTTCACTTTCTTCTAGTAACTGTAAATTGGAGTGACTTCTCATAGATGTGCATGTGGTGCTATCACTATTTCACTTTCTTCTAGTAACTGTAAATTGGAGTGACTTCTCGTCACTTCTTCCCCCTCCTTCTCGATCCTTTTGAAATATGTCTTTTTTTTAAGGACTATCTTCATTGCACACGGATTACTCCATCAGTGCTCTGATCTCCTGCCTTAGATCACACAAGGAGGATCTCAGCACACTACACGAACTCTGTGGCGCAGGCGAGAATCCCAATGTGTATAGAGGAATCACACATTCTATAAATACTTTTGTGGTGGGTAGGTTTCTAATTTTTTAAATTGTTTGCCAGGGCAGCGGCCTGATAGGCCTACTCTTTACGATTTCCAACTGCCGTGGGATTTTTAACGTGCGCAGCTTGCACACGGGACCTTTTATTTTTTCGCCCTTATCCTGAAGGCTAGGCATCCGATCTCACTACCCAGGAGACCAGGGGTGGAGTATGACATCATTAGGACCACTGGTTCTGAATACAGCTAATTACACGTATCTGAAGATTACCAATTACCAATATCTGAAAACTGCTAATTACCAAAATCGAAAGGCAGCTAATTACACATTCTAAAGATAGCTAATTACACATATCTGAAGGCAGCTAATTACACATTTCTGAAGGCAGCTAATTACCAATATCTGAAGGCAGCTAATTACACATAACAGAAGACGTTTAATTACACAGAACAGAAGGTAGCTAATTACACATGAAAGAAGGTATCTAATTACACATAAGAAAAGACAATTAATTACTGTCACGGGATTTCTCCCCTTGCTCTGCAGTGATGGTCCAACAGTGGCCAAACTTCAGAGTATCCACTGAGGATCTTCAAATGTATCTACCTTTAGTTCAAGATTACTCTTGACAGAGATGCGAAATGAAGAATGGTGCTTTAATTCTACGGACCCTCAGAGGAATTTAAGAAATCAAGTACTACGGCTGATAGGATCCAGGCGGTGTAAACTTTCTATCTTCCCAGATCTTCTATGAGGAGAAAGAATTTTGCTTGTTTTTGGTGAGCCTTCGACTGATTTAAATCAGTAAAATATTACTTCAATAGCTCTGTTTATGTGTATTTAAAATGACTGAGACATATGGGTGCAGTTCACTCAAAAAATGATTAAATCAACTATAAATGTGTATATATACAGATAACAAATATGATAATCAATTATAGTTAACAATGTAAAATAAATAAGGGTAGGGTGTTATAGGAAATATTTCTTTAAATGTTCATCACTGGTGATGATCTTGATATTTTAGGGAATTTCGTTATTAGAATTCACTTGGCAGCTTCAAGTGGGTACTTAGCTGCCAGTAAGATGTCGATTGCTCCAGCCGATGCTTGTTCCTTGCAGGTTGTAGACTGGTTCTTATCGTCACTGGTCAGGTCTAGTGACTGCAACACATCCTTCGTAGTATTGTAGGGTAATTTCAAAGAGGTTCAGCGTCGTTTAAGACCCGTCTGCTGTTGGTGTCTAGCTTTGACTGAAGGCCACCCATACCACACACTTGTTCCACAAACTAGTACCCCCAATTGGTACCACCGACTGGTATCATGAAATAAGAGAGAAACAAATACATTCCTGAGTATTGGTTTCCCGACAAGGACATCTGGTGTGCCCCCCTTTCATTCCACCGTACCATCCCCTCTGCCTTAGAACTTGACACTCTCTGAGCATTAGTGTTAATTCCAATGAGCAGAAAACACCCATTGCATTTATATAAAAGATGTTTATATATACATATGCACTGGTTGACAAGGTTAATTTAATAATTATGTACATTATTTCTGCCATCATCCACTCCTTGCTCCATGTGGAGCTTTGGACTACCTCTACTTTTGATTCTCTATGAGAAACCCGTATGAAGCAGTCACCAGCTCTTGCAGTGACGATTCATGAAACCATCATTCTATATGCTGAGGTTGCCAGCCTCGTATGACTTGGACATCCACAAGCAATTTTCTCATGGTAATGCAAAATATATAATTATAAAATGTAAAACTCACCCCAAACACTTGAGCAATATAAAGACTCAGTGAAATAATTTCGGCAACTTTGTTAAGATACCTCTTACACGTGGTCTGGGGTATTACTTTGCAACAGTATCCCACTACGACTTAGTGTCCAGGTGCTTTGGATTCCGGTTTTCCGTATTAATAAGGGTAAAGTTTTCTCGCTATATAAGTCCATACGATGCTCCAACACGTTTCCTGGTCCTTTAAAGTAGAATCCTGATTCTATTTCTTATTCTTGCTTGTCTGACTGTCTTGAAGAGTTAAATTGTTAGTGTCTTAGACTAAGAATGTGCTAGATCAGTGCTCCGCAACCGGTTTGCCGCGACACACTGGTGTGCCGTGAGTGCTAACCTGGTGTGCCGTGACACCAGGCAGAATACACCATATTATGATTTACAAAATTATTTGTTATTGTAAAATATTACGAAAGAATTTCACATGTACAGTTTTACAATTAATAAGTTGAGTTATCATCATCAAACAATCCAAGGAAATAATGATCCACACTTCAGCTGGGCACAAACATCAAGCCAGTTCTCAAGAAAAGAAAGCCAGCTGAAGAACCCGGGATCTACAAACCAGTCTCACTAACCTCAGCTATTGAAAAACTCACTGAGATAATGGTGAATCACAGACTCTGCTGGTTTTGGAGAGCAAAAAAGTCATCAATGATAGTCAGACGGGCTTTAGAAAAGGTTGGGAACAGACAACAAACTCTTTTTATTTAGTGCAGACAAAAAAAGAAAACACTTAGATGCATTCCAAGAGGGTAAACACACCACAGCAGTAAGCATACGACACAGTACCTGTATAGGGCATGGGCTTTTACGCCAATATGTTTTTTTTTTCTTAACCAGCGGCACTTGGGCTTTCAGCCCTTCGGCCCAATGACATCTCATTGTGAGGCTAAGGAGCCTGTGGACTTTTCTTCCAACCCGGTCAGGAGCTTCGCTCCTTCCCATCCACAGAGGGTTTATCTCAGGAGCAGTTCAGGTTTTTCAGTCAAAATCCCAGTCGGTGACACTGCTTCAAATGCCCACGCCCGTGATTGAACCTTAAACACCTGATCGCCAGCGCAACGTGGTAACCATTACACCAGCGCGGCTCCCACGCCAACATGATAAAAATGGCCATATACGAAAGAATGTACCTCTGGCTTAAAACTGTCCTAAATAATAGAACATTACAAACAACAGTCGTAGACACTAAATCATTCACACAAAAACAAAATGACCCTGAAGGGATGTTACCACAATGGCCAGCATTAAGTTGCTGCCTCTTCTTTATAAATGGTCTCCCCCCTCCCCCTCCTCCTTTTGCACTTTGACTGTATCGAAAGCACTGTACGCAGATGACCTCATTTGGACAGAGGAAAAATACAACAAACTGGCGCCAGCTAAACTAAATAAAGCCCTAGCCACAATAGTGTACTGCAAGCTATGGAAACTAAAAATAAACACGCAAAAAAACTATATGTAGTATTTTTTCACTTGCAGCATCAAGGAAAACAAAAAAGTAACAACTAAAACTCGATGGTCAACTGCTTTGGAGAAGAAAACCCAGCTTACTTAGGAGTGGAGCTAGGCGGACAGCAACTCCTCAAAACTGTCATACACAAAATGAAAGCCTGGTCATTGAGCGCCTGTGCGTTGTTAAATATTTGGAAAGCACCAACTGGGGAGCAGGAAAAGTAAATCTCAGACAGCTGTACTAGGGATATGTCTGAGCAGTCATGGATAATAACCTGCTGCTGCAGTCGACAATGGACAAAACAACCCAGACAGACAAAGTCCAAAACCAAGCTCTTATTTTCATAACCTGGTGTAGAAAAGAAGAATTATATTGGTATGACAAGATCCCTTATGTGGAACTGATAACAAGATCTCTTATGTGGAACTGATGACAAGATCTCTTATGTGGAACTGATAACAAGATCTCTTATGTGGAACTGATAACAAGATCTCTTATGTGGAACTGATGACAAGATCTCTTATGTGGAACTGATAACAAGATCTCTTATGTGGAACTGATGACAAGATCTCTTATGTGGAACTGATGACTTGGACCAGACAAGATCTCTTATGTGGAACTGATGACTTGGACCAGACAAGATCTCTTATGTGGAACTGATGACTTGGACCAGACAAGATCTCTTATGTGGAACTGATGACTTGGACCAGACAAGATCTCTTAAGTGGAACTGATGACTTAGACCAGACAAGATCTCTTATGTGGAACTGATGACTTAGACCAGACAAGATCTCTTATGTGGAACTGATGACTTAGACCAGACAAGATCTCTTATGTGGAACTGATGACTTAGACCAGACAAGATCTCTTATGTGGAACTGATGACTTGGACCAGACAAGATCTTTTATGTGGAACTGATGACTTAGACCAGACAAGATCTCTTATGCGGAAATGATGACTTGGACCAGACAAGATCACTGATGTGGAACTGATGACTTAGACCAGACAAGATCACTGATGTGGAACTGATGACTTAGACCAGACAAGATCTCTTATGTGGAACTGATGACTTGGACCAGACAAGATCTCTTATGTGGAACTGATGACTTGGACCAGACAAGATCTCTTATGTGGAACTGATGACTTGGACCAGACAAGATCTCTTATGTGGAACTGATGACTTGGACCAGACAAGATATCTTATGTGGAACTGATGACTTGGACCAGACAAGATCTCTTATGTGGAATTGATGACTTGGACCAGCCAAGATCTCTTATGTGGAACTGATGACTTGGACCAGACAAGATCTCTTATGTGGAACTGATGACTTAGACCAGACAAGATCTCTTATGTGGAACTGATGACTTGGACCAGACAAGATCTCTTATGTGGAACTGATGACTTGGACCAGACAAGATCTCTTATGTGGAACTGATGACTTGGACCAGGCAAGATCTCTTATGTGGAACTGATGACTTGGACCAGACAAGATCTCTTATGTGGAACTGATGACTTAGACCAGACAAGATCTCTTATGTGGAACTGATGACTTAGACCAGACAAGATCTCTTATGTGGAACTGAAGACTTGGACCAGACAAGATCTCTTATGTGGAACTGATGACTTAGACCAGACAAGATCTCTTATGTGGAACTGATGACTTGGACCAGACAAGATCTCTTATGTGGAACTGATGACTTGGACCAGACAATATCTCTTATGTGGAACTGATGACTTAGACCAGACAAGATCTCTTAGGTGGAACTGATGACTTAGACCAGACAAGATCTCTTATGTGGAACTGATGACTTAGACCAGACAAGATCTCTTATGTGGAACTGATGACTTGGACCAGACAAGATCTCTTATGTGGAACTGATGACTTGGACCAGACAAGATCTCTTATGTGGAACTGATGACTTGGACCAGACAAGATCTCTTATGTGGAACTGATGACTTAGACCAGACAAGATCTCTTATGTGGAACTGATGACTTAGACCAGACAAGATCTCTTATGTGGAACTGATGACTTGGACCAGACAAGATCTCTTATGTGGAACTGATGACTTAGACCAGACAAGATCTCTTATGTGGAACTGATGACTTGGACCAGACAAGATCTCTTATGTGGAACTGATGACTTGGACCAGACAATATCTCTTATGTGGAACTGATGACTTAGACCAGACAAGATCTCTTATGTGGAACTGATGACTTAGACCAGACAAGATCTCTTATGTGGAACTGATGACTTAGACCAGACAAGATCTCTTATGTGGAACCGATGACTTGGACCAGACAAGCGCCAGTGGAACAAGAAACGAGAAGATGACGATGGCGATGGATAGGACCCACACTGGGCAAACCTGTTGATAGCATTACAAGGCAGTCCTTGCTCTGGAATCCTCGGGGTAAGAGAGGCAGAGGAAGACCAAGGAACACATGGAGAAGAGAACTGGAGACAGACGTAAAGGTTACGCAGAAGACATGGTAAGACCTTGAGCTGATGGCACGTGACAGGAAGGTTTGGCATAAAGCCTATGTTCCTTAGGGTGCTGAAAGGTAATGATGAAGAGATGTGTGCTGTCACGTAAGTGGGGGGTTAAGATTTTGTGACTATGATCTGGGGGAAGTGGGGTTCAGTAATGGCAACAAATGTGTGATGTCATATGTGGATGACCCCTAATCGGCAATTTAAACATTATAGCTATAAGCACAATTTCCCAGCAAATTTAAATAAGAAATATATAATACCTCAGAAATCATAATCTTCAATGATTCAAACTCAACACTTTAGGCTTTAAAAGAATACCTCCAAACTAAAAATAAAAAAATAATACAGATGGCTGAAAAAATAGACAGCCTGCTAACACCATACAACAAACAACATAAAAGGCTTTCTCCAGTGCATACCACGCAAGACTCGCGGACACACCAGTCAAAGAAAAACCTGACAAACTAACAAAACTAGGAACAAGCATCATTAAAACAAACACTCCAACCAATACTGCATCTGTGCACATTGCCAGCATGTGACTCCCAGGACTCCATAGAAAGCTACTGCCGTGCTCTCCAACAATCACAAACACTTTTTACTGCACCAATCAACAATGCAGATCACTAAAAATTCTTCAACTTGGCGTTGGCTGCGACATAACGACGAGCTAAGCAAACTTAGTTCAACAGCAAAATAAGAGCAAAAACTACAAATCCATTTTTGTAAATGTCTTATGATTGTAGCAAATTTTAAAATATTTATCACATCCACTCACCTTTATAACTGATCACCCATTCTCATAAAGCAGAACCTGGCATTCTAAAACCTCTTACACTTTACTCCTCTGCGTCAGTGTCTGCTAGAGGAGTACCTTTATATTTACCTTTTATCTACTTAAGTATTATAGTGTGCCGTGAAATTTAGAAGGATACTTAAGTGTGCCGTCAATCAAAAAAATTGGGAGCACTGAGCTAGATTATAAGCAACATTCGGCCCATGCGCCAAAGTTACTACTATATGACAAGGCTCCAAAAATAAATGTTGTATTTTAACATCTCAAATGCCAAACCAACAGTAATCAATTTGCGTATTTTGGTAGGCATATATCCTCACTACCCTCTCTGTGAAAATTCCTGCCTAACGCATAAAATGTGATTTTTTTTTCTCAAGTCCCTCCCATATAAGATATTCTCTTTTCCCTTGATACTGATCATTTTTATAACCCACCACTTCATAGATCTATCACAGATAACATCTTCCTGGATGAACAACTTACCGTCACTATTGCCTACAACAAATCTGTCCGGAAATGATTATATCAGTTACATACTCCGACACGTTCTGTGCAAACAAACTACCAAGCAACAAACCGGCCAGACAGAAAATATTATCAGTGAATTCTTCTTCTTCTTCTTCTTTGATCCTTAGCCACCGACCGTCAAAGCAGTCAGTGGCAATCACGCCTAGTGGCGTCTTTTAGGGCAACAACAAATTGATTCCACTTTGCTCGGTCGGTGGCCATCCTTCATACAGTGCCCCAACTCTGGTTCATTCTTTGCATCTCTGCCTCCAAAGTCCTCCGCCAGGTTGTTTTTGGTCGGCCTCTCTTTCGTTTTTCTTCAGGGGTCCAAAGCATAGCTGTTCTTGTGATGGCATCGGGGTTTCTTCTGAGGACATGGCCAACCCAGCTCCAGCGTCTGCCAGCTATGGTGGTGTGCATGTCCTCTTGCTTGCTCCGAGTAAGCAGATCTTGGTTGGTGATGGTATTCGGCCAAAAGATTCATTATCAGTGAATAAATGTGTCTAATTTTATGGGTGGAGGAAACCGCTAACAAAAGTGCAAGATATGCTTGCAGCCTGCGGACAGCGTGCTTCTTATGCCTTGGATTATCGTTGTGATGTCCCCGCTCTGAGATGTTGATGACTTAAGTTTCGAAATGAAACCAACAGGTATTTCGAAGAAGCAATAATTGCCATAGGGATCTCCTCCTCCGAACCGATTGAAAGAAAGCCACAAGATTAAGAAAAACAAAGAGTTTTTGCTCAGAAATGTATTGTGTAAACACGCGCATGTCCGACTATAAAATGAGCCATTTTAAGTGTGGAATTCATGATACGCAAAAGAGACAAACGTTGTTATGTGAATTGTAACAACATTAGTGTATATCAGATAAGTATGAGTTGAATGACTTATATAAGTAGTGACACATCGTCGAACAAAATACTTTCTTTGGACTATGGAAATGGAATGTAGTTTATAGAGATAAGCGACAATTAGCGAGAAATATTCTTATGTGAAATAAGAAATATATTCATGTATTCCCATTTTACTGTCGATGTGATGTTTACTTCAAATCTTGCGTGCTTCACGTACAAAACAAGGTTTTTGATAAATTCTGGCTTTATTAAAAGTCGAATCACATTGACATTTGGCACACGCATTAGTGAAGTTTCAGCGAGTAAAATGCCATTATCTGTTTTCATCGAAAGAAAGTCTGTTAATGTTTTTGTCATGCCTCGACTGTCGTCACAAGAGCGATGGCGAGCTGTTGGTATGCTCAGCAGTGGAATGGCGACCAGAGAAGTTGCCAGACATTTCAATTGTGACCAGTTCACTATAGTGAGGCTGAACCAGCGATTTCGGGCGACAGATACCACCAATGACCGTCCCAGGCATGGTTAACCTCGTGTAACAACACTAGCTCAAGATCGCCAAATTCTATTGTTACATCTGCGCAATCGCTTCCAAACAGCAACTCAGACAGCAGCTCATACACCTGGCACACGTATGTGCCGGACGTCTCTAGGGAAAAAAAAAGAATATGACTAATGTTGCCCCCTCAGGAGCGAATAATATGTGAAAAGTGAATACTGTGAGGCTCGTGTATGTGTCTGTCAGTTTGTCATGTAAGATAAATTGCTTCATATATCACTGTTTCGTAGGTGGCTCCATAAGGAGAGAAAAGATATATATTAATATAATTTCTAGGAAAAAAACCATACATTTATCGAAAAATGCGTAGCACAAATAGATACATAGAATAGGACATGTGTTACAGAGTAAATGCAACGTCTTGCATATAAAAGCATTTGCTAAAAGTGTGCTTCTGGCGAGGAAATTTTCGTTCCACCTATACATAAGAAAACCATTTGTAAACAAGAGACTTTTCAAATCGCGTGTCAAATTTAATAATCTATTATTATTTAACAGTTTAAAATAAATATGAATGATCGGTGAATTTTAGATAAAAAGTATCTTCATAGAGACTTGATAGGGGAGTTATAAAAGTTCGTTGAGTTCGCCTTTTAATAAGCACTTAGCTCTTCAATAGATTAAGTACTGCCACAGGTGTTTCGTCAAGTCTTTTGTGATGAGGGCACTTCTCTACTACACAACTCGTCCAATGTAGGTGGTAGTTGTCGAATCCCAGCTCATGAATTACAAACTAGTGGCGTAGAAACTCTTACTACTAACTGGCCTCGTACCACGAACTTTAGAAAACATAAAAGAACAAATGCCTCTGCTAATTACATTGTGGTCAGGAGAATAAACAGGCGTCTTTTCACGCTGTCCGCCCACCAGTTTTGCCTCTCTGAGATGTTATTCTCCCTGAGCACATAGAGCATAACTCAGGGAATATGATTACAAATCACCGTTATTCTTCTGGTTAATTTAATGGGGAAAATGTGAATGGACAGCGCGAGTAGCTTGTGCTTGAGGTTTACATATAACTCAAAAATTAAAATATAAACACTATGCACATGTGATGTAATCATCACTCCTCCCTATCTTCGGGGTCTGGGGTTACTTCTGCTTTCGGTTTTCTGTACGAACTAGCATGAAACAATCACCAGTGCTTGCTGTAGTGGTTTATGAAAATACTATTTTCATATGTTGAAGTTGCCAGCCTATTATGACTTGTATTACCACTTTGCAAGAAACACATGTCAAATTCACATTGTAAAAAATGTGTACAACTCACCCCTAATTGGGATCTACAATCACCTGGCACAGATGAATGGACATAGCAACTTATATTAGATGCTTCAAACACTTGGTCTGGTGGTAAATTTAGAATCCCTCTTATGATGGGTGCTTTGATTCCTAGGTATAAAGTCTTGGTATTTAAAAATGCGGGTTTTCTTTTAAGTTTCAAAGATGCCCAAATACGTCGGTCCTGTCATATTTAATTTGGAATTCTGTCCGATTCTTCTCTGGCTCCTGGAGTTGCTCTTTTGACGTTGAAATGCAGTTTGTCTTAGTCTCCAACTTTGCTACGTTATATTCTGATTCTACAACAGGTAGAAGCTTGGATGAAGATCCAAGCTTCTACCTGTGGTTTCCGACAAACTTGCCAATCAGAGCTATTGTTTATTTTCTGCTCTCGATTGAACCAATCCTGCTCTTAGAACCAGGGGATCGGGTTGTTAATTTTAATTCTTCCCCGCGTGTTTAAAATTATCACGTTAAAATGTAAACACATGAACTATCTTTCAAATATGGCATGATTACTTCCGTTGCTATTATACAGACTTGCCAACACAGCTGTGGTCTCAGCCCTAATGATTACCTTGCTCACAATGTCTCTTCAGACATATTTTATCGGTAGTAAAGACGCCGATAATGTCTTGACAAAATGATAAAGTGATTATCACGCGTACTCAAATCTTCTGCCAGACAGATAATCCCTGACGTACGCGGACCATAGCCGGCTTCCTCAGACAGACAATATGGCTTCCTTTATCGTCTCCTGCCGAGATGTCCGGAGGCGCAATAACCAATCGCGAAACACGATTACGTTACCCGCCTGCTCTGTCATGGTCGGAAATGAGTTACGTCAAATTCAACCATTATTTTCACGTTTACCATCTGCATTCAAGCTGGCGCAACCACTTAAGCGATTACAATTAATCCTCAAGATAGTGAGTTACCCATAAAATAACACTATTGCAATGTACGAAAAGGTATGGCAATTTAGGGAGTGTCAATGACACGAATTCATGTGCGAAAAATGAGGAAATAAATGGATAATGTAGGAGAGAAAGAAAATATGTAAAAAGACACTCACAATATCATCACACATTATAGTATTTCTTCAGTCCGTGAAATGAAAATGATGAGGAAGTTATAGTAGGGGTTCTTTAGTTCGTGAAATGACATGATGAGGAAGTTATAGTAAGGGTTCTTCAGTTCGTGAAATGACATGATGAGGAAGTTATAGTAAGGGTTCTTCAGTTCGTGAAATGACATGATGAGGAAGTTATAGTAAGGGTTCTTCAGTTCGTGAAATGACATGATGAGGAAGTTATAGTAAGGGTTCTTCAGTTCGTGAAATGACATGATGACAACAACGTCAAGGGTTTCTTTAGTTCGTGAAATACATTTGAAGAAGCTAAGATCCCTTACCAATGAAAACTTACACAAGACAGAAAACAAGCTGATACAGAGGAGCACTATTATTTTACTTTGTGATAGTCAAAGGGAGACGATCGTGAGAAATAGTGATGACTAGAGTAAAAGAGTACAGTCTGATAGAGAAGTTTTCAACGTAAGAAATCAAAGATAATTAAAACAGGTCACATGATTATTAGACGAAGAGAGTATAAATAGGAGCGGGAGAATTAATTAATCAACCGTTCATAGCTGGTTCACAAAACAACACTGCGATACTCCATAGCCTTTCTGATCGTGAAGACAGCACTATACTAAAACGAGCGTCCTTTTCAGGGCGAACACAGCCGTCAGAATTTACAAAAATGACTCGTACCAAGCAACAAGCTAAAAAGAGGAAAGTCTATACAAGCCCTCAAACACTTGTCAGCAGCATCAAGCAAGAACCTACAAAGAGCAAACAGAGGCAACCAGAGAGCACGAATACTCCAACTACTAGCGTCGTGGCCAGTCCTTCTCAGAAGACGAACAACGTAACCTCTGATACTACGACCGATGATCGACCCAAAGATTCGAAGGCAGATGACAAACAAGCTCCGAAACCAGACTTAGCAACATCACCGCTGAAACAAGGTGTCGAGGCGGTAGCTACATTGTGCAGTGACAAGGCAACATCGAAGACAGAGGGTAACAAAGGATTGAAACCCAACAAAATCAATCCACCGGCAAAACGAGATGTCATTGTCGAGTCTCCAACATACAGTGACCAGCCAACTCCGGTGAAACTTGACCAGATGCAGACGAGCCAGAATGCGAATCCGCCCCGCAGACCGCACACTCAATCGGAGACAGAAGTTGGAACGTGCCAACTTCGCAAGCAACAAAATGCCGTCTCTAACGTGGTACTACAGGAGAGGATTGTTAAGATCACACAGATGCCTGGAGGTGAGGCCTCACTCAGGGCCCTACCATATGACAAAGTAATCACTATCCTAGAAGCAATAACTGGCAAGAGAGGCATCGCTAAGGTACGGAGGCACGAAAAGGGAGTTGTGCTTTCGCTCAACAGCACGGAAAAATCAACTGCACTGATGACAGAACTGGAGGCAGGACCGAAAGAATTCATGCTGCCTCACCAGATAAAAGTAGTGATGGAGACCAACAAGACTACAAAGAAGTTTGTCGTAAGAGAGGTGGACACCAGATGGCCCGCAAGCGAGGTTCACAACAAACTTCAGACCGAAAACGCAGACATCAAATTCACTCAGGTCGAAAGGCTAAAAACATGGAACAACAAAGACACAAACCTGATTGTGGTAACCGTCGAAGGGCCGACAAGACCTGAGAAACTGACGCTCGAAACTATTTCAAAAAAGACAGAGGCTTTTATCCCGCCGGTCATGCAGTGCTCTAACTGCCAGCAGTTTTCGCACACAAAGAAAACGTGCAGGAGAGATGCAGTTTGCCGGTACTGTGCGGGTAGTCACCAATATGGCGACTGCCCCAGGGCAAAGGAGGACCGCAACTACAAAGAAACTAACGCAAACCGTACCTGTGCAAACTGCCACGGAAACCACGGGGCAAGGTACAGAGGATGCCCTGTGTTCCAGGAAACTAAGAGCATCTTGAAGGAGGCCGTGTCTAAAAACATACCCTTCAAAGAGGCCAAACACAGAGTGACTGCGGATGCTGCAGAAAAAACAGCGCACGATTGACAGACGACAGATACACAAGCTGACCGCTGAAATCAACGAAATGAAAAGGAAACTGCAGAACGAAAACAGAAGCAAGCAGGCTCCCGAAGACGACAAGGACAGAGGTGAAGACGTAATAGATATGCAGAGCGTCAGAGAAATGTTACAGAGCGCCCAGGCAATGCTACAGGAAACAAAATCCATCAAACACGAGATAGAAGTCGACATCGCCAAACTCACAAAGCTAAAAGAAGAGAACGAAGAAATCCTCCAAAGAATTGAAACAGAGAGAAGGATCGTTGAGGATATCCTTACAAAAACTAGAGAACAAAACAAAGAAACTAAAGACAAAATGAGAACTGAAATCGTACAGTAACTAATAAACAATCAAGAAAGAGCAAAAGCAGCCGTGACGGATCGCCTACCTAATATAATAAAGGCAGCCATAGAAAAACAAACATCGAAACAGACAACAACGAGTAAGGACCAAACAGGCAGCTAGTGGTCCTTTTCAGGACCAGTCATCTCCAGGGCAAGGAACGCGATACCAGCGAAGAAGTTAACACGCTTTATCCCCCAATATAAACCGTTTATAACCCGTAAGGCAGGAAACGAATACCATGAGCACGCCACGACACCATAACCTGACAAGCAACGAAGAGGTATCCAGACAGTCAGCTAGTGGTCCTTTTTAGGACCAGTCCTTTTCAGGACCAGTCCTTTTCAGGACTAACAACAGGCTAGCACTGAAGAAAGTAAACACTCAATATACCCCAATTATAACCAACTTTCAGGTTGAACAGGGTATTACAGCAACCTAGTAGACGAAAACAACAACAACAACAACAATTAATCAACAAAAACTACCAAACTATTAAAAAAAATTTATTGACTACTCAGATTATAAGGAAAGACAATGAAGTAATAAAAAAAACACGACTTAAAAAGAACAAATTTTGAAATAAATTGAAACCATCAATAGCAAAAGACAATAGTTACCTGAATATAACACAAAACTGAAAAAAAACCCATTAAATACCCTAATTATAACCGCTTTTAGGTTGAACAGAGTAGACTAAGATGGTGGACGAGCAGAAGTAGTAACGGTCAACTGTTAACATCCCCCTCTCCACTCATCACCTTTTAAAAAGAAAAAAAAAAAAAAAAAAAATTTCGTTCTCTTCCGCTCATAGCTCGTCTTGAGTTGTACTCGCCACTTTGGGGGGTCGGAGTGGCTAAGCGGTATGACATCCGCCTCAAATTCTAAAGGCACCGGGTTTGATTCCTAGTAGAGGGACTATAATTTGTGAACATTTCTTTCAGAATCAGTGGTCCTAATGATGTCATACTCAACCTGATCTCCTCGCTAGTGAGATCGGATGGATAGCTTTCTAGGATAAGGGCGAAAAATTAGGAGGTCTTGTGTGCATGTTGCACACGTTAAAAATCCCATGGCAGTTGGAAATCGTAAAGAGTAGGCCATAAGGCAACTACCCTTAAAAATTAGAAACCTACCCACCACAAAAATACTTATAGAATATGTGATTCCTACATACACACATTAGGATTTTCGCCGGTGCTACGGAGTTCGTGCATTGTGCTAAGATCCTTCTTGTGTGATCTAAGGCAAGAGATCGGAGCACTGATGGAGTTGCCCATGTGCAATTAAGATGGTTCTTAAAAAAAAAACCAAACCAAAATCGCCATGATGTAATCGCGCAAAATTCTACGCCATGTGCTGAAAGATGTAAAGGCAGCTTTCATTACAGCCTGTGTTGAAATGGTGATTCTGATTCTGTGGTGGTCAGAAGAATACACCAGACGGCTTTTGTCAAGAAATTTATCAGCAGTAGAAACAACAGGCAGCAGGAATCGTCACTTCTGCTGGTATGTAAAGTTTTCGAATAAGTTAGAAGAAACACGACAATCGTGAATTTGCACGTGAACTTAGTGGAACATGAAGGCCGCGTGTTTATGGGCCAGTTACTTTTAGAGACGGGTGTTAGTTCAAGTGACATTATAGATTGACAATGTTAGTTTTTGGCAAATCTCCACACCCTAGTAACGGACTAGTGCCAATAACCAAAGCCAATGTAACTCGTTTTTCGAGAAGAAAAAAATGGACAGAAAAGTTAGCAGACAATAGATCTTCCATGACCAACAGTAAACAACATGAATGTATAAGTTAGACGGAGAAATGTTTGGAACAATGAAGCATATGAAAATACAAGTGACAGTCAAGCTGTTACATACTCGTACTTTCTAGTTGGTCAATAAAACATGAAAAAAAAACATCGGCAGAGTTCAGAAGCTATGTCTGATATGTGTAGTTTGTCAGTTATATAAGAAGGTGATAAGCTCACTGAAAGTATGTACGTCAGGCATCCTTGAACCTCGGTCACTAAGATTCAACGATCACGTGTGGCACAGCCAGTGCAAGCAGCCCACTGCCACAACTTCAAAATGCTTAAGATTTGCAGCCTATACTGGCACATTAAAAGTGTTAAATGAATCCATACAAATTGTTATGAAATTAATTGCATTCTGTGCAGGCAAGGGAGAAAACCAAAAATACAAAAAAATTGCGTTACCTCTGGTGAACAAGCTAAAAACTGATTCAACGATACTGCCACCTCCAAATCGGTGTGGACACAGCAATCTGCAAAGCAGTCGCAAATCCGCATACGTGCATCAGCAAAGTTGACTTCAAAATGAATATTTTGTTGTAAAGATCTTAAGATTTGCTTTATACAGCAAACTATAACGTTAAACAAATAACATGACCACATTGGTAAAAAGGACTGGATGGTTGAGAAATGCGGAATGCACACTTCCCGTAATATGTCGAATATATTAAGAAATTGTCATGGTATTTCTCAAATGTGTTTTATTTATTCACTAATACCTGGCGGAACCCTGAAGATATCCCGCAAACACTTAATGTTCCGCGACCATTCCTTTTTTTTTCTGGCAAGTATATATTTTGTTGTAATAGTGGTGCGTTTTTAATGTGCTTCAGTATATAACGTTAAACAAATAACATGACCACATTGGTAAAAAGGACTGGATGGTTGAGAAATGCGGAATGCACACTTCCCGTAATATGTCGAATATATTAAGAAATTGTCATGGTATTTCTCAAATGTGTTTTATTTATTCACTAATACCTGGCGGAACCCTGAAGATATCCCGCAAACACTTAATGTTCCGCGACCCTTCTGGCAAGTACACATTTAATTTACAATAAAAATAAATGTGAAACTAGGCAATGTTAAATACAGCAATATACACATTACACACGAACTCACAATTAAAACCCAACGAAGTCAAATTAGCAAGATGTAAAAGAAATGGAGTGAAAAGAACAGAAGAAAGAGGACAACAGAAAGCGCATACCAACGAAAAACCAAGCAACACTGAAAAGAAATGTGACACAAAGTAACTGAGACATGCTGAGGGTATAGGCCGACTGGAGATTATGAACATCACTCAAATAACAATAGAAAAAGTGTAGCCATACAAATACAATTTAAGAGAAGAAAACGAAGCACTACACTAACAAAAACAGACAGAGAAAGCCTAATAATCGAAAAAAGACAAAGAGAAAAGAAGGAATAAATACTGGAAAAAAAATGAAAAGACTGTTGAAAAATCAGTAATGTAATATAGACAACGTCTGCTAAATGTTTTCGTGAAAATGTAATACTGAAATAGCCTGTTAAAAAACGGATGCACTGGATGACAGGTTTAATGAAAGTGTGCTGCGTATTTCGTGTAACAAACGTCACAAAGGAGAGTCTAACAAACGAGTCACCAATGAGAGTTTAACAAACGAGTCACAAATGAGAACAAGTCTGAAGCACACTCATCTCAACCGTTTGGAGGGAGTTAGACCTTGCCTCGAAAGGGTCTACTAAATGCTACTAATGGTAACTCTCATTTATGTACTCGTAGAATCATCAACTCGAATGTCAAGTCAGCCATATTGTATGGCTTTAAAACACGGACAACAACAACGATGACAACCAGCAAGTACAGACTTTCATAAATGGATCCTTACGCAAGAATGGCAAGACAAGATCAACCGTTGGGGAACTGATGGAATGAACCAGACAAATACCACTGGAACAAGGCGTGGCGAGGCGATGCTGGCGATGGACAAGACAAATATTGAGGAAACCAGACGTTAGCATTACAAGGCAGTCTTTGTTCCGGAAAATCCAAAGGGAACCAAGGGAGGAGCCTTTAACCCCCCCCCCCCCCAATAAAAAATATATAATAATAAGCACGCATGGAAGAGAACTGGTGACAGATATAAAAGGGATTAAAAAATGACATGGACAGATCATAAAAGAATCGCATTGGAAACAGAAAACTGTTTAGACTTTGTTGAAGGCTTATCTACACGGTAAGCTGGCCAGAAGTGGTTGTGACGATTAAAGGCGTAGTTTCAAGATGGCGATGCCTTTTTTCATAGTTTAATTGTTAGGCAAAAGTGGCGCCCTGCAATACCATTGGCTGTTCCATATAGTTCCCTGTGGTCTCTTAGGAAGCAATGAAAAGGATAAAACTATTGCTTGCTCAGGCGTGTCTATGAGACAACTATTTTTAAGTTATGCATCGGGCTGATAGTCTCACCGTCTAAAACAGAATGCTTTAGAAACAAGTTACGCAGGATCATATGCATGGAAGCGTGCAAGCTTCCTGCAAGGGGATCAGCTACATTGGTGGATCCATGCTCTATAAGGAGGGGTAGGAAACAGAAGATGATTGCTCGTGGCTATGTATGCTTTCATTATTGGCCAAGTACAATGAGCTGGTCACTGGTTTGAAGCATGACGGGTTCATAGCATAGGTCTTAGCTATTGAGGTGGGTGCGAGAGGTCTAGTGGCTGCCTCAATACTCAAACTATTGGGTTTGAAAAGACAGTCAAGACAAAGTGCACAAAAGAAGTTCGGTGAAACTGCGAAAATAGCATCGTGTTGGCTGTGGAGCAATCGCAATGGGCTGTGGAATGAAGGACAGTACCATATATACAACATAATGGTTACTTTAACAATCACCTCCAGGTGGCGGCATGGATAAATTCAAGACTGAAAAGCACCATATACCACAGAGATGTGGCTTTACAAAAGAATGTTTAAAATAACATGGGCAGCTAAAATGGGTATGTCTTGAAAGATGTCAATGTGAAATGGAATTTTATTCCTCAGGTTAGAAACTAGAAATCCACTTTCTTTTGGGCATGTTACGAGAAGGAAACTGGAGTATATCGTAACAAGAAAAAAAGAAGGACAAAGAGACAGGGGACGACAAAGAGAGAAGATTCAAAACAGTTTGAAATCATGACAACAACAGATTTGATCATGTAACGCTTTCACGTTGATAGTAAAAGCCTACTGTATTATACCCGCTTTCTTCAATGAAACGTGTGCTGTATTTCTTGGAAAAACATTAAGAGGCAGACTGCGTAATGACCTAAATTTTAAATTCCATTCATGTCTTTTTCTACATTACGTTACCAAAACGAACGAACAGATGGACAAAAGGATAGCGAGAAGGGAGAGGCAGAAAGCCGAACATTAAACACGCGTCGCGCGATACACAATTACTACTATCACGCGTGTTAGGCTACAAGCACTAACTTTTTTTTTCAGACGGACAGTGATAAAATACACTACCCTTCCCCAGAGTTAGGTTTTAAAATCATAAAAAACGCTTATTAGGAAAGATAACAATAGATGGGTTTACGGTTGAAAACATAACAGTACCCAGACAGCACATCTTCGTAACAGGAGGTAGAAAATACATATTTTGAACGCAGCCACGTAGCTCTTTTAAAGTGGGAAAATTGGGTTCCTTAGGGCTTGCTGACAAATAATATGTAAAACGTTACGCAAATAGTCCAGGAATTAATAAATTATACCCAAAATAAAATAGTGAGGCTGCCTGACAGCATGAAATCATTTCTGCTCATAAAATTTTTTATAACGTGTTTGAAAAAACCTTACGTTACATGAATAGCCTACCATGTAAACTCCAAATTGATTGGAGCGCAACAAATGAAAGCCTAACCACGATTGGTCGGGCTATAAATACTATCTTTCGTTGTTAGGGGAAACGGGAAAAGGTAACATTTTTTCAAACACTTGTCGAAACGTGGCTCATTGGCCAGTCTCGCTGATATACACACTTGGGAGCGTTAGTTCGAGACCACTTGTTTAAATGATCTTGATAAAGCAACAGTGCGTTGAAGCCAGCTCATAATTGTGTTAAATAAAAGCCTGGAACATAGGCAGATGGAAATTTGTGCCAGTTTGTGCCAGAATTCATTGCTAATCAACGTATCTGTGTTTATTCGTATGAATTGTGGTAAGCTTGAACCATTCAATATCTTTTAATGAAAATTGAATGTGAATTGTTGATTTATGCCTGTATATATATGTGTAGTTCAGTGGCAAATGTGAGGTAAAGCCTGTAATGCTCCAGCCTGAACAGAGGGTGTCGGAGGGTAGTAAAACGGCATGGAATGGCCAAATAGTACACTGACACCTGGATGATTGATTAGACAGAAATAATGCTGGAAGTGCAGAGGCGTAGTAACCATTAAGGATGGTAATGCTGGTATAAAGTATTTCAGATGAAGCTGACTGTTGGCCTAACGCTCTGAACGCAATGTTTGTGATGTATTGTGATCAGTGTAAAAAGAAATATAAATTAGTTATGAAGTAGAAGGTACATCCTTCTTGATTTCAGGGACAGTGGTCTTGATGGTACTGAGCAGCACCTGGTCAGAGCTTTGCTGAATCCAGTGTCGGACAGCATACTCCTTGGTCCTTTTAGCTATCAGTGAGGTGTCTCCAGAGCCCAGAGGAGAATTCGAGCAGAGGAGTCCTTTCCTGCCGCCATCACGCCAGATAAGCTACTTGGCCAGCTGAGCTCAACATTATGTCCCCTCATCTTGAAATGAAATTGTAAAATTAACATTAAGAGGGGAATTTAATTGTCTTAATATCAGGAACTGAGAACATCTCCAATACTAGTCCCTAAAGACAAACTATTGAAGTCATGATGACAAATACCAACAGAGCTTGAACAAAACAAAACCAGTATTACCTCATTTTACTACTACACAACTGACACACATAGGATATTTGTAATAATATATGTCACTACAATATTCATATTAAATACATTCTGTACATAACTTGTAATTTAAATTGATTGTGATTCCTGGTTCCTTTGTATTTGAATCAGGACACAAATACATTATTAACAGCACTGAATACATATTGTTATCTGAAACGTTACGAGTGACTTCTTTAAGATATTCTCATAGAGTGTTATATGTATGTGAGTGTCACAGTGTTGTTAAGAGTAGTGGATTAAATTAAATTGTTTATATGTCTGTTGTTGTGACTTACACTTCACCATACTCATACCCTAGACACATAACGTAGCATCACACTATTCCAGAATAATTCTGACTGAGATATATAGATATGTGGTAGCAAGTAAGGTTATCTATAATACACTACTCTTAATAGATATAGATACCTTCACAGCTGATCTCAGTCAGTACACTAAGTTCCCTATAAGTATTTATAACATCCCACTTCACCACATATATTGGGGGCTCGTCCGGGATTTTGAATCTTTCACTATTAAAAATATTGGGGGGTAATTCACTTCAGGGAAAATAAGAATTAAAAGGTATCCTTGGGTGGAATTAAATAAGGTTGAGCTCACGGTGCCTGTGTTGTCCATTAGAGATTGAATTGTTGGTTAGACATTGTATAAATTTACATGATAGACAATGGCGGACCTGGCCAAATTTCGATCTGCTGCGGTTCAGACTGCAAAGGAGTTAGGATTAGATGGGCAAGTTATGGTTTCCTATGTCACTACGGAATGTGACAAATTTATTGAACGCGAAGAAAGAAGATTAGAAAAAGAGGCCGAAAGAAGGTTAGAGGCTGAAAGGGAAATTAAGAGGTTGCAATTTGAAGCTGAGGCTGAGACTAAGAGGTTGCAGATTGAGGCTGACAAAGAGGCTAAGAAATTGGAAGCAGAAAGAGAAGACAAAAGATTAGCTGCAGAAGAGAAGAAATTGGCTGCAGAAAGGGAAGAGAAGAAATTAGCTGCAGAAAGGGAAGAGAGGAAATTAGCTGCAGAAAGGGAAGCAGAAGATAAAAGATTACAAAGGGAACATGAGTTACGACTAAGGGAGTTTGAGTTTCAAGGCCATGCTCCTGAAAATGGTGCCAGTCCCTTTGCCTCTGATGCTACGGTTACTCAAGGAGCCTCAATCTCAGCTATGAATTTTCATTTAGATCATTTTGTTGAGAAAGACGATGATATTGAGAGCTATATAAATAGGTATGATCTATTAGCTACCACGTATGGGTTGGAGAGAGAAAGGTGGAGCTTAAAGTTATCTCAGGGACTTCGTGGGGCAGCTTATGAAGTTTTTGCAAAAATGAGCAGAGGTGATCAGGAAAATTATGACATGCTAAAGCAGGCTCTTTTGTTAAGATATGAAAAGAATGCAGAGTTTTACAGGAAAAAAAATTTAGGAATGCTAAACTACTGTCAGGTGAAACCTATCACCAGTTCTCTGCACGCATAGAGACATACTTGGAGAAATGGACTTCTCTGGGGAAAACCCAAGATCTTAAGGAAATGGTCCTTATAGAGCAACTAAGAGAGTCCATGGCTCCAGACCTGAGAAAGTTTCTCATGGAACAAGGTGCAGAGAGGCTGGGTGAGTTGCTAAATGTTGCTGAAAGGTATCAAGCAGCTCAAGCAGAGGTAACAGGTAATAAAAAGAAACAGGTGGACAACTTTAGGGCACCACAGAACTTTAATAAATTTGATCCTAAGGATCAAAATAAAGGTAAGCACCAATTTGATAGGCCACGGTATGACAATAAAAATAAATTCCCACAATTCGATGAAAGGAAATATGATGAAAGAAAATCTTTCAACCAAGGAAAAAGGTGGTGTAAAAATTGTAAGATGAACAATCATGACACTGACCATTGTAGAAGGAAACCTCCTCATTTTGCTGCTATGACATCGGGGAAAAAGGAAAAGAAGGGCAAACCTGAAGAATTACAGGAACCATACCACCCCCCAGTGTGTGAAGATGTCATCTGTAATGGTGTCACTATAAGATGTTTATATGATACCGGTTTAGATTACGATTCCGTTGTGAGTTCTCACCTGGTGCAGGCCGATCAATACACCACAGAAACAGTGGAGATTCAAACTGCAACCAAGGATGTAGCTACCATGACACTTCCCGTCGCCCGAATAAAAGTGAAAACGCGATATGTGGAAGGAATCATAAAAGCAGCAGTGATAAATGAGCCAATCTACCCTCTAATATTGGGGTGTAGATATGTCTTCTTGGGGAATCCCAAGAGACCTGTGATATTGGCAACAGTGCAGACCAGATCACAGTCAAAGAAGGAGGAGGATAATCCCATAAATACTCACCCCAGATGAGATGAGGAAGGCACAGGCTGAGGACAAAACACTCAAGCCATGTTTCAAGAAGTTGCCCAAATCTCATACACCTCCAGGCAAGGGAGAGTTTTTTATATGAAGAACAAACTGATATATAGGAAGGCTGGATCTGAATCCAATGGTCACGGACAGCTGGTCCTTCCCACTTCATATAGGACTAAAGTGTTGGAACTAGGGCATGCGATTCCCTTCAGTGGTCATATGGGAATCAGCGCAACAGGACAGCGAATAGCTTGTCACTATTTCTGGCCAGGAATAACTGAAGATATCAAACGATATGTAAAATCCTGTCCAGAGTGCCAACGAGTAGCACCTAAACATTGGACTGCACCAGCAACTCTGGGGAAATGCCCATAGTGGGAACACCCTTTGAGAGAGTTGCCGTGGATCTTGTGGGACCTCTCACCCGAACCAAGAGAAGGAACAGCTACATTCTGACTCTGGTGGACACTTGTTCTATGTGGGGAGAGGCAGTAGCCCTGTCATCGATTGATTCTAAACATGTGGCAGAGGCATTGCTCACAATTTTCACAAGGTTAGGCTTTCCCAATCAAATCTTGACTGATAATGGCTCTCAGTTCAAGGGGAAACTAACTGAAGAAGTTTTCAGGATCTTCCAGGCCAAACACTTCCATTGTAGTGTGTATCATCCCCAAGGGAACGGCCAAGTGGAAAGATTTAACGGCACATTGATGTCGATCCTGAGAAAGTTGGCACACGAAAAACCAGATACATGGGACCAGTACCTGCACGCCGCCCTCTTTGCTTATCGGGAGGTACCCCATAGTTCAACCGGTATGGCCCCGGCAACATTATTGTTTGGAAGGCCAATAAAAGGTCACTTGAAGCTTTGTTAAGAACGTGGACTGATGAAAAGGCAGAGGAAAACATTACATCTTCATACCAATATGTGAATGAGCTGACCACTCGGTTGAAAACTGGCTGGAAACTTGCCAATGAAAATTTGAAACAAGCCAGGAAGAAACATGCTGCCTATTATAACAGGAAGGCGAAAGACAGAAATTTGGCTGTGGGAGAGAAAGTACTGCTTCTTTTGCCCGGGAGTCAGAATAAGTTACAAATTGGATGGCAGGGTCCATATACAGTTCTAGAGAAGGTGTCTAGAACAAATTATAAGATAGATAAGAAGGGGAAAGAAAAAATCTATCATGTGAATCTCCTGAAAAAATATTTGGAAAGAGAACATCAGGAAGAGACACACTTGTTGACCTTGTCCATCGCCATGGAGATGAAAAAGGAACCACTTTCATCATTTGAATATCCATTACACCCCTGTGAGACAGCAGCACAGGTGAAATCAGTACACATTTAACGAAAACTCAGAAAGAGAGAGTGCAACAGGTTCTAAATAATCATGCAGAGGTGTTAACAGACCGACCAGGGCATACAAACCTATTGGAATATGATATGAAACTGATAGACCCCACACCTGTCTGTATGAAACCATATTCGATTCCGTTTGCTAAGGAGAAAGCTTTGAAGGAAGAGATAGACTATCTGTTGAAGGAAGGAATTATTTCGCACAGTGAGTCTTCGTATAGTTCCGGTGTTGTACTTTTAAGGAAGCCCTCTGGAGAACATAGACTCTGTATAGATTACAGGAGACTGAATGCTATTACAGAAGGACAGGTGGATCCATTGCCGGATACAAATCAGCTGTTTGCCAGGCTAAATAAAGCTAAATATTTCTCAAAAGTGGATCTGAGTAAAGGATACTATCAGATTCCAGTAAAGCCTGAGGTTAGACCATACCTAGCTTTCAGTACCTCAGAAGGACACTATGAGTTTAATAGATTGCCATTTGGATTGAAGAATGCACCTAGTGTCTTCTCTAGAATGATGAGAAAATTATTGGATCCTCTGAATAATCCCTGTATAACAAATTTTATGGATGATATCCTTATAGCAACAGAAACATTTGAGGAACACATTGACTCTCTGAACATGCTGTTTGATCGACTTAGGGAGGCAAATTTAACAGCCCGACCAACCAAATGTTGCGTTGGATGTAAAGAATTGGAATTTTTGGGACACACAGTTTATCAGGGAAACATGACCCCTGACCCAAAGAATTTAGAGAAACTACAGAACGCCCCGAGACCACAAACCAAGAAGGACGTGAGATCCTTTGTCTCATTATGTGGTTTCTACCAGAAGTATATCAAAAACTTTAATTCCATATGTGCACCGTTAACTGAATTGACACGTAAAGGACTTCCAGATCGCATTACATGGACACCACAATGTGAAATGACTTACCAAGAATTGAAGGAAAAGCTCACAAGTAAACCCATTTTGAAATTACCTGACTTAAGTCAAGAATTCATAGTAAGGACGGATGCAAGTAATATTGGGTTAGGTGCAACTTTACTACAGAAATCAGATGCATTGGATGGGGAATTAAGCCAGTGGCATATGCTAGCAGAAAGTTGAATAAAGCTGAAATCAACTACTCAACTAGCGAAAAAGAATGTCTTGCAGTAATATGGGCAATAAAGAAATTCAATATTTATCTATATGGGAAGGCATTTAAGTTGCAAACAGATCACAAACCTTTATCGTTTTTAGCACAGGCTAAGCATGAGAACTCTAGGTTACTCCGATGGTCTTTGCTTCTGGCTCCATATAATTTTAGCATTGAGTATATATCTGGAAAAAACCAATTTGGGAGCTGATTTTTTAAGCCGCCATCCGTGTGATGAGAATCACCGTAAACCCCAGAAATAATAATAAATTTCTCTATGTGTATATAGAATAAAGGACTGACATATAATGTCTGTTTTAAGAGGGAGGTGTCATGAAATATTCTAATCCACATATATAAATTATTAGGTAAATATAAAGCCTAACAAATAAAATTAATAAAGAGAAGAGCAATGGTAAAATAACAGTGCTGTCACAAAGAATGTACTCGAAATCCCCCTTGTTTTCTGCTTCGTCTGCAAATTGTAACGCTTTCACGTTGATAGTAAAAGCTTACTGTATTATACCCGCTTTCTTCAATGAAACGTGTGCTGTATTTCTTGGAAAAACATTAAGAGGCAGACTGCGTAATGACCTAAATTTTAAATTCCATTCATGTCTTTTTCTACATTACGTTACCAAAACGAACGAACAGATGGACAAAAGGATAGCGAGAAGGGAGAGGCAGAAAGCCGAACATTAAACACGCGTCGCGCGATACACAATTACTACTATCACGCGTGTTAGGCTACAAGCACTAACTTTTTTTTCAGACGGACAGTGATAAAATACACTACCCTTCCCCAGAGTTAGGTTTTAAAATCATAAAAAAACGCTTATTAGGAAAGATAACAATAGATGGGTTTACGGTTGAAAACATAACAGTACCCAGACAGCACATCTTCGAAACAGGAGGTAGAAAATACATATTTTGAACGCAGCCACGTAGCTCTTTTAAAGTGGGAAAATTGGGTTCCTTAGGGCTTGCTGACAAATAATATGTAAAACGTTACGCAAATAGTCCAGGAATTAATAAATTATACCCAAAATAAAATAGTGAGGCTGCCTGACAGCATGAAATCATTTCTGCTCATAAAATTTTTTATAACGTGTTTGAAAAAAAACCTTACGTTACATAAATAGCCTACCATGTAAACTCCAAATTGATTGGAGCGCAACAAATGAAAGCCTAACCACGATTGGTCGAACTATAAATACTATCTTTCGTTGTTAGGGGAAACGGGAAAAGGTAACATTTTTTCAAACACTTGTCGAAACGTGGCTCATTGGCCAGTCTCGCTGATATACACACTTGGGAGCGTTAGTTCGAGACCACTTGTTTAAATGATCTTGATAAAGCAACAGTGCGTTGAAGCCAGCTCATAATTGTGTTAAATAAAAGCCTGGAACATAGGCAGATGGAAATTTGTGCCAGTTTGTGCCAGAATTCATTGCTAATCAACGTATCTGTGTTTATTCGTATGAATTGTGGTAAGCTTGAACCATTCAATATCTTTTAATGAAAATTGAATGTGAATTGTTGATTTATGCCTGTATATATATGTGTAGTTCAGTGGCAAATGTGAGGTAAAGCCTGTAATGCTCCAGCCTGAACAGAGGGTGTCGGAGAGAAGTAAAACGGCATGGAATGGCCAAATAGTACACTGACACCTGGATGATTGATTAGACAGAAATAATGCTGGAAGTGCAGAGGCGTAGTACCATTAAGGATGGTAATGCTGGTATAAAGTATTTCAGATGAAGCTGACTGTTGGCCTAACGCTCTGAACGCAATGTTTGTGATGTATTGTGATCAGTGTAAAAAGAAAATATAAATTAGTTATGAAGTAGAAGGTACATCCTTCTTGATTTCAGGGACAGTGGTCTTGATGGTACTGAGCAGCACCTGGTCAGAGCTTTGCTGAATCCAGTGTCGGACAGCATACTCCTTGGTCCTTTTAGCTATCAGTGAGGTGTCTCCAGAGCCCAGAGGAGAATTCGAGCAGAGGAGTCCTTTCCTGCCGCCATCACGCCAGATAAGCTACTTGGCCAGCTGAGCTCAACATTATGTCCCCTCATCTTGAAATGACTTTATAAAAATACTATTAAGATTGGAATTTAATTGTCTTAAAATCAGGAACTGAGAACAGCTCCAATACTAGTCCCTAAAGACAAACTATTGAAGTCATGATGACAAATACCAACAGAGCTTGAACAAAACAAAACCAGTATTACCTCATATTACTACTACACAACTGACACACATAGGATATTTTTAATAATATATGTCACTACAATATTCATATTGATAAAGTCTGTACATAAACTTGTAATTAAAATTGATTGTGATTCCTGGTTCCTTTGTATTTGAATCAGGACACAAATACATTATTAACATAACTGAATACATATTGTTATTTGAAAGTTTATCAGTGACTCTTTTAAGATATCTTTGTAGAGTGTTATATGTATGTGAGTGTCACAGTGTTGTCAAGAGTAGTGGATTAAATTAAATTGTTTATATGTCTGTTGTTGTGACTTACACTTCACCATACTCATACCCTAGACACATAACGTAGCATCACACTATTCCAGAATAATTCTGACTGAGATATATAGATATGTGGTAGCAAGTAAGGTTATCTATAATACACTACTCTTAATAGATATAGATACCTTCACAGCTGATCTCAGTCAGTACACTAAGTTCCCTATAAGTTTTTATAACATCCCACTTCACCACAACTATGTCACACAGTTTAAATAAATACCAGATTTATATTTAAACAAGAATTTCAGCTTTGGTAACTTTTTCCTTTATTTAACTGTGTTTGAAGAAAAAGAAGTTTTTTTTACAGATTCCTCGTGCAAAGAACGGAGAAGGCCTATGTATATATATATATATATATATATATATATATATATATATATATATATATATATATATATATATATATATATATATATATATATAATATATATATATATATATATATATATATATATACTGAAGCACATTAAAAACGCACCACTATTATATATACTGATGCCGAGAAGCTGGGAAAAAAAAGTGTGGGAATGGATTTTCCCCGTGTTTGTCATGAGGTAGAGAGCGAATGGCTGCTGGAATGGAAAGTGCATGATTCAACCCACGGGTTTGTCTACAGACTACATGAAAACAATGAAAGTTACACATGCAACACGATTCCCAACAGCTATGACCCTGAAAATGTGTACGCGTTGTGGCAGTATACTCGGTATAAAAAGGCCGTTGAGACAAAACACGCAGTACATGTGCTTGAAATGCCACTACTATCTGAAAACGACCGCCAACGAGCCACTGTTATGTTGGAGACCGGAATGAGCTCTCGGGCCATTGCCAGAAGGATGAATTGCCACCATAGCACTATTGTACGTCTCAATGAACGTTACGGAACCACTGGCAGTGCCCGGGATAGACTTCGGAGTGGCCAACCACGAGTTACTACCCCTGCGCAAGATCGTCATATTGTGCTGAGTCACCTAAGGAATCGTTCTCTCCCGGCAAGTCAAACAGCAAGAGCAATAGTGGGTAGACGTGGGCAAGTCTCTCGAATGACAGTCATACGACGACTCAGAGATACAGGCCTTACTGCAAGACGACCTTATGTTGGGCCAAACTTGACTCACAGACATCGTCAGCAGCACCTGCAATGGGCAGAGCAACATGTCAGATGGACTAGACTGCAGTGGAATGCTGTCCTATTCAGAGACGAGAGCAGATTCAACATATCCTTTGCTGATGGATGTATGCGGTTTTGGCGACGGTGTGGACAGCGCTTTGCAGATTGCTGTGTTCGTCAGCACAACCGATTTGGAGGTGGCAGTATTCACATTTGGGGAGGATTCAGTTTTCACCATCGCTTGCCTCTTCACGTCTTCCGTGGAAATGTTAATGCTGTGACATATCGAGATGAGGTTCTGGATGCATTGGTTGCTCCTGCGTTCACAAATTTTCCAGACTTGCAGCTTCTCCAGCAGGATAACGCACGTGCGCACACAGCATGCATTACGCAGCAATATCTACAGCAGCAGAACATTGTGACGATTGATTGCCTGCCCTATCACCAGACATGTCCCCTATAGAACATCTGTGGGACGAGCTTGGACGCAGAGTATACAGGCAAGATTCTCCAGCTAATCTGCAACAGCTCCAAGCTGCTCTTACACGTGAATGGGACTTGATTCCCCGGAATTTCCTTCAGAGACGTGTGCGTTCCATGCGGAGCCGCTGCCAAGCTTGTTTGCAAGCACACGGTGGCAAATGAACAAATTAATGACCAGCATGGATTCATAGGAAACTGAAAAAAGATTCCAAATATGTAAACTTGTAAACACTTATATTTACATTTCACACTCTGTTCCTATATTATACAGGTGGTGTGTTTTTAATGTGCTTCAGTATATATATATATATATATATATATATATATATATATATATATATATATATATATACATATATATATATATATATATATATATATATATATATATATATATATATATATATATATATATATATATATATATATATATATATATATATAAAGACTCCATTGGAATAACCAGACATGTAACACTTTTATAACAACTGAGTTACTGGCCTCAGCACATTACGCAAAGTGCAAAGAAGGTGTAGACACTAAAATTATACGTGAAACTACATTCCTCCCCAAGAAAATGAAGCATTAAAACATGTCATCTAACTTTGTGTCATAGCGTTTCAAATAATAAAATTGAATTTTATCGGACTTCATTTTTTTCTGACATGTCTGGTTTTTCCATTGGAGTCTCGTATATACCTAATATGATTTATACAGTTTCACATAATATTTAACCCTTACCTCTTGAGTGTCATCTTGAAACAGTCTAGACTCCGCAACCTCTAAAAGAGTTTCTTTAAGCTGCTGACCTCGTGCACTTGCGGAAGGCTTCTCTAAATCATCCTCAGGGACAGGCGAATCATTCAGAAGTATCTTCTCTAAATCATCCTCGTCCAATTGCAGTTGCTCGAAAGACATTTTTGACGCGGCTGAAGCTGATAATGAGGTATGACTCGCCCAGGATTTCTTTTTTGACTTGCTAGATTTTTTTGTCGTTGGTACTTTGAGTTTAGATTTAGTTTTGGAATCTTTCTTTTTGCTATGGGCAGCGCCCTGGATTTGAAACCCCCTTCGTCGCTCATAGTTGGGTACAACTAATCCTGTTTAGGATAAAGTATTGATAAGCACAATGTCTTGAAATGTAATTAGAAAGAATAACATCAACTCTGTCTAATTTTCAAAATATTGTTTTTAATTTTCTTAATTCCATCTCGTTTATATTGATTTTGGCTTGTTTGTTTTAATGTTAGCATGATGTGTTTCTTTTTATTAGTATGTTTCCTCCTACTGTTGGTTATGATGGTTGAAATATTTTTGGGGTTAATAATCTATAAATCGATACTTATTTCTTTCTCCGGTTTCCTTCTCAATTATTACTGCTGTGTTAACTTTCTGTTATTAATATAATTTTACTTAATTAATTCATAGGGAGTGTCTTCATACCTCTCAACCCGTGGACACGAGGTATGGTACGACAACGATATGGGAACCTTACGCATCACGAATCATGTGTATTGGAGATGTGGACATCCAGACGCTGGGATTTAGCAGCACCCTGCGTCTAGTGTGGGCACATGTAGACCTGGTTGTGATAAAACGACCATTATGTCAGTCCTCAAGCCCAGCAAAGTGCTTGCAATATCTATCATTTTGACGTTTAAACCCTCAGCTTTTTCTTATTCTTCTTTTCTTGTCATCTGTCTATGCCTCGTCAAAATAATACAAAAACTGGTATTTAAAAAAAAAAAAAATAGAACTAACTGAAACATCTAACCAGTAAAAGGATTCACATAATATTTTCACAAATTGAGGCAAATACTGCATAATCTCGAGACCTTCCGGTTTTATTTGGGGTATATTATGTGGTAAACTCTCTTTTGGTGCTAGCCTGGTGTTAGTCCTGAGAAGGACCTCTAACTGGCTGTCTGGATTCTTCTCGTCGTTTGTCTGTAAAAGTCACATTTTCGATAATGTATTTTATATCTCTGGTTAGCTCGCTGACAGCCGTGGGAAGGCTCATCCCTAAAAAGGACTACAGGCTCGATTGTAGAGCTTAGAAGGCTTTGCGCCTTGTTTCTGTAGTTTCTGTCGTTTTATTCGACTGTATTTGGTTTATACTCGTACATGTCTCGATGATTGATGAAAGCAGCCGTTCTAGGACTTCAGTGATGGTTTTCTTTGGGTTGTCGTTGTTTTTATATTCTTGTGTGCTTTTGGCTATGATCTTGATCGTCATTTTTTTCAGTTTCTATTCTTTTGAGGACTTCTCCGTTTTCGTCTGTCAGCACTGATAGCTTCTCGGTGACTAAATCTATTTTATTCGGGATTTGTTTTCATGTCCTCCATCACGCTCTTGGCGCTCTGTAGAACTATTGTACTATAATATCTTTCGGTTTGGGTCCCATCGATTTGTCTTGTTTTTCTACTCTCGACCTGTAGTTTTGCTTGATGTATTTCACTTTTGCTGTCAGCTGAAGCAGTTGACTTCTTGTTTTTTGGTCCTGTTTGACCGTGGCATCTGCAGTCAATCTGTATTTTGCCTCTGTAAATGAGATGTTTTTGCACACCAACTCCTTCAGTATTGTTTTAGTCTCCTAAACAACCGGACAGCCTCGGCATCTTGCCCCGTGGTTTCCGAAACAATTCGCGCAGGTTCTGTAGGAGTTTTGGGCTGTATGGTTGTCATCCTCCTTCGCCTTAGGGCAGTCACTATAAGGATGATTTCTCGCACAGTACCACCAAACAGTCTCTTTCCTACACGTTTTCTTGGTGTGGGAAAACCTTGGCAGTTATAACATTACATCACGTGCGGAATGTATACTTCTGTCTTTTTGGACCTATCGAAGCAGAAGTGATTGAGGACAGCTATGTTTTTCAAAGACGTTAACTTGTGTAGACAGTGCAGAGATATTTTTGAAGAGACCTAGCGTAAGACTGGTAAATACTCATTCCCCGGAGGCAGCCGGTGCATTTGGAATAGTCAGTGCAGCTAAATGAGTCAGCACAGGCATGCTTTGAAATAGTACGATGTGATCAGTACAGATAGATGAGATTTATGGGAACTAAGACAGCAGACGCAGTAAGAAGCATGACCAGTCCAAAGACAGTGTAGAATTTATGCATGGTTTTATTTCAACATCTGTGACTTTTTGTAAATACGTTGATTCAACGGATTTGAATAAAATCACAAAAAACGCCACCAGTCTTACGTTACATACAACCTCGTGAATGTATTTGTTGTACGAGTGAAAATATATGCACTACGAGTGAAAATATATGCACTACCAGTGAAAATATATGAACTTCGAGTGAAAATATATGCACTACGAGAGAGCGTCTCTGAAGGAAGAAGAGAGCTTGGTTTACTGTAAGATCACGAGACGGCACCGACCGTCTATGCTTGACCACCCGGTCACAATAGTTTTCTATGTATGTCAATTAATGACACGCGATGCGACGCACTGAAGGAGACAATCATAATGAAGTTCAAATATAGCAAGGACAAACAATCACACCCATTGCCGTTCCAAGATGTACAAGATATCTGATGCATTTCTTGCGATCTGATTTTGTAAGCATGCTTTGATGCGTTTGTTCTATGTGATTGATTTGGTTCGAGCCAGAATGTTCATGTGAGGAGAAGTCCACCTTTTGTTGTACATAGGTAACTTATGAATGTGCTTGAATAGTGGCATGTTCATGTAAAGTTCAGTACAACGACACTGTCAGCCATATTGTCAAGGCAGATTGTGTTCACTAAAAATATGACGTGACATTCTACACATATTTCCACAACAACCACGTCGTCAACAAATGTGTTCACATTGATTTGTATAGCAGTGCTGATCCTGAATTGTAACAAGTATGGTAAGACTCGAGTCAAAACATCTTTAATCATGGAAATCCCCAACGAAGTATGCCATGTAGTGAAATTGTAAACACGCTCAGAAAGAGAGGAGCTGTTGTAGCGAAATTGTAAACATGCTGCTTTGTTATTAATAGAAAGAAGGGGAAGTGTGCCAGCCAAACAAAATACTCAAGCTCGCTGCTGCCGATCGATAGTTATGGTGTCTACTCGGAGAATGAAGTGTGTAAATTCTAAGATGGATTTTTGTATCGTATAAGCTAATGCAGTGTCAGAAAGTGATGGACGTTATTTCATTTTTTGAAGGATAACTCCACCTCTATGCATGCCTAAGGAATAGTGGATGGAAGGATTACTTTTGGAGAAATGAAGGCGTCAATATAACGAACGCAGCTGTGCTGATCAACTTTAAAAATTGGTTTAAAATCGAAATCAGAACCAATTATGGAAAACTACATATAGAACGGAAGCAGAAATTCTGGGAAATGTTAAGGAGATAAATTTAAAAAGTCATAGATAACCAGGTTAAGATGCACGAAGAAGATGTTTGAAACATAGTTCACACACTCTCACTCGAAACTGCTAAAGACGCGGGCTGAGACTAAGCTACCAAAATTGGCCTCCGATACTCTCGCGCTCGGCCTATAAAAAGGAGCAGCATATTTTTCAATATACACATACAGTATAAGTCAGAAGGACAGGAGGATAGAGAGAGGCTAGTCATGGCTGAAACCTTTACCATCTGTTGCCGGGCAGCGCTATCCCCACCAAACCAAGTCTTTTCTGGACTTTATATTTATCCTAAGAGGGTATGTAGAGTTATGATTAATTAATTTGTTTTATTGCAGCTTTAGTTTAATAGAATTGTGTCGGGATCAGACCAGAGGACTGAACTGCACTTTATTGGTGAAACTGTAAAAGAATTCGATGCCTACCAGTGATTGTCAGGATTGTTATGTGGCGTTGTCAATTTAAATATTATATCGGAAACAGAGACTTGGCACACCATAATGTGAAAGGCGAAGGTAGCATCATACTTATGTGTAAAATGTATTATACTTTTATTCAGGTATTATATTATTTTCAAAAAATGTTCTGCAGATAGTCACCTGTCTTGTCTCGCTATTGCTGCTAATCAGACTGATCCATGTATCATTCATATACATGCAACCATCTGAAACACACTTATTTCATGAACACGTAGGCTTGTGGGCTTCATAACCAAAGGCTAGCCACATGTCCAATATTGTCCTCAGGTTCATATGTGTCATCATAAATCAGAGGTCTAGAATCCAGATCAATAAGTGCTACCTGAAACAACACAGGAGCCTCTGCTATTGTCATCAGGATTTCAGCTCTAGTCCTCATCAGTAGTTGGTGGTCTAGAGGTAGACCTACACTGATATAGCTGTGAAATCCCAGTGAAGACAGTCATAAGACTTTCAAGATGAGTAATAAATGTAACCAAATTCTTGCAACCAGTGTGAACAGTCAAGGACAGTGATTAGTGTGATGATGATAAACAGTTGTTTATTAGCATAGTCAAGAGACTAGTGTGAAAAGAACATTTGATGAACTTTTTTCAACTTAATTGGAAGATTCAAGAAAGGACTTTCTTAGTTAGATAATTAGAATATAAATTAACCATCATTCAAATTTTGTAATATATTTTATTCATTGAATTCCATCATCCACCATTCACAAGAAGAAAAGATAGATGGAAATAATAAATTCAGTAATTGTACTCAGCTGACTTAGTAATTTTATTGTTTGAGTTTTTTTTAATTGTTTAACTATCATAGGTAGTTACATAGCTAAGGGGCACTTTAGGGTCTGACTTTACTCTGAATACTATCTGAAGCAGATACCTTCAGAGCCGTGACTATCCTGTGATTCCAGTGTTCTTCTCTAACACTGGGACTTCACTCTTTTCAAGACAGAATACTATTTCTGCTCCACTACTGACACGACATTCATAAAAACGTTTCGCTACATGCAGAACATACGCATATCATGGGTTTAGTAATATTTTTGTCATTCGTAAATGACCCAAAGTCTAAGGTGAACCAGTGTGCAGAGAGACTGGATGGCTGTGTGGTCAGTTTAGAGGATTAGTCCATACATAATGACATAGGAAGATGAAAATATTTAGAAGTAGTCAAAGGGAAGTAACACTAGTTATTAAACAGTTAGGGCAAAAGTTCGCCCCCTCCCCCTCCCCCCTCCCCCCACCAACCCTTTTTGAGGCAAAGTTGTAGACCACTAGATTTTTTTAGAACATTCGTTTCTTGTCACGTGAGGTGAATTAATGTTCACGTTGGGTGAACTAAGTTCACGTGGGGTAAGTGAAAAAGACAGCGCAACATTGTGTGCGAGATCGTTTCTGCTTGAGTCGTCAACGAGTGAAGACGATGTAAAACTCAACGTTGTGAGTGCTGGGACTGTGCTTTGTGAGTTTCGTGCAAAAGCGAATCTGGAGAGACAGATATCATCCCAACTCCATTATAGAATCCTAGAATGAATTCAAGAGCAGACGCAAGTGTTTTACTTCAAACAGCAGAAGTTCGTTGTGATATTTCTTGGTCGGGGATGTCCAAAATGTATTGCAGGTACGTGTTGAAATATGTATAAACGTTCATGCCTCGTGTAGCAAAAAAAGACACTCGTTTTAAGAACCAACATAGCACAAAAAGGGTATCAGCCTTGAAAGAAACTAAGATTCCCCAGTGTCGACCGGTAATACGACAGCTTCAAGCATTGTCTAAGAACATTGAAACGAGTTGTATCAAAGTAGACGATCAGACCATAACATAGAGGCAGATTAGTCAAGAGATTACCTATGACCAGTGATGAAGCAAAGAGAATGTTGTAGGTTGAATGTTTCAGATTGCTTGTAAAGTTTTGAATACAGATATCTATGATTGTTTCACAATTGCTGTACATATGTTGAAAAATTGGAAGCACTAATTGTCGTGGTTGAGTTAGAGTGTAGAGTATTTGTCGAGTTGGACAACAGTAGTGAAATCGACAAGGGATAGTGGACTGACAGAGTTATAGATTACACTTTAGATAAGGTGTAAATAGGAGATGGACTTGAGACAACCTGGAAGAAGATTTACCAAAAATGATCTCTCTCTCCAAGCCTCAACTCACTATTCACTGTCTAAGCATCTCCTGCTCTCAACTCTTTTCTCTTATCATACATAGAGATTCTAGTAAAGAGCTAAAAATACAAATATGGATGGAAAGGTCGTGAACAGCGTATTAATAAAGGTGTAAACTTTATTAAAGAAGAAAAAGCATGGAATTAATGCATATCATCACAACAACATAAAATTAATCATCAATAACCAAAATATGCAAAATACACCAACAACCACACACACACCACCATTCATAAAACCTGTAGAACACAGAGAGATGAAATAACTGAGTGTCAGTCCGTCCGCTTTCGGGACCATATGAAATAGCTCCAGTAAGTGGTTTTTCGTACATATCCTCCATGGGTGATGGAATTAACCTGAATAAAATCACTGTATAGGTGCTATCATTGGTGATTCCTCCCTAATTGCGCGAGGTGGTCTGGAAGACTCTATTTATCTCCTGCTGATCGAATAAACAAACTGAACGACAGCCTGTCCATAGATGGCTGCTCATACGTGCGAGGTTTTAAGTATCCAGAAAATACACCAGAAGAAGTCACTTGAGGACAAAAAGTCCCAGGCGCGCTTATCCGGCGCAAGGCTCCGCTTGGCTGTAAATCCTGTTTAAACTGGTTTGGCTGTGGTTTGCTGAGTGCCCCGTTTAGGCACAAAAAAGGCGGGTGATATGGAATTCTGCTATAGGCATGCTGAGCGGGTTTGATATTCTGGAAGCCGCAATGCTCTGGCTGGTAATCCAATAGGCGAGTAGAGAACTACTACTGCGTTTGGCGATTCCAGATTTTGCGTTGGCTCCGTTGCACTGCGTGAGCTTAACTTGGCGTTGACAAAAAAGGTTTTGATTCAGGAACGGGGGGTGACACTCGTGGGGCTAGATATCCTCAGAATCCCTCTAGACGAAGAGACGGTGACATTCTTCGTCTGACTGGAAACTAGACTAGCAATTCGGTATCCCCTGAAACTGAGACCGAAAAGAGACACCCTTTTACATCAAGCAAATAATAAATCACACTAACTTTATACAGAAAGTTTCGCTCCACTATGGGATTAAATTTATTGTAGTTATTGCTATGATAGTTTAGGGCTGTCTTTAACCATGTCTCCTGTTCCTTAAAAATATCAATTATCAACACGCGCCCGCATAGACTTAATATCTTTTGCACACCCAGGTACCTATCAGTAAATGTTCTGACATCAAAAATCTACTCCTGTTCTCCCAATCTCAACATACAGGAAACCTAACCTGTAGTTACAGTTAAAAGAATATGCTTATTCATCTTACAACATTAAATGAATTTACATAAACAGATTACAGCATTTGACATTACACAAATAAATCGTATGTCCCCTTTGGAAAATATATTAGCATTCCACAAAATGCGTACGAAGAAAATGCAATGTTCTTGCTATAATAATACAGTTGTGGCTAAATCATAAGATATAATTATATCTATGCCTGGTGACTGCTTTCAGTGAAAGTTATAGACTAGTGCCTAGCCACACAAGTAAGCATAAAATGATCCTCCCTTGCCACTAGAAATATCTATCAAAAGGAATAAGTGACTATCTCCTATAATCCAGAGTTATTACCTGCATCTCACTATTCAGTTTTAAAGTGAACAATCCACACCTGACATTATCTTACAGAAATGACAGTTAATTTTTGCTGACTCTTAACCCAATGGTAAGCATTCGTGGACTGATTCTACGCCTAATATCTGTTATTGTAAGTTTAACATTTAACCCATGATAAACCGTAACAGTTTAAGCACCACTTAATAGGCCGTAGACAGCGCTACCTTATCACTGAATAAATTACTAGGAGAAGTCCTCAGAAATAAATTCACTTCCCTAACAGATATATATAAAAGCTAACATGAATACATCATATTATAATTATAAGATATGTCAACTCACCCCGAAAAATGACTAGAACATAGGCAAACACATTCTAGTACTGTGTTAAAGTTTGCCTTATCTCATGATGGTCATCTACGGGCCAGGAAAATTTACGAATGTCTTTGTCTATTAAAACCAGTCTACTCTTATAGATCACAAGGGACGCTCCCCCCGGCCTGCATATTTCTACAGAAGTTCGGCGAAAGACGTAATCTAGAGTAAGACAAAAGAAATCGTGCGAAAGTTCCCCAGGTAGAGAAATGCATAACATTATGCTCTATCTTGTCTAAGGGGCGAAAACCCAAAGACTAACCGCGATTGTTATCTTCCCCTGAAACAGATCACACTCGTTATCCAGGCCTCAAAGGGTACCAGCCGCTCGTCATCAAACGTTTTAAAGCGACCAGAGAAATTCCCCTGTTGGGACCACAGAGGGTACCCGCCGCTAACGAACCGTTTCTTTCACAGAAACCGTCTTTGGCTCGTTCTAACACTTAAAGCGGACCCGAGAAATGTTTCTCTGGTCGAACAGGTGCGTTTAGATAACATTACGTCTAGCGTTAGCTGACCGCAGCTGGCCAGCGTAAACAACCTCGGGTGGGGTTGAGAAGGTGAAAAAATGTAGGTAGAATATGAAAGAAACGAAAATACAAAATGTCTCGGAAAACAGAACATTTAAGGGAGTAATCAAATTATGGACAAGATGGTAAAATAAATTATCTTTCACGTGACACTAATAAAACCATCGGAAACCCATCGTGAGTTGAATTTTGATATAATATAAATCTACAGTGATGTTCTGATAATGATAAACAGACAGAAGGTAATACTAAAAGCGATGACGAACCTACTATTTTGATCACATGTAGTTTAACCTAAAATCTGTTGAACTACCGACGGTCACAGACTGCTGGGTTAGCAGTCGTAAACACTGGCTGTCTGGAGGGCGAGTGGGACGGCACCAGGCAGATGAACTCCCTAAGTGACATCCCTTGTGTGTGTCTTCCCGGGTATGGTGGCTCTACCAGGGAGACCGGATATTTCCACCATCTACTGCAATGCAACCAAGAGCTATTTTACAAACAAGAAGCATCGCGGGGGCTAACGAGATCGTGCTCTGCGACGACACCTTTGGCAGATAAATCGAAGAATGCAGAAGAAGAGGTAGGGAGAGAAGAGAAGAAAGAGAAGAAGAATAGCTGGCAAGAGAAAATTCAGAAAGAAAGCGGAAAGACTTTCACTGAAATACTTGCGTATAGGATACTGACATTGTCAATGCGCCAATCAACGGGCAGCAGTTGTGTAGAAAATCATCTATGATTTTGATATCCTCGTGATCCAGGAGACAAATTTAAAAGCGAATACCAATTTTAATTGCCCAGGCTACAAATGTTATAAAAATACGTGTGGGCCTTGCAGACGTGAGCAAGCGATGTATGTCTAACATGAACTCTCTCACACATGATTGGAGACACGTTCCCACACTAGTGAGGGTACAGAATTGCAGGGGATTGCGGTGAATATAAGGGATCAGTAATGGCGATTCTACAATTTGTATGCTCACGGAGACCACCTTCCTGAAGAGGGAAGTTGGGATTTCCTGATAGATTTGTCTGATGAACTTAACACAAGGTTACGTCTCTGTCTCTGGGGGGAACTTTTGCCCTAACTGTTTAACTCTTAATATACGAGCTAATTTCATGACTACCATTACAGATTTTGCAATAAATAATTTATTTATAAAGATAACATAAAGTGTTATATATCAAAATGTGAAGAAATGAAACCCCTATATCATGCACATAACTAAATTGTTCAGTGGTTTTAAACATGCATTCACCTATACATTTTCGCTATTGACGGGGATCGATCATCGGCCTCTCTAAGAGGCCGCTCGTATACTAAGAGTTAATAACTAGTGTTACTTCTCTCTGACTACTTCTCAATATTTTCATCTTCCTATTTCATTATGTATGGACTAATCCTCTAAACTGAGTAACTGACCACACAGCCATCCAGTCTCTCTACACACTGGTTCACTGTCTCTTGAATACTGGTGATTTCAATGCCAGGCACAACATCATAGGCAATAGACAGTGTAAGGCCTTGAATCAGGCCTTGAATCAGACATTACTGAACGCAAACCTAACCATCTTGAATAATGGACGCCCATCAAGACTGGCATCTAAGCCTGGAGACACCGACGGCGTCATAGATCTGGCATTGATTTTTAATGCTGCTGCCACCCTTGCACTTTAGGATGTGCTAGAAGCCCAGGAAAATGATCATCTACCTTGTGTCGTCCTCATTGCACAAGCGAGGACCACCAGACACAGGAAAATGATCATCTACCTTGTGTCGTCCTCATTGCAAAGGCGAGGACCACCAGAGACAGGAAACCTTTACACACTTTCAAGTACCCTGCAGGCTCACATGACTGTAATAGCTCTCTACACATACTGCGTCATAATACCAGTAAAAAGACAGCTAGAACACCTTTTACCCAACCACCCTAGTGTGGCTGTGGAAAATGCATCTATAAAAAAAAGAGCGACAAAGGAATGGAATTTTGCACAAAAGAGAAGTACAATGAATAATGGAGGGTGGTGAAGAGATGCCGGAGAAAAAAAAAACAGAAAGCCATCAATAAGTTCAAGAGCTTCGCAAGGGAATCCAAGGACAAAGTATTAGAGGCCTTGTGACAAGAACAACCGAAAGAGTTGCTCAGCCTAGGAACTGCCCAACACCACGCAAGAAACTAAGTAAACGAACGGGGGAAATGAGCATTAAGACCTACAAGCTGAGAGAGCCAGAAATTAAGACCAGATATCAGGGGCTTCTTGCTGCAGCGGTGAAGTCCGACTTGGGAACAACAGAAAGAGGACACCTTGGTGGACAGAGGAAGTCAAAGAGAAAATAAGAGAGAAGAAAATGGCATGGAAACAATACTTAGGAGCTAAAAACACAGTAGGACAAATGAAGAAATATAGAGAATATGTGACACTCAGAACAGAAGCAAAGAACAAGATGCTAGCAGCAAAACAGAAGTCCTGGGAAGAATTTGGAGAAAAGCTAGAAAAAGATGCGCAAGAAAACCAGAAATTGTTCTATAAGACCCTAAAGAACACGAGGAAGGAAAAACAATGCCCTCTCAAATTTATAAAGGACAAGCAAGGCAAATTGCTTACTGCCCCGAGGAAGTAATGGAGAAATGGAAAGAATATTTCTCAGAACTCCTGGATGGCGAGCAGGGTCAAGCATCAGAAATTATAACCACTAGCACAGAAGAGAAAACCAATGGTGGTGAAAATGACATAAAGATGAAAGAATTGAAAGCAGCACTGGAGAAAACCAAGATGGGCAAAGCAGCAGGGCTTGATGGTATAACACCAGAATTTGTTAAGTACATGGGAGCATCAGGCGACCTATTACTCTTAAGGGTCCTATAGGCAGCGTGGTGCAACAAGACCATACCAAAGGATTGGGAGATTGCCATCATAACACCAATTTTCAAAAAGGGTGACAATCGACAATGTGGAAACCATAGAGGCATATCCCTTCTCAGTGTCCATGGTAAAATCTACTCTAGAATCCTAGAGCAGAGACTCCGACGCCTAGCTGAGCCACAACTGGATGAGGTCCAGTGCGGATTCCGGGCAAACCGAAGTACTCAAGACCTAATCTTCACACTTAGACAGCTGAGTGAAAAGGCCCTTGAGTATAAGAGTGAGATCCATCTTTTTTTCATATATCTGGAAAAGGCATTTAACAGGGTCCTCTGGAGCAAACTTTGGGACTGTTTGGCAAGGAAGAACATTCCAGCACCTCTGATTCATGGTATACAGAGCTTCTACAAGTCTTGCAGAAATTATTTGAGGACAGCAAACCATAAGTCAGAAGAGTTCAGAACCACCACTGGTGTAAGACAAGGTGATATCCTGTCACCTTATCTTTTCATACTCCTCATGGATGAGGTCATTAAGGCATGTAAGGAGAGAACAAGAAAGTATTCAGTGGGGTACTGGAAGATGAGACAGGTCTGTATTTCAGAGCTGGCATTTGCTGATGATATTGCCCTGATTGCTAAATCAGAAGCACATCTCCAATCCCACCTGCAAGTCTGGAAGGAAGAGCTGGAGAAGAGAGGGATGGTCATAAGCAGCTCTAAAACAAAATCCATGGTGATATTACGAGAAGAAAGAAGACATCAGATTAAGCTGGGAGAACAGATCCTGGAGCAGGTCGACCACTTTAAATACCTCGGAGCTAGAATGGAACCAGGCCAGGAGGAAGATAGCCGATAGGAAAGTCTGGCGCTCTCTCTTCCAAACCTCTACACCTCACGGTAGAAGGGGAACGACTAAGTAAATAAGTAAATGACATAGGTGGACACATAAACAAAAACCCTACAGAAATTTTGGTCCTTAAATCGAAGAGCGAGATCGCAAAATATAAGCCAGCCCATACCTAATATTCTGAGCTACACAAGAATAAGCCTACAGACCGATGATGAAAAATGATGTGCATTACTCAGTTGGTATATTGCTCAGACGGATAAAGGTGATAATGCTGCCCTTAAGAACCGAGTACTGGAAAACGACATCAGAGACGAGATATATTTTGACCTCAAATCTGAAGAAGACGTTCATCATCATCCTCAGCTGTCATCTTAACAACGAAGGCTGGCTGCAATGGATCTCCAACGTCTTCTGTCTCTTGTCTTGATGGTGCACTCTAATACTCTTTCCTGTCTCTTGTCTTGATGGTGCACTCTAATACTTTTTCCTGTCTCTTGTCTTGATGGTGCACTCTAATACTCTTTCATGTCTCTTGTCTTGAGGGTGCACTCTAATACTCTTTCCTGTTTCTTGTCTTGATGGTGCACTCTAATACTGTTTCCTGTCTATCTGTTGATATCGGGGCCTTCTCATTGCACGTTGCCTTCAACTCTTCATTCTTTTATGGTCTTCTGCAATGTGTTATGTCTTTTTATGTGACCAAATTATTTTAGCTGCCTAATTTTAATCTCCTTCAATTAGTTCTCTTTTCATACCTAGGTTTTACAGAATCTCCTTTTTAATTTTCTTCGCTTTCCATGAGATGTGCCTCATTCTTCTACATATCCACATCTCGAGCGCCTCAATTCTTTCTTTCAGTTACTTATTCATTGTCAATATTTCTACACCGTACAGAAATAAAAAATATGTATACTGAAGCACATTAAAAACGCACCACCTGTATAATCCAGGAACAGAGTGTGAAATGTAAATATAAGTGTTTACAAGTTTACATATTTGAAATCTTTATTCATTTTCCTATGAATCCATGCTGGTCATTAATTTGTACATTTGACTGTTATGAAATTCATTGCATTCTGTGCAGGCAAGGGAGAAAACCAAAAATGCAACCAATTAAAAAAATTCATTCACACTATCCTCAGTTTCTGGTATGTCCACCGTGTGCTTGCAAACAAGCTTGGCAGCGGCTCCGCATGGAACGCACAAGTCTCTGAAGGAAATTCCGGGGAATCAAGTCCTATTCACGTGTAAGAGCAGCTTGGAGCTGTTGCAGATTAGCTGGAGAACCTTGCCTGTATACTCTGCGTCCAAGCTCGTCCCACAGATGTTCTTTAGGGGACATGTCTGGTGATATTGCAGGCCAATCAATCGTCACAATGTTCTGCTGCTGTAGATATTGCTGCGTAATGCATGCGGTGTGCGCACGTGCGTTATCCTGCTGGAGAAGCTGCAAGTCTGGATAATTTGTGAACGCAGGAGCAACCAATGCATCCAGAACCTCATCTCGATATGTCACAGCATTAACATTTCCACGGAAGACGTGAAGAGGCAAGCGATGGTGAAAACTGAATCCTCCCCAAATGTGAATACTGCCACCTCCAAATCGGTTGTGCTGACGAACACAGCAATCTGCAAAGCGCTCTCCACACCGTCGCCAAATCCGCATACGTCCATCAGCAAAGGATATGTTGAATCTGCTCTCGTCTCTGAATAGGACAGCATTCCACTGCAGTCTAGTCCATCTGACATGTTGCTCTGCCCATTGCAGGCGCTGCTGACGATGTCTGTGAGTCAAGTTTGGCCCAACATAAGGTCGTCTTGCAGTAAGGCCTGTATCTCTGAGTCGTCGTATGACTGTCATTCGAGAGACTTGCCCACGTCTACCCATTATTGCTCTTGCTGTTTGACTTGCCGGGAGAGAACGATTTCTTAGGGGACTCAGCACAATATGACGATCTTGCGCAGGGGTAGTAACTCGTGGTTGGCCACTCCGAAGTCTATCCCGGGCACTGCCAGTGGTTCCGTAACGTTCATTGAGACGTACAATAGTGCTATGGTGGCAATTCATCCTTCTGGCAATGGCCCGCGAGCTCATTCCGGTCTCCAACATAACAGTGGCTCGTTGGCGGTCGTTTTCAGATAGTAGTGGCATTTCAAGCACATGTACTGCGTGTTTTGTCTCAACGGCCTTTTTATACCGAGTATACTGCCACACCCAACGGGCTGATCACCCGTTTGCCAGTCACTTTGATTACGGAAACAACGGCAAACGGATTGATTTGTCGTTGCCCTAAAGACGCCATTAGGCGTGATGGGAACAACGGCAAAGAAAATCTATTCGCTGTTGCCCTTAAGACGCCACTAGGCGTAATGGCCACTGACTGCTTTGCCGGTCGTTGGCTAAGGACGGAAGAGAGAGAGAAGAGAGAGAGAAGAAGATACTGCCACAACGCGTACACATTTTCAGGGTCATAGCTGTTGGGAATCGTGTTGCACGTGTAACTTTCATTGTTTTCATGTAGTCTGTACACAAACCCGTGGGTTGTATCATGCACTTTCCATTCCAGCAGCCATTCGCTCTCTACCTCATGACAAACACGGGGAAAATCCATTTCCATACTTTTTTTTCCAGCTTCTCGGCATCAGTATATATAATAGTGGTGCGTTTTTAATGTGCTTCAGTATATAACACTTAATGATTCTCACTCTCAATTTGTGAGTTAACTGCTTATATCAGTATTTGTCTCATGTTGTTGAATGTAGCTTTGGCCATTCCTACTTTCTTGATTTATGTTTCACGTCTGCCGTCTTCTGTTCTTATATGACCAAGATTTGAGCTCTTGACTTGTTCCAGGATTTTCCCACTTATGCTTATCTTTAATGTGTTCTTATCGTCTGGTTTGTTAATTATCATAGTTTTTGTTTAAAAAAAAGAGCTTGATGGCACGGGCATCATGAATGTAGTGATGAGTTCAGCACCAGCACACAGAATGCAGAGATGCCGGAAGACTGTTACATAGTTACCTACGGCCACTTCATAAGCCTAGTGAAGGCACCAAACTGCTTAGCAGATATCGAATGCTCACATTAAAGAATGTCTACGGCAAATTACTTGAGAAGAAAGTGGCGATATATTCAATGACCACCTTGAAAATGCAACCATTTTTAACCTTTCGAAGCATTGACTGAGCGCCTGACACAATGACTGCCTTTATTAATGAAGTTTTAGTTAGCCACCTTAAGGCTGCAGCAACTGCCTCTACCTCCATTCTCATGCTGGAAGTTGTTATCTTGTATGCCACGCTATGTTCGGCTACGAACCCTAGCAGAGATGCCCCAACCTGATTTCTCACTACGGATCACAGACCCATCTGTATGCACAATGGCATTATTATCGCCTGCATGATCATGTATAAGTTTATTAATTTCCAGTTCTGTTTTCCCATTGCCTGTTAATTGTCTGGTTGTTGTCATACGTTCCAAACTGGCGGCTTTGTCGCACCATTTCAGTCTGTTTTTTTTTTTAGGTTTGCAATGAATACAATACTAATTGAGAGAAACTACTTAAAAGCTGCTATGACGTGTCACTCTTAGAAGATAAGAGTTATGGTGGGGATGTGAAGGTCTAGTGCTGTTCTTATAAAACGTATTACTATGGCAAATGAAATTCAGCTAAATATTAAACTAGACACATCAGGCATTTATACCCCTCCGTCCTTTGTGTTTTTATTTGGGTTTTTGCTTCACTTGGTTGATATTATTTGCTGTTGTTTATTTACACCACAATCCGTATGGTGAAACTACTATTTTAGAGTATTAAATATGCCCACACACTATTTGGTAAATTTGATTTGCTCTATGTACAGTAATTGGATAGGAAATATGATGCCACTTTCTCATATCTGTAATAGGACACATTATCTGGACATGAAGACACTATATACCCTAATTATAACCCAACAGAGGCTGATCATCAATGTAAAAGGAAGGGTTATGAATAATCTCGAGCTTTATACTTGCACCAAGCTTTTTAATAAAAGTATTAAGAGAATACGACAAGGCCATTAATGTAGAACTAATGACAAGTGCCAGAGGAACATAAGCTGAGAAGAAGATTCTGGTGATGAATGTGGTATTATGCCTAGACATTAAGGTATCGGAGTTGACAGTATTACAAGGCAGTCATTATTCTTAAACCCTTTGGCCAGTGTTACCCAAAGTGTGATATTCATACTTCCGGGAATACGGGAAAGGGGTTCAAAGGGTACAAGGCAGAATTGTTTATGTCACCTTCTTTTGTTTTTAAACTGCAGGCACATTAAAATAAAATTCAATATATGACAGGGGAACGCCGGTAAGACCGAACTCTCCGATAGGTTATGCGATGATTGCAGTTTGGGAGGGGGGACATTGTCCTAGGGTAAGAGAACTGGAGGTACCTACAAAAAAACACATGGAGAAGAAAACTGGAGAAGACATATAAAGACTTTGACCGCCACAGGAGGATAAGACATGCCATTTGCTGAAGGCTTATGCTCGTTGAGGAGATCAAGAATAATGAGTGCATGAAGCTTGATTGATTGATTGATTGATTGATTGATTTTTTGTAAGGACACTTAGTAAGTTTACTTACGCGTGAAATATTCAATCTCGCTCTCCGATGGAGATAGAATTACTTCTACATATTTGTCACATGGCTCTAGGCTTGCAAGATCTATTGGCGGTAACTTGCGAGGGTACCATGCCATTCTCGAAAACTTCAAGGACACGACTGGCGAGACAAACCTTATATCCCTCTACCTGCAGTGTAGCACGCGCTACCTGCAGGTCATAGGGAATATAAGACTCAGCTAACCGTACAAGCAGGGACGACAGTGTCCAAAAAATGCCGTATCTTAAAGACGAAACTTGACGTAAACAGTTCAACCTAGCACCAATAAGCACCCTTTTCTCGTTTGGGAATTCCAACAATGCTGAGCATGTGTGGAAAAAAATGTATATATATATATATATATATATATATATATATATATATATATATATATATATATATATATACCAGGTATATATATATATATATATATATATATATAAGGAAAGTATTCCCCATATATATATATATATATTATATATATATATATATATATATATATATATATATATATATATACATATATATATATATATATATATATATACACACATCCGACTGGTAGAGTGGTTAGAGCGCTAGGCTCTCGCGGCACAGGTGCCGGGTTCGATTCACGGTACCGACACGGTCCAGTCTACCCAGCTGAAAATGGGTACCTGACTTTGAGTTAAGGAAGGAAAAGACAGCGAGGAAGGGAACTTGTCATCCCACCTCTCGATATTAGCCGTAGTATGGTGAAGTCACTAACACTTCACTCCCCTACAGCAGTCGCCATGTCCAAAGAAGCCTTTACTAGGATGAGCAAGGTAATGAAAAATAGAAACATCACCAGAAGCACAAAAATTCGCTTACTAAGGGGCTACGTGTGGTCCGTTCTTTTATATGGATGCGAATGTTGGACAATGAGTTACCAAATTGTGAAAAAAAAAACTGGAGGCAGCGGAAATGTGGTTTTTGAGAAGGATACTGAGAATATCGTGGACAGAGAAGAAAACAAATGCCGAGGTATTGACAGCTGCGGGCGTTAATAAATCGCTCATCAAAACCATCAGAAAAAGACAAATGAAATTTATGGAACATATTAACAGAAGAGGAGGAGTGGAGGAATTAGTCTTATGTGGGAAAATACCAGGTAGGAGAGGAAGAGGAAGGCAGAGAAAGATGTATGTGGAAAGCTTAAACAATTGGGCGACAAACAACAGCGTGGGCAACAACAACCTCATTAGACAGAGAAGAGTGGAGGGTCATGATCGCCAATGTCTGTTCCGGACCAGGCACCTGAAGAAGAATATATATATATATATATATATATATATATATATATATATATATATATATATATATATATATATATATATATATATATATATATATATATATATATATATACAGAGGGGTCCCAAAAAATGTACTCACACTTCAACGTGACAAATGTATGTATAATATGACATGAAATTTGTCTTACTACATTTATTTAGACATTCAAGGTGCTGTTTGACTACTGCAATCAGTTTAGGTTCTCAAAATGTCTACCATTGGCATCCAGGCACTTCTGATTGCGGCGAACCACTGCACGAACATCTCAGGTGAAAATGTTCACAGCGATTGCTCTCCAGGCCGTCTGGATTTCGTCCTGTAGTGCAGGCAGTGTAGCTGGTCTGGTACGGTACACCAGATCCTTCAAGGTTCCCCAGAGGTAGAAGTCGAGGGGTGTTAAGTCAGGGGAACGTGGTGGGAATTCGACAGCACCCCTTCGTCCTATCCAATGTCCTGGTAGCATCTGATCAAGGTAGGCTCTCACGTTGTTGTGGTAGTGTGGTGGTGCGCCATCTTGTTGGAAGTAAATTTCCTCATTCGCATTGTAAAGCGCACGGATGACCGGTAAAATGGATTCACGCTGCATGTCGAGGTACACCAAGCCAGTGAGCGTACCCTCAATAAAGAATGGTCCAATTAGTCCCCTGGATGTCAGTCCACACCAGACATTAACCCCCGGTAGACTAACTGCTTTCTCCACATGAATGTAGGGATTTTCTGGAGCCCAGTACACACAATTATGACGGTTGATTTTACCGTTTAATTTAAATTGTGCCTCATCAGACCACACAATTTTTTCCGCGAAATCCGCATCCTAGCGTACCTTGTCTCGAAACCACTCGCAGTACTGCATGCGTCGATCATGATCATCCTCATTCATCGCGTGTAACAGTCGCGGGATGTATACCTTTCATTTCACTCTCTTCAGAATTCGTCGTACGCTGGATCGGCTAACTCCCGTCTCACATGCGCATTGGTTGACAGACTTCTGCGGTGAGCGCGTGAATTGCTGTAACACCATAGCCGAGGACGCAGGGCTTGTTGCTGAACGACGTCTCCCAGATCGTTCCTTGTGCACATCATGCACGGTGCCATTGTTTTCAAATTTATCGCGAATGCGTGCGATTGTTCGGCGTGTTGATGGCTTAGTTCCCAACTCCTGTCGCCATCGTCGTTGCACTTCACACACGTTCTCCACTTTGAAATACCACTTCACAATGCTCTTTCATTGCTCGAACGTCAAGCGTGCCTGCGCCATTTTGGCTCTCCTGCCGGTCACGTGATGGCGTGGCGCCATTTTGGCTCTCCTTCCGGTCACGTGATGGCGTGGCGACTGTAGCCCTCTTTAGAGACAACATAATACTACACTTTGCCGCCATAATTAAATTCGGATTTTAAAATCTTGCATAGATACGCACTAGGAAGTGTGAGTACATTTTTTTGGACCCCATCTGGATTTCAGCCTTAGGCCCCATCAGTGCTTGGTGGTCTAGAGCAAGACCTTCAACTGATATTGCTGTGCATACTCATAGAGGACAGTCATAGAACTTTAATGTAAGTATTCTATACCTGTCACAAAAAGTAGGGGACATTGAATTTAAATGTTATCCAAAGACAATATATTTTAAATTAGTTCATTTATTCCTTTGTAAGTAGTATACAATGTACCAAACGGTTAGCATTGTGGAGGCGCTTTGTGGTGGCGCGTGACTTTTATATAAGGAAAATGTGGTGGCGCTTTGTGGAGGCGCGTGACTTTTTATATAAGGAAAATGTGGAGGCGCTTTGTGGAGGCGCGTGACTTTTATATAGCAAAAACGGGTGGAAGCGCTTGACTTTTTATATAAGGGAAATGTGGAGGCGCTTTGTGGAGGCGCGTGACATTTTATATAAGGAAAATACTCCGATGACTTTTATATAGAGATATATTTAGATAACAAGAAGACGATATATTTAGATAACAAGAAGACGATGTTACAACAAGAAGATGATATATTTAGACAACAAGAAGACGATATATTTAGATAACAAGAAGACGATATATTTAGATAACAAGAAGACGATGTTACAACAAGAAGATGATATATTTAGACAACAAGAAGACGATATATTTAGATAACAAGAAGACGATATATTTAGATAACAGTTAGACGATATATATTTAGACATACAATAAGTAGACATACAGGACAACAAGAAGACGCTATATTTAGATAACAAGAAGATGATATATTTAGACAACAGGAAGACGATATTTATTTAGATAACAAGAAGAGGATATATTTAGACAATAGGAAGTAGACAATAAGAAGACGATATATATTACAACAGTTATATATTGGTAACAAAAATGAATTTTAGTTAATATATTTTATTTTTCAAATAATATCGAGTTAAAGCACAAGTCTCAGTCGTTTGGTAGGTTTCTTCTGCTTCTTCGGTGGTAGATTGCTGACATCGGCCAGGTGGTTGACTGTGGTGGTTGTACAAGGGTTAGGAAACCAACTCGGTTCTGCGGAAATCGGTTGGTAACAGCTGGACTTGATGTAGTCGTCAAACGTGCTAGTGGTACAAGTAGTTGGATAGGTATCCGTGCGTGGTGACTGTAATCGGTCAAATTCGGCGAGGATTTCACTCTGTAACGTTAACAAATGTTCAAACTCGGATCGAGTTAACGTAATGCCGGTTTTGGTGGGAAACTTGAGGTAGGATTCACCAAAATATTTTCGCACGTGCAGTAAAGGTTGGCCTCGGTAAATACATACAGACGCGGCCTTCAGACCACTAGCCAAAGGTTTAAGCATTTCATCACAGCTCTTGATGTAGACCCAGTTGGTGGGAGCAGTCATCTTCAATGAGGTGTAAGTATCTGTCGTTATCACGCCACTGCGTTAGTAAAGTATAAATGTCTCCAAGTGTCTGTTTATATGCAGGAATACCAGTTCAATCTAGTTTTTTGAGGCGTGTGCTAGCCGAGACGTGATTAGTTGAAATATTAATCGATCGTTGACGGTGTGAGTAGATTCGTGCTGGCCAGGGCGTGATTAGTCGAACAACCAATCGATAGTTGACGCGGTTGCGTGTGGACAAGTGGATGACTCATGGACGTATTGTCGTGAGGGAAAAAAACGACAGAAAAAAATACACACACGTGTCTATTGATCTCTTCCTTTGTCTATGAAGGAAAAAGCCATCTGGTGGTTCCTCTGACTAATCGAAAAATTAATCGATCGTTGGCGTGTTGTCTAGCCGAAAAGGGTAGTAGGACGCGCTGCATAGTACCACCTCGTGTTTTGATCAAGATGAAATAAATGGCGTAGAGCCCACAAACGTTGGTAACTACATCTTGTAAATGTCTGGCGTTGTAGTTAACAGGCCGAGTAGAGTTTCTGGCTATAAAATTAATCAGGTCCGGGTGTGTAGGTGGTAGGCCGAAAGAATCAAAATATTCAAAAGTGCCAAGTCCATTATAATATAGAGCGACCCAGTGGTCACCGGGGCGATAGCTAGGGTCAGTGTTGATGACGAAAGCAGCCGTCTTGGTCGGATCGATGCGTAGAGGTAATTGGTCACGAGCTAAAACTTTAACGAGCCCAGTTCGTTTAACAAATATATCCGACAGGAAGATGGTCCGTATCTCGTCTGTATTCATCGTTTAAGTGGTGTAGTCTGTCAAAACTTGGCGCGATTTCGAGATCTCCAAGATCGAGTCTTGCTCGGCGTAGACGAGAACCTGTAATGGATCGGGTGTGACCTCGGAGAATTTAAGTTCTACTGAGACAGGGCCCGACTTGGCCATCTCAAACTGGTCACCGTCCAGTAGACTGGGGGTGAGGTCAAAGGCGTATAAGGCGTAACCGTTCTTAAAATGTCTATACTCGAGATCGTTACCGGCGTCTTTACCAACCAGTCCCATAGCTAGATTCGTCCTGAAGTAGGCTCTCACGTACTGGTTGTGCTCATAATCCATGGACAAAGGCTTGCCACTGACTGTTCTGCCGTCCGCGCTGACATTCAAATATATCAGAGCAAAGGTAGCGAAATTGAACGGATTAGACGTATACGACCCGTTAAAAGCGGTCGAAGTGACTAGACCAATCACGATCCGTGTGGGTGTTTGACTGAGAAATAGATTATCCAGCATGTGCGATAGCATACCTCTAGGGATAGAGAAAGTTTTCAGCCCAACTCGTTTCAAGGGGTACTTGGCATTACCTCGCACCAAGGCTTTTTCGTGGGCTAGAGAGACGGCGGGGTTTAATTTGGCTTTCCGGACAACCAAGGCTGCATAAGTTATAACAGATTTATAACCAGCGGTGGGGTCGTGTCCCAGCACGTTGAAGGCATCTTTAGACGGGGTGAGTTTTACTTTAACGGTCACACCATTTAACAGTTAACGATCTTGAGCAAAGATATCTGAATGTAAACGACCCATCATATCAATGTCCTGAGAACCAGCGGCTATATGTCGACGCAGTCTTAACCCATTGTTATTGTCACCAATTGTATCCGTAATAAAATTTGGCGTGTCTTTGTAAAACAGAGCCGATGTCAGATGGCCTCGTTTGGGTTCCTCCCCGTAATTCAACGTGGCTTCCAGGTAAGCTCTATAAGGGTAGGTGTTCTCGCTGGGTGTAATCAGCGTGTCGTTCAGTGAAACGTCGACTTGTGAGAATAAACTGTGCAGGTAATAGTTGATCGGGGTCACCTCTGCGTCAGCGGGTAATGCGCCGCCATTAGCTAACGTAATTTTGGCGCGCACGTGTAGAAAAGTATTGAACAAATCTAGATATTCTTCACCGTTTCCCGATATTACAAATTCCACCGGGGCTCCGGGGGCTAAGGCAGCCAATGGATGTATCTCCACAAATTGTCCCTCTTCTACGGCTGTCTGCGTTGGTGGTACGCTAAACAAATCTAGACCACTGTGAAGACACTCGCACGAGTTGGGGTGAATAAGCGTCATCATTCAAATATATCAGAGTACCGTCGCTTCTTCTGGTGAGAATGAGAAGGCCGAGCTCGGTTACTGCGTTTTATTCGTTTCGGCTCGCCAGGTGGGGCAGCTCTCGTTTTTCTTTTTCTTCTAATACCGCTACCCGATTGGTTAGTGGTGAGGTGTTCAACCGATCCCTGTAATAAACGCTGACCTGACTCCTTGGCTCGTTCACGAAATGGCTCACCAACATTTCTGCCGGCTAACGCATCGCTCGCGACCTGTAGACCGGTGCCAAGCCCTTCTCTGAGTAAAGCTTTGCCTCCAGTTTTTAACCACGGGAGAACCATGCGACCGAGCCCGCCGAAAAAACTACCCAAACCATGTCCTCTTTGACTTCTACCTCCGATAAACACTGGCATCCCGTGGCCAGCTTGGTTGCAGTAAAACTCCTCATACATTTTGGGGTTTCGTCGGATGGGTACGTGTCTCACCATTTTTCTAGTCAAAATCAAACCGTCTGTGAGTTCGGAAGTGGAGTGTCAACACCGAAACTCCGCTAGTGAATGGGATAGTCTTACCCTGATCGTCAGTTAAAAGGATTTCCACCGCGTCAAACGAAAAACGGCTCAGGGGTACGTAGTGTGGTTGTCGTAAATCATAAAAACCAAAGCGGTAGTCCTATCCAAATTAGGGACAATCCGTAACAAAGGGACAGAGGCATCTCCAACCGGTCTCACCGCTACGAGGTCGCAGTACACGTATACATTTTTCATGTCGCTATTCATCTGTACTTCGGTCTCGCCTCGTAGTATTGGGTCGATGTCTGTGGCGAGCGAGGTGGGAAAGCCTAACATGTGTTTCAACGTCTCGCTAATTCTAACTTCAACCTCCGGATCATACAGATTCAAGGTGGCCTTATTATTGTTAAAATGGAATCTAACTCGGGCTTTTTCATCCACATCCGTGGCTAAAAGCAAACGATTCAATTCGTCGATCAGCGTGTCGGGTGACGTGTATAGACCTGCGGGTAACGTGAGTAGTATAGACTCATCTTCTTTGTTGGGAAAGTAATGTATCCATACATCATCCTGTAGCACGTTAAAATAACTTTTGGGAAATTGAATCTCAACCAAACCAACCTCGTAACGCGAAGTCAAGTCTATAGTCTGCGGCAATTTGACGAAAAAGTGACCGGCGTTATTGTTTGGGTATATTTTCATCGAGGCATTGCTGGGTAAAGTCACGTAAAAACTCATCCTATCTTAGGGTTAGGTAACATGTAACCCAGACAACTGCTCATTAAGGCGATCCAAAACTTGCCGTCTGGTCCCTCTGCGTTTCTCCGACTCAGATTGAATAACGAGACCCCAATGACGACGTATATAACGATCATCTTACAGATGAAAACGATCTCTAGTCGCGGGACTAGTTTCCCCAAAAAAGGCCAGAACGAGGTTCTCGCGGTCTTGGGAGGGGGTGGCCGCAAAACTGGGGTGCTCACTTCTTCTTCAATCTCCACCAGTCTCGATAGTTTTTTGGCGGAAATCCAGCTGTTGAATGACGAGTTATAACCGAACCATTTGACTAAATACTCTTTTACACCCATGACACCTCGGCGTTCTTGCGAAATGGACTCGATTCGATAAACTATCTTGTCGCCGACTCGCTGCAGCTCTTCTTGGTAAAAAGAACCTTTCAGTTTCTCACCCGAATCATCTTTAAGGACGTATGTGACCGGTCTTGTTTGGTTTAGTCGACTGACCGTAAACAGTTCTTCTGTCCACGCCTGTGTATAACCCTTTTTAAAAGTTTGTCTGGCTTGGGCAATCCGCACGCGATCACCGGCTTTAAAATAGACTTTTCTGCCGACGACGTCAGGGGTCGAATACAACGTATGCCACACCTCTTCTTGATTGCTCGGAGTAACTTCCACCGGTGCCATCTTAATACTCCGGTGATACGAATAATTGTTGTTGTGGACCAGTTGGTGTATCACGTCGACGTAGCGAAGAGTGTTGGTTTTGGTAAAGTAACGGCACGTTTTTTCTTTGAGGGTTCGATTAAACCTCTCGACAGTAGCTGCCTTGGTATCCTCATTCTCCGTAGTGAAGAAATGGTCACCTTCGTCTTTAAGAAACTTTAAGAATGTTTTGTTGACGAACTCACTGCCTTTGTCTGTTTGAAAATTTATCGGTTTGCGACTGGTAAAAATTGTTTTTACCGCTGCTACCAAAGCTGTCCCAGTCTTGTGTTTCAATGGAACAGCCCAAGCGAATTTACTAAACACGTCAATACACGTTACTAGATAGGAAAACCCATCGTTGAATTTCTTTAAACCTCGCAAGTCAATTAAATCAGCCTGGAACTGTTGGTCGATACCACCCACAATGGTGGTACGTCGTTTAAATTTTCTGCGCACCGGTTTGTGTAAGGTGTAGGTGTCCTGATGACCTAACCACTCTTCAATTTTTTTACGAGTAAGTTTGGTGCTACGTTGTAAGGTGCCGATTCCGCCATAGGACCCGGGTCATTTTGGATCGTAGTAATGTTGTTTTAAAAGCTTATTCACTTCTTTGGCCATGCTTCCCACTTTGGTGTTTTTTTCCTTCTTCTGAGCGAATACGACGATGTTTCTCGCAATTTACTGGCAACCACCTTTTTTCGCTTAGTTGGTGTGACGGGTTGGGACTGAGGCTTTTTGTCAACGACCTCATCTTTAAGTACAGCGGGTTGTTCGCTGGGAGGTTTCGATTCGTTAAGTGGAAACTTAATATCCACGTGGCCTAGAGGTACGTGACTGTACTGTTCTAGTCTATTCAAATAACGCTGCAGTGTTTGCTGATATAGTCTAGCTTTGTCACCCACTGGCAAATCTTCTCGCTCCAAGACTAGTTGCATTTGAGTATCCAACTCTCCCAAGTTATGTCTTAGAGCATCTGGTGGTCTATAAGGTTTTTGAGCCTCTAACAAACGAGGATCCATCAAAATCATTTTCTTAGCCATCTAAAAGAGCCCTCTTAGTACAGTTAGTATTGGAGTTAACAACGCACCCAAGAATCCTCCAGTTTGTAAAAATTGTTTTCGTCTTTTGAGCGACAATTTTCTCTTGGTAAGCGCTCGCAGGGTGTTTTTGTAACGACGCATAGGCTCTTCTGAGGGCGTGTCAGTGTAACGTTACCTTTTAATACGTTGTGACAACATTCACAGAGTGTTCCTACCAGCTCGGGTGACGCTGTTTTCATAACAGCCTTGATGACTGGTGGTTTGGCCGTACCTAGAAACTTTAACATATCAGCATGTCTTTTTACCTTTTCTCCCATTTCGTTATTTCGGTACGTAGACAATTTGCTGTTCGTGTGGGAATATGTGGGTGCGTAAACGCAGAGTGTCTGGTGTTTCTTGACGAAGGTCGATTACAAAACAGCCGTGTGGGGTCGACGTCGCGTCTTTAAAACTTTCTTGGACATAGGCAGTCCGACCTTGGTACATCTGTTTGGCTAGATTAACAATCTGCGATCCATCGCGTGGCTTTTTGAAAAGCACTATATAATGAGAATTCAAACTAATGGTTCTGTGTTCTTTGTTATGGGCAAATAAATTTTGCACAATATATATTACGCTTAAATTTTTATGATGACTGGTTTTTGTGAATAATTTAGTTACTCGCTCATCTGTCTCAGTCATCAAATCATCGATAATTACCAAACGTTTCTTATCACCTGTCCACTGCTCAATGTCCGGCAGTCCTTCAATAAACTGAACGCCAGGCATCGAATTGTATACGGGTTAGTATTCCCCATAATACCATAAAATTTCGTCAGGTATAGCTGTCACCATAACTCGAATATGTTTTAAGAAACGCTGTACAAAAACAGTTTTGCCACTAGAAGTAGGGCCTGAAATTAACGCCGTGAAAGGGTGCACCCAACGCGGGTCCATAGCTAACAATGATAACTTACACTTACAGACAGTTATTTTATATCAAAGACACAACGTGAGAACCCCTTTTCAACAACGTAAGAATCGTGCTAATAATCACGAGAATCACTGTGTTTTCAACAATGTAAGAATCACTGCAACATCTTAAAAAAACAATATTTCAAACCATCCGTTACTCACACACCTATTGGTGTAAACACAATAACGTGAACCATTGACAACACATATAACCACAACCCATATATAACAATATTAAAGATTTGTTTATTAAATTTTGTTTTTAAAGAGTGATCTAATAAAGTGTTAAGTTCACACAGACAATATATATTTTTACATACAACACTAACAGACAGTTCTATTTTGTTCAAAAAATTGTTCAAACTTGTCTTCAACCAAATTATTCACATCTGCTGTGCGTTATTAATGTTCGTGTAATGACATTCTCGATAATCCACCATTGTAACAAAGACGTGAATTCTGAATATTTGCTTGGACACGAGTGGTACGTTGTTTAACAGATCAAATGTAAAATAAGTCATATTTCGACAAGGGAATATGATTTTTAGCAACATCTGCTACTAACTAAACATGCCCGTAATGAAATTGCATATCGATTCCGTTATTTGTTCACAATGTCGTACGTGCAGATCTCTGACACACACGCACGCTCGTCTGTCATTCGATCTTATATGAATGAAATTAGTAGGAAACATTTCCCGATCAGGCGAGTAATTAGACAAACACAGATGCCCTGTAATTAAACATTCGCGTGATGATCGATAGCGAGTTTCAGCGTCGAACAAAACCGTTAGTTCTCGATTTTCGCAGCTGCATATCTGTAGTAGAATTTTTTATAAAAGAAATTGGCTTTGTTTAATTGTATTTTCCGAACAGGCGAGTAATTAGGCAAACACAGATGTGGATTTTTTCATGACCAATTAAACAACGAGTGAAAAATGGTAAATTAGCTTCTTTTCAAAAACGTACTACCTACGTTCTATCGTTCGAACCAAATCACCACGAAAACCTATCGCGCGTATGAATACACAAGCGATTCTTTGTGTATTCAGACGCGGGGACTTTTTTTTATTGACAAGTCTGTTGATATAACCAACAATTGTGTTAGATATCTCTCATTCTGTAACCAGCCCTCGTTCAGTTCTGATCAGTCGTTTAGAAAAAATCAGACGTTGAGACCAAGAAACATCCTTCTGAAAACAAGACAACGAAAAGTATGTTATTCTGTTTTATTCGTATTTTGTGTTAAATATTTCTATCGTTTTTCTGTATTTAAAAGATATATGTCTGTGAGTGTTTAAGCGTATTCTGTGGAAAAAATATATGGTTGCGTCTTTGTTGTTTTTTCGCTAAGCATGTTTTCTTAACAGTCAGAGACTGGAAAAATAACCTACGCAAAGTTCTAAATATGTATGTGTGTATTCGTCTGTTTTTTCCCTATAATAATACTAGGAAGTTAAAATATATATTTTACACATAAATGTTATATATTTTTATATAGCTGTTTTCACTAGGTTATATACCCTAAATAACTTTAAAAAATATCTGTTTTGGTTGTTTTTTCGGTACTCTGTGTTAGGGTGATAAATATCTACATCTCATGTCTCTATTTAATAAAAATTATAAAAAAAAGTTTTAGTTCTTTGCTTGTATTCTTGTGTATTCGTTAAGCGTACTCTATGTTAGGGTGTTAAATATCTCTATTTTTAAAATATGGTTGTGTGTGTTTGTCTTTTCGCTAGGTAGTGTTGTTAAGCTTTTTTCAAAGTTATTATGTCTAGACTAATAGGTATGTTAATAATATTTGTTTGTTAAGAGGTTAAACCGATTTATTTGTTATGTGCTAGGCACAGTCTAAGTTCTGCAATATCTTTGCTTCCACAACGCGCGTGGGGCATGTCTGATATGTTAACATAACAATTAATAAAATATAAAAAGAAAAATACAGAAACTGTCTGATAACTCAAAAAAGTTAATAAACACTATATCACATTAAAACATACGAACTCTTTCATTGAATAAGCCTGTTTATAATGAAGAGTAGTCGTGTGTACACCTGTCTGTCTATTTCTCTCTCTTTCTCTATCTCTATCTCTCTCTCTCTCTCTCTCTCTCCCTTTCTCTCTTTCTCTCTCTCTCTCTTTCTCTCTCTCTTTCTTTCTCTTTTTCTCTCTTTCTCTCTATCAGATTGTCTGTGTTTTATTTAACTGTTTGATACATATATATGTATTTAATTTTATGTGTGACTAACTTGTTTTTGTTCCTACTCAACAGATGGAGTTACCTCAAAACAAGAACTGTGGCTACATCTGTGTGCAATGCAGTCGATCTTTTACGAGGAATCGTGACCTAAATCGGCATATGACAACGGTTCACGTGGAGCCCCGTTACGCCTGTCGTGTCTGTCCTCAAAAATTTACCAGTCCTGAGGCATTACAACACCATATAGCTCTCGAACATGGAACAGGGGCACCAAGATCAGAAACATTGTTGGTACAAACCACTACACAAACACATCATACAGACACAGTGGTACCAAACACATCAGTGGGGCACAGCCTCATGTGTACCCGGTGCAACAAAACTTTCACCAGACGTGACAATTATTCACGACATATAAAAACAGTGCACTCACTGACTCTGTTTTCCTGCGAGATCTGTGGGAAAACCTTTTCTCGTGGTGATAGGTTGTGGGTTCATACACTACAGCGTCATGCCTCTGTCCCAACACCACACTCATTCCCCACATCAGGTGCCACGTTAGACTCATCATCATCAACCTCGAGAATGCCAACAGCGCACCAACAGACACTAAGAGCGGGTGCCACAACAGACTCATCATCATCATCAACCTCGAGAATGCCAGTAGCGCACCAACAGACACTAACAGCCGGTGCCACAACAGACTCATCATCATCATCATCAACCTCGAGAATGGCAGCATCAGGACCCACTTCAACACCCATCCCATCGTCTTCTACAAATGCTGCAGGCCAGATTAACCCACTCAAACGAACAATACCCAGTACCCACCAAACCCATATAAAGAAACCCCGCTTATCTTCTGAAGAAGACAGCTTAGTTGACCTACCGTCTGACATAAGACAGAAATATATTGACAACTGGCAAGCCATCAAAAACATTCCAACAAACACAAATACCTGTCCACATTCACTTTCTTTCACAGACCAGAACAAAACATCGAATGGCTTTCCTTACTCACACCAATCTTTGCACAACAGACAAAAAGATTCAAGATAAACTACAGTTTTCACATCATCTTACGCCACAGAGAAACAAACGAATTACGTTTTTTTCATGCGTCTCATAATAATACGTGTGTGTTAGAACCGCCTCACTTAGTCAACAACATTACAGATTTCAAATCTTTTGTCTCACAATTACACGACAGCGACATTCTTACACACGCTCAATTAAACAGACCAAACACAAAATATTTTGTCGAAACAATCCCAGCTACTCCTTTCTATATATACCATCTTCAAGACTTTCAAATTGGCTGTTTATTACAAGAAATATCATCCTTCATCACCGAAAATAAACACATCAACACATTACAACACGATTCACATTCAAAACCTTACAGTGATAACTTTTGCTTTTTTAGGTGTCTGACCGTGTTTAGGGGTGCACCTGTTACAGATGTTAGAAAACCCACGCGTCGGCTCGTCGAACAGTGGCAAACACAGCAGGGACTAACGTCCCTCATTGATTTCCCCGGGGTTAGTTTAATCGATATTCCAGCCTTAGAAAAATGTTTTAATATAAATATTGACGTTTTCGAGTTTGACGACGCGGAAAACCTGACACCCAAACTTAGAGGTAGTGATAGTTTTCCAGATACTTTGCGTCTTTTAATGTTTAAAAACCATTTTATGTATATTGCAGATATTGATAGGGCGAGTCATTCTTTTGCGTGTCCCAATTGCGATAAATTGTGGAAGATTTATAAGTTTATGGTGCGCCATGAAAAGACCTGTGCCGGCTCTAAGAAAAGGGAAATTTTTAAAGGTGGTGTGTATAATCCACCAGAGACCATTTGGGAAGCGCTCAATGAGCTGGGAATAGATGTAGATACAAAATTTGTCTTTCCCTACCGGGCAACTTTTGACTATGAGTGTTATTTTGATAACACGGTAGTGCCCAGTGGTAACGCCACTACATACACAGCCAAACACATCCCCCTGTCTTGCTCGGTGGCTTCTAACGTCCCCGGTTTTGAAGCCCCCGTGTGTTTTATCACAACGGGTGATCCACAAGATTTGGTTAATAGGATGGCTGATTATCTGATCAAAATTTCCGAGGGAGCTTACGAGATTTTGCGTGCGTATTTTGACGACGTATACACACAACTCGAGGCTTTAGAGAAGCTAGGAAAGTCAGAAGGGCTCCTTGACAGACTCGATAATTATTTACAGGAACTACCAGTACTAGGGTTCAATTCTGGCAAGTATGACGTGAATGTGATCAAACCGTACCTCATCAAATATTTCATGTGTGAAGAGTTCAAATTTTTAGTCAAGCGAAATAATAATTTTATGTGTATTGCCACTCGCGAGTTAAAGTTTTTAGATATAATCAATTACTTAGCCCCCGGTTTTAGCTATAGCAAGTATCTAGCGGCGTATAACGTTAAAGAAACTAAAGGATATTTTTGTTACGAATACATAACAGATTTAGCAAAATTAGACGAAACGGCGTTACCACCCCACTCGGCATTTTTTCCGCCCTTAAAAACACTAACATTTCCGTCGACGAGTACGCCGAATGTCAGAAGGTGTGGGCCGATAACCACATGACCACGTTGCGTGACTTTCTCACATGGTACAATAACAAAGACGTGGTCCCCTTCCTGCTGGCGTTAGAACAACAAGTTAGTTTTTACGCGCACCTAGGCGTAGATATGTTCAAAGACGCGATTTTCGTGCCTGGTGTCACGTTAAAATATCTCTTCAAAACCCGCCCATCCAACGTCTCTTTTTCGTTATGCTGCGAGCGGGAGGCAGATTTGCACAACACGTTGCGCCAAAACATAGTCGGGGGAACCTTCCATTATATTTCATAGGCTCCACGAACAAGGCAAAACGCGCATTAGAGGTGGCAAAATGGCCCAATGCATTAAAGGTTTTGATGCCAACGCCCTTTATTTGTGGGCGCTAATGCAAAAAATGCCCACTGACTTTCCCGTTAGACGACACAGGGAGGATGGTTTCAAGCACTACAAACTCCATAAATATACCGTGCAGTGCCGCGACTGGTTGAGCTGGGTCTCACACCAAAATAAAGTGGTTTTGAAAACCTAGTTTAACGGTCGTGAAATGTCGTTGGGTTATATGTGCATTAGGGTAGATGGTTGGGACAAATACTCTCGTTCCGCCTACCAGTTCCACGGGTGTCTTTTCCATGGCCACCCTGACTGCCCACTAACCGCCAGTCGTGACGTTAACCCAGTCAAAAAAAACCTTTGACTGAATTGTACGCAAAGACGCTGGAAATTGGTTCTTATTTGAGGTACGAGTGCGACGTCGAATTGGTAGAAATGTGGGAATGCGAGTGGCAAGAGTTGAAGAAAACCGATCCATCAATCCGTCGTTTTCTGAGCGCCACCTTCCCGACCGTGAAACCCTCGTACACCAAATACCGGTATCCATTAACAGAAAAACAGATTCTCGCCTCTGTGTTAGACGAGACCTTGTTTGGCCTAGTCGAGTGTGACATTCATGTCCCCGACTCCCTAAAAGAACATTTCTCGGAAATGACGCCCATTTTCAAAAACATTGACGTCACGAGAGATGATATTGGGTCTTTCATGCGGGAATACGCCGAGAAACACAAGCTTCTGACTACCCCCAGACGGACGTTGATCGGGAGTTATGTGGGCAAAAAGATTCTGTTGGCGACACCTTTGCTTCGATGGTACTTGACCAAAGGATTAGAAGTCACCTGTATTTACCAGGTGATTGAATATGCACATGTGACGTGTTTTAAACAGTTTGGGGACACTGTTTCGAACGCGCGTCGACAAGGTGATACAGATCCTGCCTACGCCATAACCAGCGAGACCATGAAACTGTTGGGTAACGCTTCCTATGGTAAGACATTGACCAATAAGGCGAAGCACGTGGATGTCTCATACACGATGGGAGAGGATACGTCTGACCTAATAAACTCCCCCCGATTTAGGAAAATGACGTTAGTGACGGACGACATTTTTGAAGTAGTAAGACTTAAACAAACACTTAGTTGGGACCTGCCCGTGCAGATAGGTTTTTTCGTGTATCAGTACGCGAAATTGAGAAGGTTAGAGTTTTACTATGACTGCTTAGATAAATTTGTAGATAGGTCAGACTTTCAGTTGTGCGAGACAGACACCGACAGTCTTTACTTGGCCCTTAGCGCGAATAACTTAGCGGACATTGTTAAGCCCGCTATGCGACGCGAATTTTACAGTACCTACCACCAGTGGTTCCCCGCCGAAGTATGCCCCGAACATAGACCCGTTTTCGTCGCTACCGAGGGTAAAACGCGCGCCGTTTGTCAGAAATGCCGCGAACAAATATTATTCGACAAACGCACACCGGGTCTTTTTAAATTAGAATACGAAGGCAGCGGGAGGATTTCGCTGTGAAGCAAGACTTATCACTGTTTTGGTGATTATGATAAGACCACCACAAAAGGTTTGAGCAAACACCACAACAAAATCGACAAAAATACATTCTTAGAAGTACTCAACACACAACAAGCACAGGGCGGGAAAAATATTGGATTCAGAGCAAACAAATCCTCCATCTACACATACGAACAACACCACAACCACCCTGTCTTACTTTTACATCAAACGACAGGTACATCCCGATAACGTCACCACATCACCCCTCAACATCTAAACTCTCTGTCTTCCACTATGTACACAGATACCTACAGGTATATACAACACACACCTCTCTATTTTTTACGACGTGACGACAATGTGACGACACATATCCCTCAAGGTCTGGCCTGTAACTGTACCCCGGTGTTATATTATATTTCTTACTGTGATAATATTACCATATACACACTGTCTTTCCAATTTAAATATGTATATAACAAAGTACTGCACATGTCACTATGTGTTATTTGTCAATATATACTCATATTGCTATTTGAATAAAATATATGCAATTGAAAACGAAAACAGAAATTATCAAGAGACTAGGACAAGGTGAAACTGTGTCTTCACTTGCGAGGATTTTCAATGTTGGGAAAGCTACCGTCTCTGACATCAAAAGTAACAAGGATAAAATTATGAGTTTTGCATCGAAATTTGATAGTGAAAATGGGTCGAAGAAACGTAAAACCATGAGAAATGCGAAAGATGTGAACTTGGAAGAGGCTTTATATATATGGTTTGTGCAAAGAAGAAGCAAAGGGGAACCTATCTCTGGTTCTCTGTTGTGTGAAAAGGCACTTCAGTTCAACAATCAACTTGACGGTCCTCCTGACTTTAAGGCTAGCCAGGGATGGTTAAGAAACTTTAAATCTCGTCATGGCATACGAGAATTGGAGATTCAAGGGGAATCTTTATCTAGCGATGCAACTGCCGCTAAAAATTTTAAAGAAACATTCTTGGCTTTTTTGGAAGAAGAAGGTTATTCACTCGATGATGTGTATAATGCCGATGAGACTGGCATATACTGGAAATCATTGCCTCAAAAATCACTTGCATCTCAGCGCGAAGCAGCTGCCCCTGGGTTTAAAAAGTGCAAAGAGAGAGTAACAATTTTGGTAGCCGCGAATGCCAGTGGAAGTCATCGTTTACCGGTGCTAATGATCGGCAAAGCCAAAAAACCACGTTGTTTAAAGAATGTGACATGTCTCCCATTGTGTTACAAAGCACAGAAGAGTGCTTGGATGAATAGTGAAATATTTCTTGATTGGTATACAAATCAGTTCATCCCAAATGTGAAGAGGTTGAGAGAACAAGAAAAGAAAACTGGAAAAGTAATTCTTCTACTGGACAATGCACCATCTCATCCAGAGACGGATACATTGAATGCAGGTGATGCAAATTTTAAAGTAATTTTTCTGCCTCCCAATGTAACAGCACTGATTCAACCAATGGATCAGGGTGTTATAGCAAAGCTTAAAAAGATGTACAAGAAGGAAGTCCTGCGTCGTTTATTGTTGGCTGAAGATGAGGAAAGTGTGGTGGCGTTTTCCAAAAAGCTTAATCTCAAAGACTGCTGCTATATGTTAGCTGATGCTTGGACCACACTGTCACAAGATAATCTCAACAAGGCTTGGAGTAGATTGCTTGGGAAGAAAGGAGGAAATGAAACTACTGCAGTGGACACAAATGATGATTGTATAAATGAAGTTGTGGAACTGTTTCAAGAAATGCCCGGATTTTCGGACTGTGACAAAGATGATGCACACATGTGGCTAGAAGATGATAATGATTCTGGTTTTCAGTTTTTGAATGACGAAGAAATTTTGTCTTTTGTGCAAGAAGAAAACCAAATACATGTAGTGACCGATGATGAAGACTCCTCAGAAGTACACGATGTACTTGTAGATTATGAAGAAAAACCAAAACGTCGACCAAGTCCTGAAGAGGCCTTTATAGCACTAGAAACAGCGATGGCTTGGTACGAGCAAGAAGATGACAGCTGTCCTACACAGCTTCTGCTGTTGAAGAGAATGCGGGACTTAGCAGCCAAAAGGAGACTATCCAGTTTGGTGCAAAAGAGGATTCCTCATTATTTTAAATAGTGGGCTACATCTGTGCAAGTACATGTATACGTAAGTTGCGCCTGGTTTTGAATCGTTTGTAATGTTATTTTGAAAACATTTCTCTTTCTTAACAAAAATAATTAATACAAGTAGTACATGCACTGCAGTGTAATAAAAGATTTTGGTGATACAGTGATCTAATACAGTGTGGGTATTATTATTACAGTACAAGTAAATATGTTTTATAGTGTATTTTCCTTGTGATGGTTAATTATTTTTAGAAATATGTGTACATGTACTCGATACATCATGTAATCCAATTATCCGAACATTTGATTATCCGAACGATGCTCGGTCCCATGGGGTTCGGATAAATGGAGTTCTACTGTATATGTATATCGTATAACTGTTGTAAAATATGTCTAAATATATCGTATAACTGTTGTAAATATATATCGTCTTCTTATTGTCTACTTCCTATTATCTAAATATATGTCTAAATATATCATCTTCTTGTTATCTAAATATAACGTCTTCTTGTTGTCTCAAGTCTAAATATAGCGCCTTCTTGTTGTCTAAATATATCTCTATATAACACCTCCTGCGCGCCACCACATTTTCCTTATATAAAATGTCACGCGCCTCCACAAAGCGCCTCCACATTTCCCTTATATAAAAAGTCACGCGCCTCCACCCGTTTTTGCTATATAAAAGTCACGCGCCTCCACAAAACGCCTCCACAATGCTAACCGTTTGGTACATTGTATACTACTTTCGTACAAGTAAACTTGAGCATCATAACAAGACATTTGCTGTATAAGAAGTGTTATGGCTTTACTCACATGATTTTAGTCGCACTGGAAACCAAGGCGGGGTAGGTACTTCATTTTCACAAAAATATTCCAATATTTCTAAAAAAGTGTAGGGCCCCCGTTTGCCGCTAAACATGCTTTGCAACGACATCTCACACAGTAAATAAGCCTTCTGATGTTGTCTTGAGGAATTCTCTGCCACTCCTGCTGAAGGGCCTGGGCTAACTGCTTAAGAGTCTGTGGAGCGGCTGGACGTTCTTGGATGCGTCTATTCAGGAGGTCTCACAAATGCTCAGTAGGAGACAGTCGGGGGACATATGCGGCCACGGTAACGTTCGGATATGCTGCATCTGAAGGTGATCTTGGACGACGCCAGCACGGTGAGAACGTGCATTGTCATACTGGAAGATGAAATCTGGTCCGTGCCGTTGATTAAATGGCACAACGATAGGCTCGATGATGTTGTGACGGTAGTAGAGCCCTGTGATATTGACCTGGCATATGTGAAGGTCGGTCCTGTCATTCATACAGATGCCTGCCCACACCATTACACTGCCACCTCCATAACGGTTGTGTGCAACAGTTGCAGGAGGCTGGTAACGCTTACCTCGCCGTCGCCAGACACGTTTTCGACGATCATGAAAATCCAAAACGAAACGGGACTCATCAGAAAACATCACTGATGCCCACTGTTGATTGGTCCACCGATTATGACGTTGGCACCAATCCATTCTTGCTCGCCTGTGTTGTGGTGACATGGGCAAAGCTACAAACGGTCTGCGTGAGGCCAGTTGCACTTAGCGCAAACGGTTTCGTACTGTCTGAGTTGAGACCCGGATCCCAGTGGTCTGTTGAAGGTGTTGCTGAAGTTGAGTAGCATTTAGAGTCCGAGTTCTGATGGTCTGAGTAACAAGAAGTTAATCTTGGCGGCGTGTAGTGACTCTTGGGCGGCCAGTCCGAGGCAGATCAGCCACTGTGTGGAAATTTTGATACATGTTCCACAGTCTGCTGACAACTGACAGTGAAACATTGAGGTTCCGAGCAACATCCACTTGCCGACTTCCGGTTTGCAACATGCCTATGTCTATCCATCTCTGCTGTTCTGTCAAACGTTCCATGACGAAGAAAAGAAATATTTACAACCATTAAAATACGAAATCCACTCTTTTGTAAAATAATACATACTGTGGTGGGTTTTGATGTCATGAAATGTTGATGTTATGTTTCCTTATTGTACTGAATGAGGCCAGCTGTGAATTAGGGTTGAGTTATCAGGTTACCTTGCTGCTACCACCTTATGGCCTCAAGCAGACTTATTCTTGACTAGTATGAATGATAGCTACGTCTAATGTCTAGGGATATGCAAGTGTGGTGTGATGGTACTTTAACAATAATACGCCTCTACACAAACAAGTATTAAGGTCTATGATTAAGGAAATAACACCTCGGGTAAATTTGTACAATTAATAATTTTCTGTATGATTTATTTGGTCCTGAACCTAGTATTCTTCTGGTCAGAACTTTAAAAATGAAAAGAATTCAAGATATATACAAAATGTAAATTTTAGACCCACATGGACAAGTGTCCAAACAAATACTGTTAAATTATATTAAGGTAGAAGGATACCTTGATAGGGTAAAAAACTCAAATTTTCCTTTCAGAATCAAACAACCATGGGTATAGTGTTAGTATGGACTTAAAATGTTTGTCCACATAATGACCTCATTAATTATGCAAATTAGCTATCCAATATGGCCGCCGTAGTGAATAAATTATACACCTTTTTTAAAACATCATAACTATGTTATTTGTATAAGAATCTGACTGAAACTTGGCAAATTGAATTATTATATATAGCGTGAGGTGGTGAACTAAAATGACAGATTGACTGAAAGGTTAATTTTTAATGAATTTTCAAAATTTATATTTCTGGAATGTTTGATATTTGTGCCTCATTATATATGCATGATGGTCATAAAACTAAAACTTTGAAATCAATTGTATCCATTTTAGGTCAGAATCTGTAAGATTATATGACAACCAACTGTGTTAATTTTCATGTCAATTGAATGTACAGATCCAGAGATATCTTGTTTCAAAGATCACCAATTATGCTAAAAAGACAATTCCGAGAAAACAAAGAAAAATAGAAAAAGAACTCACAAAATGAAGTTTAATTAGCTCCTGTTGAATAAAGGTCTCCTTCTACTGCAGCTGCAGTGTCTATAAATCCCCTTTTCAGTGCTCTCAGGGTCTTTCCATTGCAATGTCCTTACTTGCTGAATAGATCCTGTGCAGCGTTCTCCTGAATGCTTTCTTTGCCATGGGTTGACTTGTGTTCATGTATATCAAAAAATTCTGCAGCGCACTGTGGCCTTTCCCAATAGAACGCACAAATGCCACCATTCGCACATTTACTTCTTTGTTTGTGAGTAGCTGAAGATGAAACACCAGAAGTATTGAAATTGGCACAGTTTGTGCACTTGATACTGATTTCATGACAAAAGCCATTCCGAGTCTCTTCAACGATCTCACAGGTCAGTGAGTACTGATAACATTTGTCACATCTAAAGTTAGCGCATAAAAACCCAAACAGTAGTTTTACATCCATAAGGATAAACCCATTTCCTCTGATGTCATTTTTAGCTTGTCCTTCACTTTCTTTGACCGTTATGACCTTTATTTTCTTTGCTTGGGAGAACAGAGGCTTTATAGCGTCACTATCGACAATAGGTGTCTCATTTTCAGGCAACGGTTTGTTGGTGTACACGCCTCCCAGTCTTTGTCTTATTTCCCATTGTGAACAAAAGAAGCTCTGCTAACTACTATTATACAGAATCAGTATAAAACTAGCAATAAATAGAGTTGATGTTGGTGAAAATGCACAATGCATGTAACAAATGTTGAAATTTACGATCAAAGCTTTCTAGACATACACTTTTGAAAAATTCATAAGAAATCATTGAGTGATTCCCCGTGGAAAAATTATAAATATCTTTTTCCTGTTGCCCAAGTATAATTATAATTTCGCAGTTTTACAATTACGCACCTTCATGTTGGGTCATTATTCATATGGTAACCAACTATAAACATTGGTTGCTATGCAAATCACTCAAGGGGGTGTGTGTAGAAAAACACTGATTCCTATCAAACCGGAGTATCTCTACGTTTCTATGAATTATTTTTAGTTCAAGAACATGTTGACGATGATTTAAAGCATGAAAATGAAAATTATTGGATTTTTATTTTTTTAAAAGATTTTTGGGTATCCTTCTACCTTAATAGTGTTACTAAAATCTGTCTATTACTGGTTTCTAACACTGGATGGCTGTTTGGGATTCTTATAATCACTGCCAGTCTCTTTAAAATACACTGTCACTGTTTATTTCACAAGAGGAATATTTTATTTCTTGAATACAGGGGTATGCTGCTCTTATAGCTGATGTACTGTTAGGGTACCAGATATTTCACTTATCTGGCCTCACTGGAACTGTCTGAATCCTTTCTGCCGAATGACCACTGCTCCAAAAGTAATAGGGGGGATACTGGCGACCCCTATCACTATTGGACTCCAAAACTTCTCCACGGCTTTCACATAGAACTCTGGCACCGGACTAGTGCCAGATAAGACCCTGTAATAATGAAACAATGTCTCCTGGTTGATATCTTACTTAGACTGTGTGTTATATACAAAAGAGCATACATAAGAAATAAAGAGCTGGGTCATATCCAATGGACCAATCCAGCACATCCATTCCACAGTGTGCCAGTATTGTTCACATGTCTCTCCTACAAAGGCGGCACTGCATCTGCAATAATATTATTAATCTTTCTTTTCTACCATACAATGGGATAGGTGAGCTGTGTCCCTCTGGTCACCTAAGAAAACATTTTATTTCACAAAACATGTGCATTTACAAAACTGGCAATGTGTTTTATCTTAATTCTCCTTCAGGCCCTGCACAAATCAGCTTGGGACCTGATTACTTAGTCGTGATGGCAGCAACTCTCACTCACATTTTTAAACAAAAGATATATGAATAATGTCGGTCTTACCAGGAATTCAACGGAAAAAAAAACACAGGTACGTTGAATAGCAGATTCCAGATATACTGCTGGCTGGACTGTGATGCCTATTACTTTCATATATATTTGCTTTAATATGGCTAATCACTTTTCTTCAGAAATACACAACGTCCTGCTCTCGGGACTATCTTCTACAAATGGCGTCAAGCCTTTGAATTTTCTCAATAATATGAAAGGCTTTGGCCAATAAACGAACGACAATTTTGAAATTTGAAATTAAAAGCAAAAACAGACTTGATTTTGGACACAACCAAGTTTTTTTCCTCTCTCATTCTTAGATTTCTACTGCTAAATATATTTGGTGTTAAGCCATCCCATAATTTTTCTCCCCATTTTCTGCCCCTTTCTACAACAGACTACATATAACCTTTTCCTGCCTTTTTCAAGGACGCGTCAAAATGTCAACGTTAGTGAAAGTAAAACCGATCATGTGTTGGTCTGTCTGTACGAACAAATACAGTCTTTTGTCCATAACTTTATTTCTATCTGTCGGATTTTTGATTCGAAAGCATATTACCCATCAGAACAAGACCAGCTCTTAGACTAGCTAACTTTTATTATGCTAAACCTATTAATAAAATTTCCATATTTTTTCCATTTTGGTGTTCGTTGTTTTCTAAGTTTCAACTTCTTGAATGTTATAAAAAATCATCTCAGATCTTCCTTTTCCCCGGTAGAAAGTAATTATGCGTGTGTGTATATATATATATTTTTCCACAGTGTCTGTGGTTAGAAATATATTGGACTAGCGGGGTATTTTTAAATTTTCAAACTTGTGACATCGTTTTCGTCACAAGCTAACGGGATCGTCTCGCACTGTTGGCCCGAGTAGCTAATTCAAACCTCTAACACTTGACAAGCCGGCAGCACTGTCGTAACACGGTCTATTCTTCTCTCCATCTTTGTCTCCCTTCTCTTCCCTTCTCTCTCTCTCTCTCTCTCTCCTTTATTCTCATTAATTTTCATGTTACACTACGGTATTTTCGGCGCTGTAGTCAGCGTTTCTCTCTCAGACATCACGGCGCTTACTAATGGTTACTGAGCAAATATCGCAAACGCATCAACACCAGGTTATAACACATGGCCAGAGGATATACCTTAATTAAGAGTAAAAGGCGTCTTAAAGTCTAGAGATCCATTGCTTTATTGCACCTTATTTGAGGGACCTGACGGAAAACGCCCCAGTGTCAAATTTCATTGCATCAGCCAGCACGTGTATGCCTTCTAGGAGTAACCAGTAATTACGGGGCGGGGAAGCTTTCTCACGTAAGACGGTTCGCAACTGCGTCACACGAGCTCAGGTTCAGAGAGAGAATTTACGTGTTATTACGTCGGAATGATTTAGAACACGTGAGAAGAGATTCATAAAATCTAGAAGCTTAGACGAAAACTTCACTTACACGCCCGACTTCTGGGCCGAGTGCATCTACATGGCGGGGAATTCTACACTACAAGCACTTTGGTATTAAGACCAAGCGGTGTTGTATTCTTAATATTCTAAACACCATGAAACAAAATATGTTGAAAAGCACTAACATCATCATTAAACCTACACTCGATATTATACCATTTGTTCGGAAAAATAATCATATTAGGGGGGCAGATAATCAGAACTCATAAAAAATTCGAAAAGTTTACGATTGTATGAATAGGGACTGAGGTTGTTATGTTTTAGATAATGTGGAAGATAGTTCCAAAGATGAGCAGCAGAGTAAGCTAAGCTTTTCTTGAATAAGTCAAGCCTAGGCTTGGGCACTTGTATTTTGTTAAGGCGTTGACTGCGTCTTTCACTGTATTTGAACATTGGCCACAGATATGTTGGAGCATTCTGTGACAGGATTTTGTGAACAAATTTAGCTTTGTTGAACAGAAAGCGCTTTCTTAGAGGCAGTATTTTGAGATATTTATATAGATCTACACACTGTGTTTGGCAGTTGTCAGAAACTAGACGCACTGCACGCTTTTGTAGTGAATGGAGTCTTTTTGTGTTGGACATAGAACAACCATTCGGAGATGAATGGGATGGAGAGAAATAATTAATAAGTTCTTTCCGATTTCACCACAGTATATCAAAACTGCAGCATCCCAGATTGTGGAGCAATAGTCAAGGTTTGTTTGTATGTGAGATACATAGAAACAATTTTTCGTGCATCTTCATCTAGGAAATGTTTGATTTTAGCTAACTGGTAAACTTTCTGTGCCGTTTGCTTAGTCAGTGCATGAACATGTGAGTTACAATTAAGATGCTGGTCAACGACTATTCCTAGAGTTTTATGTTCATTAACGTTTTCAATTGGTGAGGTACCAATATAGATCTGAAGTGTTGTTTTTCTCAGAATTTTGTAATTTTTGTCTAGTTGATATTAACATGCACTTTGTTTTAATTATATTAATTAGCATGCGATTTCCGATGCTCCACTTAATCAGATTGTCTGTATCTTTTTGTAATGATAGTTCGAGTGTGTTGCAACTCGTATCACTCGTGTAGATAGTACAGTCATCAGCAAATAGGTCACAGGATGCGTGTTCGACGTGTAATGGAAGGTCATTAATGTATATGGCAAAAAGTAGAGGCCCAAGAATAGAGCCCTGAGGAACGCCGGTATTTATTATGGTTGGGTATGAGCAAGAGTTATTGTAAGAAACTACATGTTTTCTGTCTGACAGGAATGATTTAATTATCGTCACTAGTTGAAGGTTTACTTTTGATGTTTCTAGTTTTCTAATTAAAATAGCGTGATCTATCATATCAAATGCTTTTTTAAAGTCTACAAAAACTGCCCCACATATGTTATCGTTATTAATATTTAAGTGCCAGTTGTCAATCATCTTAGTTAGAGCTGTGTGACATGAATGTTTAGGTAAAGGCAGATAAAGGCAGTCCCATGGCAGAGATTGTCATAGGGAAATGAAGTGTTAGAAGCTTCATCATGAAAGATCCCACTTTTACGAGGTTAGGTGAACAGTTCCCTTCCTCGCCGCCTTTTCCTTCCCTAGCTTGAGAGCACAACTGAGTGCCCATTTACAGCTGGTAAACTGGAGTGTTCCACAGCCAGGTTTCAATTCCAAAACTATGTAGTTGTGCTACAGAAGAAAGCAACCTGATCGCTTGGCCAGTCGGTCATTCACTTTATCTATTTGTGTAATATAAATGTATTATATGTTATTGCTATTCATCATTGTGTGAAGGAACGGACTATGATTGTAGAACACAGTTCTTGGGAAAGAAGACTGACTAAACTAATTAACTCCTGAAGTTACATAGGTCTATGTTTACCTATCATGTCTTGACTGTGAGAAAGGAAGTCAGATGAATATAACATTAATATGCCTGACGTGTGACTGTATGAAAGTAAAGTATAAATATCTTATATAACATGGAAAGTTTGCCTGTAAACTTTAGATTGTATGTCATAATAGTCCTCTTATTGAATGAAAGAGGATAATAATTCTGATATGCCTGGTGTATGCGGTTTGAATGGGAATGATAGCTGTTCCCATATGACAGGAAGACTCATGAAGCCACATTTGTGTCTTCAGACTTTTAGGTTTCTGAGCGGACAACATTCGCAGTTGCAGAATTCAGTGTCCGGCGCCTGACGGTAACAGACAGCCAGTCTTTTGACCGAGCAGCAGAACCAAAAGCCAGAGATCTCGTCAACTCCTAAGCATAAAGGAGCATAGATCAACGCTCGCACGTGTAATGTCATATCGCTGCAGGATGACAGCACCTAACAACCTGCGCCAGGGCTGACAACATCGGATTACAGATAAGTCCAAAAGCATAAGGATTATTTTCTCCAGATATCTCAGAGATACTATTCAAATTCCAAACAGAACTTTCACATAGATACTCACGGAACTAATTTTAAAGTGCCTTCCAGTGTATTACAAAGTGAACATTACATTCAACAATGTTAGGCAACTCTCATGATAGTCACACCATTGCAAATGATGATTAGTAGGACATACTAGGACTTTTAGTCATTCAGTGTTTATGTCCATATTATTATTTTCGTTTATCTTTTCATTTTCTTTGTGTCATATATATGGTTTAGGGATTAAATATCTGTACATAAGTTATATCATCTACCAAGTGGTCGAGTGAGTTTCTTACATGTACTGTCTCTTAAATCCATATATGTGTCATTTCCTCAGTATGAGAGGATGGGGGCTTAATAACAATTATAATATTCAGTAAGAATAACAGGGGAGATTTGTCGCAAGGAAACAGAATCCATTCTCATGTGCCCTTCTGAGACATTATCTCTTTGTGAGACTATTCGCCTTCCTTTCACCCCTTACTTGTATAGGAATCTAACAATTAACGAGCCACTTCTGAGATCCTATATATCTTTCTTACATTTCTCAATTTACAACTTTCTTATCCAACTGTGCTGTGACAATTAATGTCCAGTTCGGGATAACCGCGCGACAAGCACGTGTCCGCTCTCTCAATCTTATGCGTTCGTGGGTTTTATTCTTTCTATCTTTCCTGGAACCACTACGCTAGTAGATTTTTCAAATTTTTATCGTTAACCCTTGACGGGTGCGTTTTAAAGGCTAATACTACCAACGCGGCGATACGATTTCTCACTATGTTCTGTCCTGCTTAAATCAATGCGTTTTCTGGCGCCGGGAAGAAAACGCGTGACAACTTTACTAATTTTATTACTTTATTACATATAATTTATGATTTTATCGCTGTATCACTGTACTTCACCACACATACCATCTTAAAATATCCCCTACTTTTTGTGACAGGTATATGTGACCAAATTCCTGCAACCAGTGTGAGAAGTCAGATCAAAACCAACGCTTATTAACTTTAGTGTAGGGATGAGAAAAAAAAAGTTCTGAAACATTAGCCCAGACAAGAAATACTTAAGTGCTAAAGGAACATTTCATCATCATCATGTGACGTATTCTTTCCAGAACGTTGTCCCCATTACAGCTGCTCTGAACGCATCACGATTCTGGGCAAGTCGACCTGCATCAGCCAAAGACAAGTTCAGACTGTCTGTGATGTCCTGGGTCCACCGTCGTCTAGGTCGACCCCTTCCCCTTTTTCCAGGGACCATGCCTGCCATCACTGTTTTTTCCAGGCTATTATGTCTTTTTATATGACCGAAAAATTTCAGCTTCCTTATTGCGATGGTATTTAGGAGCCAATGTTCCTGTACGTTTAGTGAGTGCAGTACTTCTCTGTTGGTCTTTTTTTCTCTCCAGGGTATTCTCAACATCCTTCTGTAGCATGTCATTTCGAATGATGCAATCTTTTTTGCAACTGTTTTATTGAGTGTCCAAGTCTCGCAGCCGTATGTTGCTACTGGGAATATATATGCTCTGATCAGTTGTAACTTTGTTTCTTTGCTTGTGCCTTGCCATAGGTTTTTCATCTGTATTAGTTTATGTGAAGCAATTGCAAGTCTTCTTTTAATTTCTACTGCACAGTCGCCAGAGCTGTTGATGATTGATCCTAAGTATTCGAATTCATTAACACTTTCCAGCTATACATTAACTTTGTTGATTTTAAAAAGGCTTTCGACAGCATACACAGGGACAGCCTATGGAAAATACTGAGGGCTTATGGAATTCCCAGCTGCATTGTTTCCAACATAAAAAGCCTCTATTCTAACTTTACATGCAGTGTTGGATTGAGTAATGTAACTTTCGTGTAATATTTCTTCTTCTTCTTCCTCGTTCGTCCTGAAAAGGACGGTGGTTGCGTTGTGTCTGTTTACGCCTAAGCTGTGATATCTGCACCTTTCGGTCGACACATCCGACTTCTGCACGGCATTTTTTAGGACCGGGTTTGCCTTCCCTCTTCGATCCGTTAAAATACGAAACCACACATTGTAATATAATACGAAACTACACATGTACGATTATTCTGTAAATAAAGATGGCTGTAAACTGAACACGCTTTTACTGTGTGCCTTCTGAAACATGTGTGTGTCTGTGAAGAGGACGTGGTAACATATATATACATACATAAAAACATTACATTTTGAAGTGAAAACAGGAGTACGGCAGGGATGCCCCTTATCAACAACATTATTTTTGACAGCCATAGATTGGGTGATGCGCCAGACAACAGAGGGCAGTCCAAGAGGAATTAAATGGACATAGTTTTCTACACTGAAAGACCTGGAATATGCAGATGACATTGCATTACTCGCTCATTCACATCAAAACATCCAAGAAAAAACCGATAGACTGAATAAGTATGGCCAGCAGGTTGGCCTGAACATCAATCTGAAGAAGACAGAGGTCATGACATTAAATGTGGGCAATCAGTAACAATAAGGAATCAGCACTTAGAACAGACAGACACATTTACTTACCTAGGATGCATAGTAATACCTGATGGCGAACAAGCAAGGACATTAACATCAGAATGAATAAAGCGAGAACAGCCATTGCTAGTCTCAACAACATTTGGATGTCTTCCCAGTACAACACAAACACCAAATTAAGACTGTATAAGAGCTGTGTACTTTCTGTGCTTCTCTATGGTGCGGAATGCTGGAGAGTAGCAGAGAAGGAAATGTCGAAACTGTCCTCCTTCCACACAATCTGCCTAAGGAAAGTTCTCCGAATCTTTTGGCCAAACACCCTCAGTAACCAAGAACTACTTATTCAGAGTAACCAGGAGGACCGGGCAAAGTGGAATCAATTTGTTGCTGCCTTACAAGACGACACCAGGCATGATGGCCACTGACTGCTTTGACAGTTGGCGGTTATGGATCAAAAAAGAAGAAGAAAGGAACATTTGGATGAACAAGTTTTATGCTGATTAGAAGATTCAGAAAGGACTTCTTATTTAGTTATTGAGTATAACTCAACGATCCAGCAATTTTGTAATTAATTTTTATTCATTCAAATTTCATCATTTTTTCATCATTTCACATTTGCACAAGAAAAAAGATAGAGGTACATAAATAAATTGGTTCAGTAATTGTAATCATCTGACTTATTAATTTTATAATGTTGAATGTGAGGTTTACTGAATTTGGTTAATTATCATAGGTTAGTTACATAGCAAGGTAGCAACTTAGACCCTGACTATCCTGTGATACCAGCGCTCTTCTCTGACACTGGGACTACATTCTTGTCAGACTGAATTCTTCTTCAGTTCATCCAACAAATACTACTACGGACAACTACACTCATAAAAACCTTTTGCTAACACACACACACACACGCACGCACGCACGCACGCACACACACACACTCATTAACGGCGGGGCTTGAAATCCGAAATTGGAGCAAAGAATAGTAACACTGTACCCTACCAGGCAGTTCGTAAAAAGCGACTAAAGAGGGTTGGGCATGGGGCTGGTTACCCCATCCAGAAAAGAACTTGTGAACATAAAAACGTCAGTAAACACTATGGATACGTCAAATACAGAATGTAAATCAACTCAGCCATCTAAACCAGAAGAAGGTCCTCTGGAAAGGAGTTGCATGAAGCAGCCCAGAGAAAGCCGAAAGGAGTCTGGTTTGCCGACAAACTTTTTGTCGTCTAGGAAAATTCCAGGATCGGCACTTGGAACTTTCACATTCTAAAAGAGAGGCACAGGTAGACCAAAAAAAAAAAAAAAAAACACACGGAGAAGAGAACTGGAGACAGATGTGAAACTGATGAGGAAAACCATGGAAAGAACTTGAGCTCATGGCACGTGACAGGAGGACTTGGCATGTGTTTGTTGAAGCCTCATGCTCGTTGGAGCAATTTCGAAACTTGGTAGTGCCATGTTCCAGTCTACCCCATAGTAAATGCATATTAGATATTTTATTCAGTATTATAACTCCATGGAACTGACAAACTCATAATTCAAAGAAAATTACAACAGAAATCACCACTATTGCAGCATATGATGTGCCTTGGAAAAAGCTTCCTACAAGGAAGTCAAATGCAGTGAGGACATGGTGCTCCACAATTAGTGTGGAAAAGCTGAACAAAACAGTGCACAAAAATAGAACTACACATCCTCATATTACATAAAACTAAATTATAATGAATCACATTTATTCACCTATGAAGCTGACAAATAAAAATCGTTCCCATAAGCAATGATTAAAACAACAAATGTAACACTTCTAATGCCTGACTAACTCTTATGGCCACAGTTATCTGAGATGCTATCTTTCTTGAGAAAATACAAACTAACGTCTTGAAATGAAATTCTCATACAATAATTCATTTATTTTCACTTCATATGAAGCTGGAGCATGCAGCTACCATTGCAAACCCAAACACAACCTCATATTAGTTGCCTTGTACATCTAAGGGATCAGTAGCCTTGTTCTTCCTTTGTCTCATCAGAGATCCCTGAGAACAACACTACTATACTGTAATGATTAAACAAAAATATTCTATGCATGTGTTCCTCAGCCTTGCTCGTCTGTGTAGATCTAGTACATGTTAAGCTCCCTGGGTGATGTGATGTAAAGCAGCCTTAAACGTGTCCTGTACTTTTTTTCACATGGAAAAGATATGTGTTTACACATGTCAGCAGATCAAAATGCTGAAAGCATTGTCAAGCCAATTTTTGAGTCTTTTTGCGTACCACATAGATCAATATCTTTTGTAGATTATATGCTGCACAAAAAAACATGACTGAGTTTGAACTGTATGCGTATCTGCGCATATGATGTGAGCATATTTGTATTAGTAACTGGAGCACTGTGTTGACAAAGTGTCTACCAGACGAACCATGACTACATTAGTGGATCATGTCTTTATGATACTGTATCATATCCTAATGGATTTATAGGACTGTGTCGATGAACCATGAGCAATTAGAGGAATGAATTATCATATGGAAAACTAGGAATATTAAGTGTACAAGAATAAATAATATTTGAAATGCCATATGGATATTATAATAATGGATGTCTGCTCATGCATGTTGATGTTATATAAATGGATTGATGCTCGAACACGATGAAATTATGAATGATATTATTATGTCAAGGAGAATTGCTCTACAGTGAATAAAGTGTCGTTGATAAATGTTACCCACGTGCCAGAGGATTATACTATTTGTTCAGTATTTGAGCTGGCCATTTATCTGTTGACATTTATGATTTACACCCCTAGCTCAGGGCGTGGTATCTCAATAATAGAAGAGATCGTCCGTAACACCAATCTTTCTATGTAAAAGTCCAGCTTTAAAACACATTGTACTGTAAATGCCTGTGCCATGACCTATTACAGTTCTGAATTTTCATCACATAAACTAATGATTAGACAATGGCTTTTGCATTAGGAAAGTAAGATTAAAATTATACATCAATGTCGGCTAAGAAAACTTGATTTCTGTCAATAAATGCATTCTAGCATTCATACAGAGCGATTCTTCTTGCCAACCCTGCAGGTGAATATTCAAACTATCACTTTATATCTATCAGGAACAATATCAGAGCATCTCTTGTCTGTCATATCATGAAAGTGTTGGTCTTTTTTCAGTTAGAAATACTTCAGTTTTTTCTGAACTAGCAACATGTATCTGATACTAATGTCTTTTTTTTTTTTTTGGATCACATGGTTGTTCTTTTGCATCATTAATGATGTTGTCCATGTTCATGGTAAATTGTATTGGCAAACACAGATTTTCTTACTTTAGGTTTTATGGCAAAACATTCAAAGGCCAAACTTTGTTCTTAAATCATATTTACATTCTCTATACCAGTGATTAGCAAACAACAGCCTTGGGCCAAATGCGGCTTCATTTTATCTAGCCCACCAAAGGTACTTCAGCATTTTGAATGAATGATCCATTTCTTATAATGTCACAGCAAACTGCAGAATTAGTTCATTTTGCATTGTTTTTTATATTTATTTTTTTTAACTTTTCAGTCAGTTAAGAGTAATTTTGTTTCACAGAATTCCATGTCTCTCAGTAATTTCCCCCAAAATCAGATTGTACATACATATATTACAATATATATTTATTCTTACACTAAATAAATATTTGCAGGTGTTGTCTTCTGATCTCTACACCTCATGGTAGAAGGGGAATGACTAAGTAAGTAAGTAAGTAAGTCTTCTGATCACAAGAAGTATAAATGGGAAAGAAGAGGAGCTCGTGGAAGAGATGAGGAAAGGAAAACTAGAAATTCTGGCTATAATGGAAACAAAGAAAAAGGGACAAGGAGTCATGGATCTCGATGGCAACACGCTGCTCAACAGTGGTGTACCCATATCTGATAGAGCTAAAGGGGGTGTGGGTTGCATTGTGGCCAAAAAGATAGTATCAAGGGAAGGAACTTTGTATCGGAGCGCATTATGGTTGTAAAACTAAAAGAAGGAGAAACCATAGTCAACCTGGTCATAGTGTATGGGCCAAATGAGGATGAGAGAGCAGAGGTCAAGGAGGAATTCTTTGAGCTGCTTCAAAGGACAGTAGATGACTGCCTAGATGAAATTATCATGCTTGGAGATTTCAATGCCAGAGTTGGAAAAGACCATGCTAGATGGGGTGCAGTTATTGGAAGATATGGAGAAGATACTCTCAATGACAATGGAAAGTGACTCCTTAGATTCTGCAGTGAGCAGAATCTGATCATTGCAAACACAAAGTTCCCCCATAAGCGCATACATGCATACACTAGATGTGAACCAACAAAGAATGAGAAGTCAGTGATCGACTATGCCATTGTTAGGAGGAGCTCATTCAAATATGTCCGGGATGCTAGAGTCTGGAGGGGGCCAGAGATTGGAAGTGATCACTACCTGCTTACAATCAAAAGAACGACTGAAAGAGTTGCTCAGCCTAGGAACTGCCCAACATCATGCAAGAAACCAAGTAAACAAATGGGAGAAATGAGCATTAAGACCTACAAGCTGAGAGAGCCAGAAATTAAGACCAGATATCAGCGCGTATTGCTACAGCGGTGAGCAACACAGAAGAACAACCTGATAACTTGGAAACCCTCTGGCTTAAATTCAAGGACATCATAAAGACAGCTGCTGCAGAAGCATGTGGTGAAGTCCGACTTGGGAACAAGAGAAAGAGGACACCTTGGTGGACAGAAGAAGTCAAAGAGAAAATAAGAGAGAAGAAAATGGCATGGAAACAATACTTAGGGGCTAAAAACAAAACAGGACAAATGGAGAAATATAGAGAATATGTGACACTCAGAACAGAAGCAAAGAACAAGGTGCTAGTAGCAAAACAGATTTCCTGGGAAGAATTTGGAGAAAAGCTTGAAAAAGATGTGCAAGAAAACCAGAAATTGTTCTATAAGACCCTAAAGAACATGAGGAAGGAAAAACAATGCCCTCTCAAATTTATAAAGGGCAAGCAAGGCAAATTGCTTACTGCCCCGAAGGAAGTAATGGAAAGATGGAAAGAATATTTCTCAGAACTCCTTGATGGTGAGCAAGGTCAAGCATTAGAAATGATAACCACTAGCACAGAAGAGGAAACCAATGGTGATGAAGATGACATAAAGATGGAAGAATTGAAGTCAGCACTGTAGAAAATCAAGAAGATGGGCAAAGCAGCAGGGCATGATGGTATAACACCAGAAATGGTTAAGTACATGGGAGCATCAGGCGACCTATTACTCTTAAGGGTCCTACAGGCAGCGTGGTGCAACAAGACCATACCAAAGGATTGGGAGATTGCCATCATAACACCAATTTTCAATGTGGAAACCATAGAGGCATATCCCTTCTCAGTGTTCCTGGTAAAATCTACTCTAGAATCCTAGAGCAGAGACTCCGACGCCTAGCGGAGCCACAATTGGATGAGGTCCAGTGCGGATTCCGAGCTACCCGAAGTACTCAAGACCTAATCTTCACATTCAGACAGCTGAGTGAAAAGGCCCTTGAGTATAAGAGTGAGATCTATCTTTGTTTCATAGATCTGGAAAAGGCGTTTGACAGGGTCCCCTGGAGCAAACTTTGGGACTGTTTGGCAAGGAAGAACATTCCAGCACTACAAGTCTTGCAGAAATTATGCGAGGACAGCAAACCATAAGTCAGAAGAGTTCAGGGCCACCACTGGTGTGATATCCTGTCACCTTATCTTTTCATACTCCTCATGGATGATATCATTAAGGCATGTAAGGAGAGAACAAGAAAGTATTCAGTGAGGTACTGGAAGATGAGACAGGTCTGTATTTCAGAGCTGGCATTTGCTGATGATGTTGCCCTGATTGCTAAATCGGAGGCACATCTCCAATCCAACCTGCAAGTCTGGAAGGAAGAGCTGGAGAAGAGATGGATGGTCATAAAGCAGCTCTAAAACAAAATCCATGCTGATATCACGAGAAGAAAGAAGACATCAGATTAAGCTGGGAGAACAGGTCCTGGAGCAGGTCGACCACTTTAAATACCTTGGAGCTATTATAGACTGAAAGGGAGGCATCACAGAAGAGTTGGCTACTCGAAAAGCAGCAGCTGGGAGACTTTTTCAGGCCATAAATCGAGGATTCCTCAGCAAGAGAGAGGTTGGTAAGAAAACGAAGATGGCTGTATACTGCTCCACCTATGTCCCAGTCTTGACATATGGATGCGAGTCATGGGCAATGACTACAACCCACAAAAACCAGATCCAAACCTCAGAAATGATGTATCTGAGGAAGGTGGTTGAAGTAACAAGAAGAGACATGGTCCGCAACCAGACGATACGTCGGGGCCTAAAATCCCACCCCCTGCAAACCCAAGTAGAACAGTCCCAACTAAGATAGTTTGGCCATGTCTGCAGAATGGGAGAAGATCGGCTACCATGACAAGCATGGGAAACAAAGAGCCAGGGATCCAGACCCCCAGGACAACCCAGAGTCCGCTGGGAGGACAACATTAGACAATCTTTGAAGGACTGAGGACTAGAATGGAACCAGGCCAGGAGGAAGACAGCCGATAGGATAGTCTGGCGCTCTCTCTTCCAAACCTCTACACCTCACGGTAGAAGGGAACGACTAAGTAAGTAAGTCTTCTGATCTTGCAAATATCATCAATTTTACCATCTGCTATTTGCCCTAAAATTGTTACTTTCCGGTGCTTCTTTAAAAAAGTTTGCTCATCCTTCCTCTATTCAGTGCTCCTGTGCAGTCTTAAAAATGATCTTCAGTTTCATTTTCTTCTAGCACCTCCAACAGCATGTATCTCATTATCATGCTTATCTCCTAGTCTATAAAGGCAAAATTAAGTTTTTGATGATATTCAAACATTAACATCACTCACTAATCACTTCTCAGTTCTGACTGTGCATGTAAACATAATTATGACTGTTAATTTTTAATATAAACAAACATATTTCTGATTATGTTCAGTTCTGACTGTCAGTACAAGCACATGTAATGTTCATTTAGAGATTGGACTTTAAAAAATAAAATATTAAAACAACTGACCGGTAATTAAACAAAGTTGAAGTAAATGATATGTATGTTTGGTCTAATAATGACCTGGTGGACCTGTAGTAAAAAAAAAAAAAAAAATTACCTGCCTACCTGTAATCAAATAATGTAAATTGGTTTGTAAAGGATTTTGCTTACAACCACTACTGCTTTTCACAAGATGTGCTTCTTGCAAGAGAACAGATTTTGCTCATAAGAAGTCCTGTAGGTGTATTCAGTATAAATGTTTTTGCTCGGAACATTATAAGATATCATTAGATCATGATGATTCTGTTGATTTCAATGACTATTAGCTCTTTGTTTTATCTGCAGCTGGTAGCCCTTGTGTGTGTGGTGAAGCAGCAAATTGGTTATTAATAGCCCCTGATGGCGTTGTGACTGCTGGGTGAGAGATAAATTCAGCTATCAGACGGTTAACTTCCTCTGGTGCTTCTATCATCACCATGTGACCAGCTTCTTCAATTATTTCAAGTCGTGAGCCATATATGACCTGAAATATGTGGAGAAATGACAATATCAAAGAAGTGTTTTTTTCTGGTGACATATCAAACTGAGGATCTTGATTTTTCAACATATATAATATTTATAAGTTGGTTTTACTTCACGGAAACTAGTGAGTAAATTTGACTTCTTCTTCTTTGATCCACTGTCACTGAGCGTCGGCTCTTGGTGACCGCCTTCTGCTGACTCCAACTTCACCCTTGTGATCTCCTCACTTGTCCAGGACTCTTCACAGAAAGAAAAAAAAGCTAATGCTGGGCTCATAACACTCACAAATCCTCTATAAACCTTGTGATCTCCTCACTTGTCCAGGACTCTTCACAGAAAGAAAAAAAGCTAATGCTGGGCTCATAACACTCACAAATCCTCTATAAAGCACCGCTCAACAGCTACAGAACATCTGTACATTATTCAACATGGTACTAGTTGCAAAAAGAGTTAAAGTTCAGCAGCCCAAGTTAAACTATAGTTGGGCAACAACAGCCTGTGCGATCATTGCTTTTTTGGTAGTCAGACTTAACTCATTCTCTCCCAGGCTGTTTTTGGGTTTTACCCAGGCCCCAATATGGGTGCAATTTTTTCAGACAGGTGAAGTTTTAAAAACAGACAGTGGACAAATACATAAGTTCAGTAGGTACATATGTTATACATTTAAATGTGTGAAATTGACTGGAGAATCTTATAAATTGCTTCATATAATTAATTAATATGAATAGGTGTGTGTTGTCTTGTTAAGTGTAGACTTGATTACAAAAGTGTTAAAAAAATAAAATAAAATTGTATACTTAAACTTAAATATTTCAGCTCCCAATTAATGTATGGCAATAAAATGTTCAGAATATCAGTGCACATTTAGTTTGAAACATATCGAGAAACTTTTATCACTATTACTTCATATATGTAATTTTTATGATTTTTTTCTCAAAACCACATATGTTTGTAAAAACAACCACTCAAAATGTGTGCAATTTTTCTCTTCAGGTAATGTTTTAAAAACAGGTAGTAGATAATCATATTATTTAACTAGGTGCTTCTGTTATACATACAAATGTGGGAAATTGACTGATAAATCTTTTGAAATGCTTTAAATCATTATTTGATGTTAAAAGTGTCTGCTATGTCTTGTGAAGTGTACAACTCATTAAAAAAATGTTTAAAAAATTAAATAAAATTGTTTACTGAAACTTAAATATTTCTGCTCCAAATTAATGTATGACAATAAAATATTAAGAATATCAGTGCGCATTTAGTTTGAATAATCACTTTCATGAATATTCTGACAAAGTCTTTACAACGTCTTCATCGGAATCACTAAACCTAACTTCTAAATCACTGTCGCTAGAATTATCTTCTGTCCACTGAGAAATAAGCACTTGTGCTTGCTCAGCTGATAGCCGGTGTTTAGAAGAAGAATCTCGCTCCATTTTGTTTGTAAACAAAGGATTAGAAATGGATATAAAACACACAATGTTAGCTTCACAAATTTTTTTTCGCTCACAAACGTCCACAAACATGTGTCAGATGTAATGAAATGATTTAAAACTGGCTAGTTGCCAGGTATTTTATAATTTTCCGTTCAAATTCGACATATATCACCTTGGCGCATGGTGCGTCCTGGGTGGCACGGAAGGCCTATCTGGCGCTCCACACGTCCATTTGGACAGAATGAGTAAAGAGCTTGCAAAAATGATCAAAAACATATTCTTCAGTATTTAAACGTCATGTTATTAAGATATAAATTTTAAGCACATATCAATGTCTTGCTCTTCCTAATAACTGTTGCTAACCTTTGCCATATCCTTCTCTTCCTGAAGGGAAACTAACTGGTCCTTAGCACCATAAATAAGCAAAGAAGGGCAGGTAATCCATTCGTGATAAAGCTCATCTCCTTCTGGCCAGTCTTGCCCATTCATTATGTGCTGGAGTACATAAGCTGGAATATTGAAAGCTTCTTCCTTTGGGATAACTGGGGTTCGTTTACTGTAAAAAGCACCTCTATTGATTAAAAAAAAAAAGTATTCTTGGTAATTCATATTTATTAGTCAAGGCAAGTAATTCACCAAAGGAAATAATATTTTCATTAAAAAGAATTGGATAATTTTTCAAAATCTTTAAACTGAATAATCAAATAATGTTGCAGCATAGTCAGAAACAGGCAGTGATTAGAAGCAAAGAAAATAAATAATTCACAAATGAGAGATTCTCAGAAAAATATGTACTTCACTCATATTTTAAACAGATTTCATTACATATGGCACATTGCCAAAAGAAAGAGGTTAAAACAAAGAATGAATAATCTGTAAGCATACAAAAGTATTTTGTGTGAAACACACTCTTTTACAAGCAGATGCTGGGAATTTGCAAAGACAAGTAATAAGTGCATTTAACAATGTGCAACAGAAAAATTATCATCATATCACTGACAGAATGTGTGAATCATTCATCTATGAAAAAAACAAATTCATTTTGGTGAGCAGGAAACACTGAAATAATTAAAATTTAAAATGATCAACAACAAGAAATACGACTGAAAGAATGACATAGTAGTAGTGAGAGAGAAATGCAATACAATATTTGCACAATGGCAGCACAAAAACTTTAATCTTTAACTGAAATTTTAAATAATTTCTGCTGTATGGCCCTGAAACATGGAGTACACCATAAGTAACAACCAGAATGATATAGACTGGTGGTTCTCAATGTAGGACCCCTCAGTAGGCCATGCCATATTTCTTGGGGACCACTGTAAGATGGTAAAGTACCATTTTTCCAGCTTACGGCACCTATGTGGGGTGGGATGGGGTGGGGGGGGCGGTGGGGGGGGGTCAGAAGGGGGCCATGAGCAAAAAAAGGTTGAGAACTGCTGACTTTAATGTATGGTTGCTTGTGCAGAATAAGAGCAATGAAAAACTAGGATCAGTTAATAAGGAACTGATGGAAAGAACCAAACAAACACCAGTGGAACAAGAGGTGAGGAGAAGACTCTGGCTTTAGATCGGACGTCCATTAGGAAAACCAGCAGATAGTATGAAAGGCAGTACCTGTCTTGGAGTCCTCAGGGTAAGAGAAATAGAGGGAGACCGACATATAAGGGATAAAAAAAAGACATGGATAGACCTTGACAGGAGTGCAGAAAACAAGATGGCTTAAAGTATTTTAGATGAGGACCTGGGCTCCATAATGAGTTGAAAGAATGATTGATTGGCCTGAAATTCCAAGATCTTATGCTCAAGATATCTTTAATTCTAATTTGCTTGCAGTAATTTGATGAAGATCATCACATATAGCATGTGATGCTTCCTACTGGATGAGGTGGTTCCTCTTGGAACCACCGATCAACATATTTCTCATTTCTATGAAAGTTGCTTTGATTTATGATGTACAAAAAAAACAACAACAGTGGTTCCCATTGTTTTCTGTTGGTATGAGTACCGGAATCATAGCTAGTATTTAGCTAAAAAGTCTAAGGCATAGGGTATGGGGAGGGGAGATGTTAAGGCACCTTCACAGCTATATATAATGTTGCAAAGCTTTAGAGATTCTTTAGAGAACTGCCTCAAACAACTATCCACCTCACTGTGATAACCACCTGTTTTGATTCACAAATGCTCATTCACAGCTTTTTTCTATATCTAGTGGTTGTTCAACAATCCACCAATGGGTTGACCCACCTGGTAGGAGAATAGACTCCTCCTTCATTGTAAAACTGAGTAGTCCCCTATAAAACTGATGAAATATTCACACATAAAATCAGAACACTATATGACAGCTACATGAGTTACTTACTTGTAAAATCTACAGAAAAGGCAAGGCTTGACACAAGCAAGCAAACAATATGGTAAAGAAAATACTCCAGGCTGTGGCATCAAAGGTGTTGGGGGTCCTCCACTTATCAAAATCAGTTTGGTAACACGTCGGGGATGGTTTCGAGCCAATAACGTAGCAAATGATGCACTTTAATAAATGCAGTGTGCATGAAAGAAGAAATGATAATACTGATTAGTATAATTACTGAGTGCAGTCAGACAGAAATACATGTTTCTTTTATGTCCTTGAATTTGACACTTTTAATTTACCGTAAAATCTCACGTATAATACGCACTCGTGTATAATACGCATGCTTGATTTAGCCCAAAATTTTCTGGTAAAATGGAAATTCGTGTATAATACGCATCATAATTTTTCAAGATTTTATTTTATGAAACATCTGTTAAAAAACTGAAAGAAGATGGTAGATGCTGCGCGATAGTAGTTCTTCGACGAACTGAAAGACCATGTCGCTTCATAAAACGAACTGCCCATTCATATGACGCTTTAAATGCTGTTGTGCCTGTACGAGATTTTTTAAGTTCCAGAGCTTTAAGTCGGATTTCAATGCATGAAACACCGATGCCTTGTTGCCTTCTATCCACTACCTACTCCAATAATGTTTTTTTCTAGGTCTGGAAGAACTGGTGGTGACCCAAGATTCGCCTTTTTCTTACTAGACAACACTTGCAGCGCCTCTTTGTTTTTTTCGCCATAATCAAATGTTGCACTCGTTAATGGAAAAATGTCGACTTGCTGCCCGATTGCCGTTAGATTCTGCATATTTTACCACTAAGAGCTTTTCTGCTGCAGTACAACATTTTCTCGATTTCATTTTTAGGGCTCAAAATAATAAAATGACAAACTTCACAACCAAGCTTAATACCAAAACAGATTGAAGACCAAGAGTGCGAAATGCGTTTTGCAACAATGTCTGACACATAAGAAAACACATGGTACATTCAATTTTGCGCCATTTTCACTGTCAAATTGTGACAAAAACTTGACAGACTTTCCAATGTAGGTTACTTTCGATATCGAAAATTACGTATTTTTTTAGTACTCGCGTATAATACGCACACGAGTTTTAGCGGGCAAAAATGAGTAAAAATTGTGCGTATTATACGCGAGATTTTACGGTACTCTATTTACAATAATTGGAAAGGAGACATGAAGCCATGATCAGATATTGGTAGCCAAATATAATATTATCCTAATTATAATCCATCACATTGTACATTATTTAGAAACTCCAAAACTTGCAGACATGTATTTAAATTTAGATTACTTTACTGTATATATTTACCCATATGAATGGCCAACCAAAACATTCTTTCTCTTGCAATATCTATCAAACACTTCTTCAATGTCTGCTGCTATTTCCCTGAAATGATAAGCCTTGGCATCCCGGGTAGTGGAACTGAAGCCATGCCCAATCAAATCAGGTGCTACGATTTCATAACCTTGATCTGAAAAGTATCGTTTCTGAGCACACCAAATATCTGACGATCCTCCAACTCCATGAATGAAGAAAATGACTACATCTCTGTCCAAATTTTTTTCAATGCTCAAACTCTCCTCAACGGAATTCTGGTGTTTTTCATGCTTGGAAATATGATCAATATTATTTTCAGACAGTGGTAATGAAAGGTGTTGTTCTAATGCTTTCTGCTGATGTTTGTTATTACTATTATGCCCTGGAGGCTGCACAAGTGAACTAAATGTAGTCTTTCCTCTGTGTCTATGCTGATTATGCATGAGCATTTCATTATCAAATTTTTCATCTCGTGGTCGAGCATTTAAATGCTGGATCCTTAAGTAGCGTGATGGGCGAATTTCAATTCTTGGATCTTTCTCTGTAGGTGCAACACATTTTATTCTTTTATGTAACCAGGCACTAAAGGGACAGGTCATGTTATGAATTTATACTACCTCTGAAATTAAAGAAGTAAAGAAACTGGATTAGTTTAATTATATATACATATGTAGGCCTATATATGTGTATATATCTATAGTTATATATGTGTGTGTTTATGTACATGTGTATTTGTATATATATTTACATCAGTTAGAAGGGGCATAGTTGCAATAAAACAACAATTGTATATTTTTCCTCCAGTAATTGTGCATTTCACTGCAGGGGAAGGGAGGGGAAGGGGGGGAATGCATGGAGACATCTGTAGTCATCTTTATTTGACCACCAGCTATGCATAATGCTACAATATACATATGTGAAAGTGAACCTCTGTCTGTGAGGCTAATTACACCCTCATTGACTCTTGAAATCATCCACACACTTCCAGGGATTTTCCCTGTGGTGAAACTTGTTGAAAACCCATCATTGTACACTAAGCTTGCAGAAGTCACCTGAGCCTCATACGTGATTCTTTGGCTTTGACATGGTTGACTGCATGCAAGAGGATCTCACTATGGGCCCAGTGATAGGCAGGGGGAGCTGAGATGTGGCTCTGTGCAGGACGTGACTATTCCTTGGGAGAGCCCAGAACCAGAGCACAGTATTTTAGCTCTGCATAGTTGGAGAGCCCCTTGGATGGCAGGGAATGCACAGTATGTCACGCACTCCTTACTCCTAGCTTGGCTTGAGAAATATTTTTCTCATGATATCAACTCAACACATTGCAGAAAAGCCACAGGAAAAGCCTAGATCAACAGTGTAGATAATACCAAGGAATCTTCATCTTGGTATTGGCAGCAAAAGAGCAAGAAGCTCAGCAGCCCTAGTTAAACAACAACTTCTAGGGGGTCAGAGTGTCTAAGAGGTATGGCATCCGCCTCTAATTCTAAAGGTACCGGGTTTGCTTACAGTAAAGAGAATATAATTGATGGAAATTTTTTTAAGAACCAGTTGTTCCTAATGATGTCATACTCCCCCCTGATCTCCTGGCCAGTGAGATCAGATGCCTAGCCTTCTCAGATAAGGGCAAAAAAATAGGAGGTCTTGTGTGCAAGTTGCGCACATTAAAAATCCCTCACAGTTAGAAATCATAAAGAGTAGGCCATATGGCCACTGCCCTGGCAAAATTTAGGATTAGGAAACCTACGCAACACAAACATATTTATAGAATCTGTGATTCCTGTATACACACATTGGGATCCTCGCAGGTGTTATGGAATTCATGCAATGTGCTGAGATCCTCCTTGTGTAATCTAAGAGAGGAGATTGGAGTTTTGATGAAGGTGTCCGTGTGCAATGATAATGGTCCTTAAAACCACAAACCAAACAATTGTATAGCAAAAGGAGAAATTTAAATGGCTAATGGTAGGATACATGACAAGGTTGGCAGGCACTTTTTACAAGTAAAACAATAATCATTAAAAATGAAAGCATAAACTTTTTTTCTCTTCTTAAAAGCTGAAAAAAAAACCAAATAAACAAGAGAAAAGCATACACACACCCTCACACACACAATCTGCTTAGTGCTAGTTATTTTTAGTTTTTTTTTTAATTAATTTTTTTATTCCCATTTGATCACAAATGCATTATTAAGTGATGAAGGGCAACTTGTAAGAATACAGAAAACAGAACAATGAAATGACTTTAACCACAAAGTATAAAGAAAAAAACGAATATGCAAATGGTGAGTTTTCCATGTAAATGTAAGTATTATTATTCAATCAATAGGCTCCAAAGTCGTAAAATAATAAAGCCTACTTATTATTTCTGATAGTTTCTGAAAGAAAAGAAAAAGAAGAGATTAAAAGAACACAATGAAATAAATAATGCGAAAAATATGAAAAGAAAATAAGCAGAGGCAAGCTAGACCGATAGAAAAAAAAAGTGGGTATGTAGGCCTAGGCTTTGCCTACTGGATTTGAATCAATTGTCTTTCTTTTTCACAACACAAAAAGTATTATCTTATTCAAATTGTAATATACTTTCTACCCCTTGTACAACATAACAAGATCATAAAACGATCACCATAGCCCTTCTCCGTTTCATGTATGTATACAGTGTTTATCTTAAGATACATTTACGACCAACTTGCTAAGCAATTCAAACTGGTTGTTTACAGATCTCCAAGTAACAACAAAATGGCGTTCCTTTGACTTCCGCTGTTTCCTGTACGGCAAATGTTAATATTTAGAGCAGTCACTACCTATGTCTCTCAAGAATCCTCACGTTGTAACGTGTTGGTCCGTGATCATGTTTTACTAAGATGGAAAAATCGTTTTCTCATTTTGTCGGTGAGAATTATATCTATGCACTCTGGAAAGTAGCAATATTAAATTTGCTAAGCTAGGCAATATTTGGCTTTTTTTTTTTTTTTTTAAATGAAGGCGATCAAAGTTCGACGATGCCTTATCACCAAGAACTAGTTAATACTAAGAAGGAAAATATCACATTTAGCCACTGATAGGTTATAACTAGGACGTATGGTGTTTCTAATTGCTAAAAATAAGTTCAGTTACCGATACCTGGCCGTGGCATTACATTTACATTGCAAAAGAGTAAATTAAATGCCCACATATGTGTGCGTGCGAGTGTGTATGCTTGTGTTCGTGCGTGAGTTTTTAAAAAAATTTTTTTGAATTGCTTTGTCCTAAAATGGTAGTCTCTTCATACTTATAACTATTGCAGGAAATGTGCGACGCAGAAGGCAATAATGTGTCCACACAAAAAAATGTGGTGAGTGGGTTCTTTGCAAGAAGTGATGAAACTTTTCCACTGGCAAAAGATACAAGTATTTAAAAAAAAAAAAGTTGTCCAAAAGATTGTAAGCAGCGCATAATAAAAACGCTAGTGGTACCCAAAAAGAAAAAAAAATGTGAATCCTATAATAGGCTAATAGTTGAAATTATCACATGCTTCAGTTAACAAATAATGTGAAAAGGATTCACGTGAACAGTGTCGATCATATGTATGGAAATATCCAAATCATGATTTAGCGTGACAACTAACAGAACAATGCAATTATTTGTTGCGTAATTTGTGAGGTCAGAGCTGCAAATTGAACATTTTAACAATCGACGCGTCCAGTGCTCCACTCTCTGTCATTACACCAGTTTATATTGATTGAACTGACAGTGCAATTTGGATCCAGGTTAGATGATCAGCATGCTTTCATAATGCCAATCATGTAATGACCTGGTCACGGAATTGAGACAAGAGGGGTTCACAGAGCACGACTTTGCTTTAGAATAGTGCTTCCTAATCAGGGTGCATTCACTCCTGGGATTGCGCGACCCGACTTCTGGGGGTGCGTGACATGCTAAATATTTTAGATGGCAAATCATCATTTTTTTTATTTTTTTTGTTTTAATGATGAAAAATATCCCGTTCAGCCTCTGATGGGTTATAATTAGGATATACTCGTATATATTGTTTTCAATTCCAAATAATATGAACAACTGCCGATATGGGAAAGTGGCATGGCACTTGTCAAATCATTGTAAATAGGGCCAATCACAATTATCAATTATGCTTGTATGTTAATTTTAAAAAAGCCCAAATAAACAAAAAAAAAAAAAAAACGAGATAAAACCGAACAAAATCAAGCAGAAACTCCAAACAAGAATAATATTAAGGGGTAGGGGTGTAAAGACCTGGTGGAAAATCATCATAAACATCGTATAAGTACTCAGAACAATGTATTTTACAAGATAAAACACTGAAAAAGTGAATTCAGTAACGACCCAAAGCAACTTTTTTTTTTAAACTTGACATGCTCTGAAAGCTGACTAATCTAAAATGCACAGTTTTTATATAATCTGAGTGTTCTGGTATCAGATTGCACCGGCTGCGCCTTTCATTTGGACTCACCGGTTTCGTGGGGCATGCTACATGGGCAACATCTAGGTCTCTGTATGTGGGCGCCCAACCTCGCATCAGCCGAGACATTGTCTGGGAGGCGCGTTCCTATGGTCAGTAATGACTGAAAGGAATACTACTCTTATTTATAAATATATCTGACTTAAAGTATGACCTATTTCATAAGCTATCGAATATTGGTGCAGATTATATTCAACAGAATTCATTTCACTATGCGACTGAATTAAAAACCTGTGGAAAATATTCGTAAATGTATTCCTAATTCATGTGCATCTAGAAACTTTCCTACCTAATCCATGTGCATCTGAAGATTGGTTTTCTGCCTAATTCATGTGCATCTAAAGACTGGTTTCTGTCGTAGATTTTTTGATAGGAAAATTAAGACTGAGTTTGGTCCCTTCTGAATAGATTTGAATAGGTGATTGGCACCGTGAGAATTTGTGAAACAATAGAATTTCCACACAGGTGAGATGATAGACTGTGGTATAGAGGCTGTCGCTGAAAGCGAAAAGAATTCTTCTCTCTCTCACCTATCCTCTACGACGGCCTTTACAGGGTCCGACAGTCTAAACCACATATATATTACATATAATTCTATCTACTCACGGACACGCACATACACGTGACGACAGTTAAACACACAGACGTGGGAAATCTATAACAATGAATATATATATATTTTAGAACGAGCTGACCAACACGATTATTAAGTTCAAGAGAGATTTTAATTATCAATTTAAAATCTTCTCACAACACCAAAGAATACATCAAGGAAAAACATATACAAATAGTCATAAAATTTAAGAAAATGCTACCAGGATGATAGCCCGTTAGAATCTTACTCTAGGTTTAGCCCACAGCCCCCGTTAAGAGAACAGATGATGGCCCAAAGAGTTATAGATACGTAGGGTTGAGGCTAAGAGTTTTTCTTCTTTTCTCGTAAATGTATGCTCAGAGTTGAATAATCTGATTTAGCCTAAGAAGTAAAGAAACTCTAGCAAATAGTAACAAATTCTGCAGGTTAAACAAAAAGAATTAAGACAGTAAATGGGTGACAATATACAACTGTAAAATAACACTCTGATCTGCGTACACTCATTCATTCAGCCATGGCCATGGGTACACAGTTATACTCACAACTTTGCTCGCTGCCTCTGGGAACATAATAATTCTAGGACCTTCACACAGACCCGAAAATGCAGTCCTTGACCAAGAAATCCCCAGTTCCAAAAGACGTACTAAACTCTCAGGGAACGATTCCTTGGGTGTTCTAATTTTTCGAATGTCTGATTAAGTCACATAAAATATTGTCCAGGCACGAAAGTTAGCAGAGCACAATGTCATTAGCTTTGGTTTCTAGCATTTAAGGAATGTCAGATCGGTGTCTACTTTCAGGAAGTTACTATATTTGGTCACCACAGTACTAGTCAAAACTCTGTCGGAATGTTTCTGATCTTTGCTTGCCACAACGGGCTGAATTGTACTGAAGAGTTATTCTGGAAGAATTAATTCTGGCGCGAAGGCCTCTTACTTCATTTAACTGTTACAGTTCAGGTAATGAAAGTGATTTGTTTCTTCCCAAATAATGTTCACGTACTAGAACGCTGGTAAAGTTGGGTACCACCGTTTCACTATATAAAAGAAAGAACACATATCAAATAATTTACATATATGTACTCAATATAACTTACATTTTAAATAGCAAGCCGACCGCTTGACTTATAATTAAAATTTTCCGGTGAAATAAGTTATAAAATCAATCATCATGAATTCAGGAATATCTGCGTATTCCGTCACTATTCACTGATGTCGCATCTAGCATTTATAAGTTTAGTTTTTAAAATATATTCTCTCGTCTGATTTATTTAGAAGTTAAATTAAATTCCTTATAGCTACTAGTTTTAGTAAGCTAAGATATAATTTATTATGTATTTCCACTGTATGCGTCACTAGAAAAATAATACAAACTATAACTTAAGCACTCAGGACACAGAACTAGTTTAGAATGAAATAGGCGATTTTAACACTAAATCACTTCACAAAATACTAGATATAATATATATTACTTCAAACACAGCACTACAGGGTATCGCACAATTAAGAATTATACGCTTATATTTATGGAAGTCTAGAAGTTCGACAAATTGTCGCAACAAACTAAGAAACTTCGCTTATACAGCTCTACTCTTCGCGAACCACCTGTCTACTGCGATTATAGAGAAAGAATGAAGATAAAGTTTCAAACTAGGTTTAATATTTTAAACCAGACAAAGGATCAACTATTATTTCGTAGAACGAAATGCTCTCCCCTTTCCGGCTTAAACGATACGTTTAACACCTAACATGTCGTAACTGTCACCTACTGACCAAGATGTACGCGTGTCAGTTTCAAATCTCAGACAACCGTCTGCTCTGGGCGAAAGCGGGTTGGCAGTTTTAGCACCTACGTTTGTGTCAGGTGAAACTGGTAGACCAAAAGTCTGCTCATGTCCAGTGAAACGAATTTCTCACACCCCAGGCCCAGAAATCCGGTCGGGCCGCGCTCTGACCGGGGAAGCTGCAGACGTATGTCTGGCGAGAACTGTATATTCACAGCTATGGTTCGACCGGCAGAGACTGACATCTATGTAATAGAATTTCGTATCCCAGTATGAGAAAAACACAAGGTAAAGTTTTAGAATACTGAAGAAAATATTTTTCGCAAACGAGTGATGCGAAAAATACAGGAAAAACAAGTAAGGAAAGATAATAAAATGAAAGGATTTGGGTGAGAGAATAGGAAGAAGATGTAGGCAATTTAATGATATAAAGACCCACGTGACAGGACGTCCCCCCTTAAGATATGGAAGCACTCCATGTCTACGTTATGGAATTAAATTTCCTATAACCGTAGCTTCAGGGTGTCTGTCTTCTTCCCTCTCATCTTCCCCCTCCATCTCTCTCCAATTCCTACTCAAGTCTACTCCCCAAAGTTTCCTTCCTCTGGAATGTCTCCCATGCGCGCTTGAAAGAGCGTCGCCGCTTCTGACATTTTTGAAAGATTTCCTGTGATAGCGGTGGAATATCCCTGCCACTATCATCATCTTCGTCAGCTCTGGCGATCGTCAGGAGATGGTCGGAGGTCGGCACTGGTTTTTCCAAGTATCTCTTTAAGAGATTTAAATGGAAAACCTTGTCCTTTCCTTGAATAGATATCTGGTAGTTAGCCTTAGACATCTTTTTCAGGACGGTAAACGGCCCTTGCCATCCGATCTTCAATTGGTTGTTCTCGGTCGGGAGTAACACCAAAACTTTCTCTCCTGTTTCCAGTTCTCTCTCTTTCGCAACTTTCCTGTATCGGTTAGCGTGCTTGGTGCGTGCTCGCTTAAAGTTAGTCGTTGCTAGGTCCCACCCTAGTTTCAACCTTTCCTTTAAAACCGACACATATTTACTTGCTGAAACAACTGTCTCATCCGCCTTCTCGTCTGTCAGAGACTGAAGTAAGGCTTCAAGCGGGCCCTTAATGGGTCTGCCGAATAAGAGTGTCGCTGGCGGAAATCCTGTGGAAGTATGAGGAGATTCTCTGTAGCCAAATAAAGCTCCAGGAATACAAAGATCCCAATCTTCAGGTTTCACTTGTGCCAGTTTACTTAGCATCATGTTGAGGTTTCCATTAGCACGTTCCACGAGCCCATTTCCGGCCGGAGTATATGGCTTAGTGTGGATGTGCTGGGTCCTCAAGATCTTCACGATCTCATCCATCAACAGGTTTCGGTATGGGGATCCGTTATCCGTCAACACTTGTTGAGGGAATCCCAACCGAGTGAAAATCTGCACGAGGGCTTCTGCGACATGCTTGGCATCTGCGCATGTTAGCGGGATAGCTTCTGCCCATAAAGTGCATGTATCGACTAAGGTCAGGATGAACCTGTTCCTTCTTTTAGTCCTTTCGAAAGGCCCTAAAATGTCGATCACAACCCGTTCGAATGGTGTTCCCATTATTGGCATTTCACCCAAAGAGACTGGGGGTGCCCGTTGCTTGGGTGGCACACGTTGACACTGGGCACAGGATTTGACATATCTGATAATATCAGTATTTACTCCTGGCCACCAATAATGAGTGGTTATCCGTTGGTTTGTGGCGTTCTGTCCCATATGTCCGCTGAAGGGAAGAGAGTGCCCCATTTCTAGGATTTGGCTTCTGTACTGTTTCGGTACTAGGAGCTGGTTGTAACCTTGGTCAGGCTTGCCCGTTCTCCGATAAAGTACGCCATCCTTAGAAAAAAATGTCCCCGTGCTGATTGGGTTCCTTAGCCATGGGCCGTTTCCTAAAGCAGGGTGCCAAAGTAGGGTCCTTGTATTGCGCTTCTTTAAGTTCCATGGGCAACAAATTAGGCGCAGGCTCCCGTTCCTTGTTGGTTTGCCCTCTTGTAGTTACCGCTGCCACAATCGGCTCTTCCGGTTTCCCAATACACACGTATCTCCCGCCGAGTATGACTGGGTAGATGGGATCATCCATAACAGCTGCTTTGATCATGCCTCTGACAAAATCAGAGTGTATCTCCACCAATGCAATGGGAAGCGCTGTAGGTGCATCACTCTTACGAACTCCACAAAGTTGGACGGTCTCTGCTGTCTCTTGACCGGGTTTGACCAGGTTTCTGGCAACAATGCAATCATAAGAAAGCCCCGTGTCAAATAAGCAAGAAGTTTGAGAACCGTTCAAAATAACAGTACCTCGCGTTGGGGGTGTATCCCCAACAGGTTGGGAATCACTGTCAACAATTCCGCCTTGCGAGACTGTCAATAAGCATCCGATGCGTTTCGGCTCGGTGTGCTCGGTCTGATCATATGTCCCGTGCTCAGGGGTTCTCCCTTTGCCACCTTGTCCTTTCTGGCTGCGCTGCCATGTAGGGCGGTCGGGTTGATCAGACTGTTTGGGGTGGTTGGGGTACTTGTTCTTGTAGAACTTGGATTTTTCAGGAGGGGGGTTTTGAGGTCCAGTTTCTCTGTCGTTATTTTGGTTAGAAGCCTGAGAAGATTGCTCTAGGTTATGTTTTCGAAAATGCTCCTCTGTCGGTTTCCGCTTTGTGGCCGGTAGTTCAGCCAGCGCATTTTGATAACGCTCAGACTTCTGTAAGATGTCTTCAAGTTTTTCTGCCCCCTGCTCAGCGAGAAATCTCCGGGTATCAGCAGACAAAGTGTTCTTTATTTGTTCTGTTAAAACAAATTCCTCAAGACCTTCATAGGTAGAGGGGAGCTGCGAGAGCTCAAGGCACTTTGTCAGATATCCCTTTAGACGGCAAGAGAACTGGTGAAAAGATTCAGAATTCTCCTTTCTGCTGTTGCGAAACAGTTGCAAAAATTTTCGAGCGTTCATTTCAAAGCGCTCCAGTAACGCTTTCTTCAACAGATCATAGTTGTCTTGTTGGCTGCTTTCCAGTTTGGCGTAAACATCATACGCAGAACTTTTCAAAGCCTGGGAAAGCTTCATGTTCCAACGCGACCTCTCTAAACCGTACAGAGTTGCAATTTTCTCAAATTTTTCTAACCATGTGTCAATCTTCTCATTTGGACAAGGGAAAGACTCTAGCGGAAAAGACATAGCACTGAGGTGAAGAGATTGAGTATTAGAAGGATCAGTTAAGGAAGAATGAGGAGAAGACTCTCTATTGCTGGAGGTAGAGGCAACACCACGGCTTTGGAACTCTAGAGTCTTAAGCGCCAGCTCATGCTGTCGTCGTTGCTCATTTTCTCTTTCCTCATGCTGTCTCTCCTCCCTCTCCTTCTCATGCTGTCTCTCCTTCTCTCGTTCCTCATGCTGTCTCTCCTTCTCTCGTTCGTTCGCCCTGCGAATTTCCATTTCTTCGTCCATCTTCTTCTGCTCTCTAGCTTCGGCTGCTTCTTTTTCCTCTTTAGCTTCAGCTGCTTTCCTCTCCGCGTCATATCTTTCCAGTTCGTCTCTGACAAAAGCTTTCGCTTCCTCTCCTTCCAGTCCCTCCTCTCTCGCTTCGTCCCTGAGGAGTTGTCTAAGCTTTGCTCTCTCGGCCATATTATGTCAGTGACTGAGACTAGTGGAGAAAGAAAATAGGAAAAAGGATACACTGACTCCTACCACTTACGAGAAAAAAAATACCAAAAATTCAAAAGATGATATCCTTAACCCTGGGATACCTCCTCCAAAATAAAATCTAACTATCGCTGCTATTAATCGGCAATAAAGCACCTAATGCAAAACACGACTACGCCAACTAAATGGTAGTTAAGATTACTTCTGAAAAATAAGTAGCTACAGTGGAAAAGCAAAATAATTATTGCAAAAATTACAGAGAAAAATAATCCCCTTAATTTTTAAGTCCACTATCAAGTACACCCCTGAAGACAGTTAGGGTAAGGGAGGCAATTAATCTGGACAAATAGTCCGAAACGCACTCCTTAGCTTTTGCTCAAACACCTACTTCTTCAGAACCCTTGTGAATGTTATACACTCACAAAACTTTACCAGCGTTTAGTATTACAAAATCATTTATTAACATGTATTCCGACAAAATCAACTTGTAAACCAAATGTATAATACTTCTTAATGCTGTGGAAAAAACGTATCAGTTTGTGTGGTCAGCACGCCCGTAAACAGATCGTTAGTCTAGGGGATAAATTATTTTTAAAAGATACAAAACTCACAAGACAATCACGCTCTTACTCTATTACAGAATAAAGAATCTTAAGTTCAAAATCCAGATAGACGAGTCCACGTTTGTCGTATCGCCTTAGGATTTTGGGTTCGATTCCCGGTAACGAGCGACCATTTGTCGTAGATTTTTTGATAGGAAAATTAAGACTGAGTTTGGTCCCTTCTGAATAGATTTGAATAGGTGATTGGCACCGTGAGAATTTGTGAAACAATAGAATTTCCACACAGGTGAGATGATAGACTGTGGTATAGAGGCTGTCGCTGAAAGCGAAAAGAATTCTTCTCTCTCTCACCTATCCTCTACGACGGCCTTTACAGGGTCCGACAGTCTAAACCACATATATATTACATATAATTCTATCTACTCACGGACACGCACATACACGTGACGACAGTTAAACACACAGATGTGGGAAATCTATAACAATGAATATATATATATTTTAGAACGAGCTGACCAACACGATTATTAAGTTCAAGAGAGATTTTAATTATCAATTTAAAATCTTCTCACAACACCAAAGAATACATCAAGGAAAAACATATACAAATAGTCATAAAATTTAAGAAAATGCTACCAGGATGATAGCCCGTTAGAATCTTACTCTAGGTTTAGCCCACAGCCCCCGTTAAGAGAACAGATGATGGCCCAAAGAGTTATAGATACGTAGGGTTGAGGCTAAGAGTTTTTCTTCTTTTCTCGTAAATGTATGCACAGAGTTGAATAATCTGATTTAGCCTAAGAAGTAAAGAAACTCTAGCAAATAGTAACAAATTCTGCAGGTTAAACAAAAAGAATTAAGACAGTAAATGGGTGACAATATACAACTGTAAAATAACACTCTGATCTGCGTACACTCATTCATTCAGCCATGGCCATGGGTACACAGTTATACTCACAACTTTGCTCGCTGCCTCTGGGAACATAATAATTCTAGGACCTTCACACAGACCCGAAAATGCAGTCCTTGACCAAGAAATCCCCAGTTCCAAAAGACGTACTAAACTCTCAGGGAACGATTCCTTGGGTGTTCTAATTTTTCGAATGTCTGATTAAGTCACATAAAATATTGTCCAGGCACGAAAGTTAGCAGAGCACAATGTCATTAGCTTTGGTTTCTAGCATTTAAGGAATGTCAGATCGGTGTCTACTTTCAGGAAGTTACTATATTTGGTCACCACAGTACTAGTCAAAACTCTGTCGGAATGTTTCTGATCTTTGCTTGCCACAACGGGCTGAATTGTACTGAAGAGTTATTCTGGAAGAATTAATTCTGGCGCGAAGGCCTCTTACTTCATTTAACTGTTACAGTTCAGGTAATGAAAGTGATTTGTTTCTTCCCAAATAATGTTCACGTACTAGAACGCTGGTAAAGTTGGGTACCACCGTTTCACTATATAAAAGAAAGAACACATATCAAATAATTTACATATATGTACTCAATATAACTTACATTTTAAATAGCAAGCCGACCGCTTGACTTATAATTAAAATTTTCCGGTGAAATAAGTTATAAAATCAATCATCATGAATTCAGGAATATCTGCGTATTCCGTCACTATTCACTGATGTCGCATCTAGCATTTATAAGTTTAGTTTTTAAAATATATTCTCTCGTCTGATTTATTTAGAAGTTAAATTAAATTCCTTATAGCTACTAGTTTTAGTAAGCTAAGATATAATTTATTATGTATTTCCACTGTATGCGTCACTAGAAAAATAATACAAACTATAACTTAAGCACTCAGGACACAGAACTAGTTTAGAATGAAATAGGCGATTTTAACACTAAATCACTTCACAAAATACTAGATATAATATATATTACCTCAAACACAGCACTACAGGGTATCGCACAATTAAGAATTATACGCTTATATTTATGGAAATCTAGAAGTTCGACAAATTGTCGCAACAAACTAAGAAACTTCGCTTATACAGCTCTACTCTTCGCGAACCACCTGTCTACTGCGATTATAGAGAAAGAATGAAGATAAAGTTTCAAACTAGGTTTAATATTTCAAACCAGACAAAGGATCAACTATTATTTCGTAGAACGAAATGCTCTCCCCTTTCCGGCTTAAACGATACGTTTAACACCTAACATGTCGTAACTGCCACCTACTGACCAAGAGGTACGCGTGTCAGTTTCAAATCTCAGACAACCGTCTGCTCTGGGCGAAAGCGGGTTGGCAGTTTTAACACCTACGTTTGTGTCAGGTGAAACTGGTAGACCAAAAGTCTGCTCATGTCCAGCGAAACGAATTTCTCACACCCCAGGCCCAGAAATCCGGTCGGGCCGCGCTCTGACCGGGGAAGCTGCAGACGTATGTCTGGCGAGAACTGTATATTCACAGCTATGGTTCGACCGGCAGAGACTGACATCTATGTAATAGAATTTCGTATCCCAGTATGAGAAAAACACAAGGTAAAGTTTTAGAATACTGAAGAAAATATTTTCCGCAAACGAGTGATGCGAAAAATACAGGAAAAACAAGTAAGGAAAGATAATAAAATGAAAGGATTTGGGTGAGAGAATAGGAAGAAGATGTAGGCAATTTAATGATATAAAGGCCCACGTGACAGTTTCCTACCTAATTTATGTGCATCTAAAGACTGGTTTCCTACATAATTCATGTACATCTAAAGACTGGTTTCCTACCTAATTCATGTGCATCTAACGACTGGTTTTCTACATAATTCATGTGCATCTAAGGACTGGTTTCCTACATAATTCATGTGCATCTAAAGACTGGTTTCCTACATAATTCATGTGCATCTAAAGACTGGTTTCCTACCTAATTCATGTGCATCTAACGACTGGTTTCCTACATAATTCATGTGCATCTAACGACTGGTTTCCTACCTAATTCATATGCATCTAAAGACTGGTTTCCTACATAATTCATGTGCATCTAAAGACTGGTTTCCTACATAATTCATGTGCATCTAACGACTGGTTTCCTACCTAATTCATGTGCATCTAAAGACTGGTTTCCTACCTAATTCATGTGCATCTAACGACTGGTTTCCTACATAATTCATGTGCATCTAACGACTGGTTTCCTACATAATTCATGTGCATCTAAAGACTGGTTTCTTACATAATTCATGTGCATCTAACGACTGGTTTTCTACATAATTCATGTGCATCTAACGACTGGTTTCCTACATAATTCATGTGCATCTAAAGACTGGTTTCTTACATAATTCATGTGCATCTAACGACTGGTTTCCTACATAATTCATGTGCATCTAACGGCTGGTTTCCTACATAATTCATGTGCATCTAACTGCTGGTTTCCTACATAATTCATGTGCATCTAACGACTGGTTTTCTACATAATTCATGTGCATCTAACGACTGGTTTCCTACATAATTCATGTGCATATAAAGACTGGTTTCCTACATAATTCATGTGCATCTTAAGACTGGTTTCCTATTTTTCCACGCTCACTACATGCACTATGTGATGTTTTTCTTTCCTTTCCAGGTAAAAAAAGAGTAGTCCCATCACAGCAGTGCCTGCCGCAGAGAATTGAAGTGTTAGAAACTACACCTTACTGCGTTCAGCTTTTTATGAGGTGGGGTGACCGGTTCCCTTCCTCTCTGTCTTTGCCTTACCTAACTCACGAGCAGAGTAGGTACCCATTTATAGCTGGGTAGACTAGAGGGTGACGCTACCAGGTTTCGATCATGGAACTCAGTATATACACCGCGGTAGGAAAGTGCTGTAACCGCTTAGCCAATCGGACCCTCTCTTTTCATGTTCAAAGACAGAATTGTATATTTTTTGGTCACATTTCTTGCATATTTTGAGAGCTAGAAGATGGTGTGCGAGGTCACTATGGATGTTGTAAAGTGGTGTGAGGTCTTGTAAGATGTTATAAAGGGATGCGGGGCTTATAAAGGATTAAGCGACACTGCTGAAGACGTAGAAGTAGAAGCAAGAAGCATTCTGCCTGCGTCAATATATCATCTACTGAAAACTTCTGATGATCAGCAAAAATTATGGCGTTAACAAAAACACTAGAAATAGTTGCAGAGAATCCTCCCCCTTCCACTGCCCTCCTCTCACACACATACCGAAAAAAATAACAGATTTTACTGACTCACTGTCATCAATTCAAGCCTAGGAAATGTGCATGACTGTAGCTGACCAAACAAAGTGTAAGAAATATTATCACTATGTACATACCTAAATAATAGAAACTGCTCAGTACTATTAGCAAGAGTTAGGGGGAACAAATGAGATCGCAAACACGAAAGCAAGGAGTGCGCACAACGGATATCAAAAGCGAAATAAAACATATTGTAACTCAAGAATGGACAACAGAGAATTAGAAACAAAACCTGAAAGACAGACATGGCCATAAGTTGCTGGAGGTTGCAGCATGGACATGTCAGATATAATAATAGCCCCTTCAATCATAATTGAATATGAGAATGCGTCCCTGAGGTGACAGCACTCTGCTGCTTATTTTCGACGTTTTCTCCTCTGGTCTGCTTGCCATGAGAGCTTCTTTTCGCCTAATCTGAGGTGGCGCAGTAGAGAGCATCGCCACTTGGTGCGATCGGCAGCTTCATCCTCCCAGGTTGTTCGATGTATGTCCAGTGCCCTCATGTCTCTCTTGAATACATCTTTGAACCTCAGTTGCGGACGCCCAACTATTCTTTTACCATCTGTCAGTTTGTTCGTTGAAGATATCTTTCAGGATGCGACAATCTTCCATTAGGCAGACATGGCCAAGACAGCGTAGTCTGCACAATCTAAGCAGTGTATACATGCTTTGAAGGCCAGCAGGTGACAAAACCTCGACATTTGTCACTTTGTCCTTCCATGGAATGCTGAGCATGTGTCGTAGACACCGTAAATGGAAGGTATTGAGCCTTCTTTCTTTCTTAGCGTAGACTGTCCATCTCTCGCTGTCATATAGAAGTGTGCTTGTGACGTAATAGTTATATACCTCAGCTTTGGTCTTCGTTGTGAGTTTGGAGTTTCCCCAAACACACGTTGTGAGACGGGCAAAGGTGGCTGCAGCTTTGCCAATGAGGTTGTCAATTTCTGTGTCCAGATAGAGTTTACCGTTGATGGCAGACTCCAGGCATGTGAAGTGGTGCACCCCTGCCAATATGTCAGATATCCAGAGAGCCGAAAATACCTTGCTACAGAAAACTGAGCAGACTGCAGCTAGGAACCGGCTATTTTATGATGAGCCCTACCGTGTAACATATCTTGAGAAAAACACTGTAATGCATTACATGATATCTCCTATATGTAAAATCCCAGCTTTATCTGTCAGTACGCACCGCTAAGAAGTAACTTTGGTTGAAAGTTAGACATTAATTGTATTGTTTCCCTTATATGCACTCTCCCGAATATAGTAACACTTACCAAAGAAAAATGCGCAAATGACGGTGATAAGGTCCACATTGATAAGTGCTTTTCTGTGATATAGCTCGTCCAGTCACAATGTTCTTTAAATGGGTCACCACGTTAATAAAGCTGGTATTGGTGTAAATCGTCAACTCAAAATCGGCACAGTGTTGGGCATACAGGTCACCTTGTCCCAAAACGTAATGAGGCCCTGACAAGGATGTAATGTTGACCATGAGTGTTAATGTGAGTTTCAATACGCGAATGCATGGATTGTTCTGAAGAGTTGACTAGAAGATCAAACACTCACTCACACGTAGTTAGAAGTTAATGATGCAGACTACTGTGGTCATTTCATACTGTTTAATTGGACGCACACACTTGGACAGTACGAGTATAGTTACAGGAAAACAGGTCGACATATATCATCATACTGTTGATCAATGGTCTACAATCTTAAGTTGGCATTCATGTTGAAGAACACTACAATGGAACGTCCGTAGACAAGCACTTAGATTTCCACTGTTTATAAATATAATCATCACGCCTTACTGACCGATCATGTCAGTTAATAAATAATGTTCAAGCATGACTCCTAGACAGAACCTCTTTTCTAGCGAAGATTCCTTTAGGTAAAGTTCAGCAAATATTTCTGAAGACAATGTTAACCCACCAGTATTGGGTTTTCTTATAACTGTGATCTCTTAATCATCTACTGATAATAAGGTGCATCCCTGTTCTCTGATCGATGATCGACAAAAAATAGGATCTAAAATGGCTTCTGGTTCCAATTAGCATTACTCACTATACAGATGCATAGCAAAGCTTCAATAAAGGCTTTGTTCATGAACACAAATGTTTCTACAAGAGTCAGCATATTCTTTCATCATAACTGCTGCATACAATCATATTCAGTGCTGCTAGGTAACATGTCATCCCGACATATTGATATAGATAATCATCATGTAGACGTCTGCCCATCTAAGCCTAGCATGGAAAAGTTCATTAAAAAGTTCTTTTACCTGGGCAGGGGAAATACACTAGCAGTACACATACGCCCTCTCCTGGCGTTACAGAATAAACACTGGGGAACTCATAGACTTAATAATCATATCAGAAACTATCTTCTTCCCCATAATAGATCACAGCGATCAACAAACTTCGGACTGGTCTCCGACATGGCATTCACCAGGCTCCATTATCACGGAAGACCCTTTTTCGTCTCCCCCTGCGCAGAAACTGCCTGATCCCAAAGTTCAGTACAAGGAAAAATAGTCCCACTTAGACATACAAAGATATCACGATATAAGACCGAATCATCTGAAATAGACACGGAGTAAACATAGACTTGGACCATAAACAATCCTGCATAAACATAAGCAAGAACAATCTGTTTCTGGCCCAACAAGGAACAAACTAACGAAATCTGGATTTATACGCCAAATTCGATATCCAGGGGAGATAACCCATATAACAAAAGTATCAATCAATCATGGGTGATATATCTTTGGCCAGGAAAGCATCCTGATTCTAAAAACAAATACTTTCCCCCAGACAAATAAATATTATAATAACTACATACATTGCCACCAGTAATCTGTTGGTAACAGACTACCGCAACCCCCGGGGGAAAAAAAATGAATTTTTTTTTCTTCATCTGAGAGCAACATACAATAGGCTCACAACGCACGAATAATGCGCAGATGACTAATAATAGCAATTTATAATGTCAAATTAAGGTAAAGTCGAAGCATAGATCGACTTGTGAGATATATCTCAACATCTCAGAGAAAGCATTTCTCTTAAGTATAAATATTTCCAGGGAGGTGCCACCAACGTATACTACAATGCTGGCAATGACACATTGCATATAACAATTTCATATTTAAGCACTATAAGTACATGATTGACAAAGAAGAAAAATCATCAAAGAACATCGGTGAATATATATCAATGAACGTAGTGATAGTAGTGATACAATCACTATATTACAAATTACCATGTGTATCTATCTTGATATAGAAAAAGAACTGTTGTAGAGTTAGATGTGTTAAGAAGCCCAAGACCCAACAGTTAGGTGGAATCATGTGGGCATCTAGACAAAATGTCTGCCATCACATTATCTGATCCACGGATAGCTCGTACCGAGAAATGAAAAGGTTCAAGAGCAATTGCATATCGAGTAGACCTCGAGCTCTTCAAATTCTTACTCTGTATAGCCGTAAGAGCTTTCTGGTCGGTTTCTACTATGAAATGTGCGCCTAGAAGGAATCTTTGTAGTTTGAGAATTGACCAGACCATAGCCAATAGTTCACGGTCTAAAACCGAATAATTCCTTTCTGCAGCATTAAGTTTTCTGGAGATATACATTACAGGATGCACAGTTTCAGAGTACTCTTGCATTAGTGCCGCTCCAATCCCAGTGGATGAAGCGTCACTACGAAGAACAAATGTCTTATCTTTAGTAGGTAACACTAAAATAGGTGGTGTTGAAAACAACGTTTTAATTTTATCCAAAGAGGATTGGCATTCCTGTGACCAGTGGACCATATTAGGCGACTCTTTCTTTAGTAGTGTAGACAGAGGTGCCATGATAGAGGATAAATTCGGAATGAATCTTCCATAAAATTGAAAAAGACCTAAGAGACTTCGCACTTGCTTTTTAGTCTTAGGAATAGAGATGTTAAGTATCTTAGTGATATTATGGTCCTCTGTCTTTAGGAAACCATGACCAACTCGATGGCCTAGGAAAGAAATTTCGCTAAAACCAATGCAGGCTTTAGAGGGTTTCGCTGTCAGGTTATACTCGCGTAGAGTAGACAGTAATTCAACTAACCCCGAATAGTGATCTTCCCAAGTATCGCTGAAAAGACAGATGTCGTCTAGGTACGCAATGACATCTGACCGATAAGATAGGATTCGATGCATCATGCGTACGAATGTAGCTGGTGCGTTCATAAGGCCGAAACTTGTCGCTGTTCTCCTAGAGATAAATCAGGAGAGACAGTAACATTTTTCCATGATTCACTAGAATGAACTGGAATCATCGGAAGAGGAAGATTTACATCTGAAAAACTTGTTTCCTCATCCTGTATTACGGACAGTGATGAGTAATGACCATGTTGGACTGGTGAATCGTCCGTTGCCTGGAAAATAGGCTGTAAATAATCCGGACGTTCATGGAATTCCGTAAGCATATTTATGTGGAAGGTTTTATGCTTTCCATCAATATCGACAATGTAGTCAACATCGGAAATTTTCGAGGTTATATCGTACGGACCTTTCCAAGAAATAAGAAGTCTGTTTTCCCTACAAGGTAGCAAAACAAATGCTTTGTCACCAGGACAAAGTTGTCATAAGGTTCTTTTCTTATTGGCAAATTGTCTTGCCTTCTGTTTAGCAAATTCAGAAGAAGAAGTTGCCAATTTGCATGCTTCGATAATCTTTTGTCTCAGCGCGATGACATATTCGTAAGAAGATTTTGTGTCATCGGTAATATTATCAGCGGTTATGAGATCATGAAGCAAAGACATAGGGCCGCGCGGTCGCGCGCCAAAAACAAGTTCAAAGGGAGAAAATCCTGTATGTTCATTGGGGACCTCTCTGTAAGCGAAGAGGGCCGCGGGTAAAACCCTGTCCCAATCTTGAGGATGATCCTCAGTTATCTTCCCTAGTAAGTTTTTAAGTGTTCTATTTAGCCGTTCGACCATCCCATTGGACATAGGATGATAGATACTACTCAAAGATCTCTCTATCTGCAGAGTAGACATTACTTGAGACATGGTATCCGATATTAGTTGGGTGCCATGGTCTGATAATATCTCTCCGGGGAATCCCAGACGAGAAAATATAAGCCAAAGAGCATCTGCAATGTCAGCAGTAGTAATGCTCTTCAGAGGAATAGCCTCTGGCCAACGTGTGCACATATCAACACACGTCAAGATAAACTGATGTCCTCTGGCAGATTTGATCTTAAATGGACCAATGATGTCTATCGCCATTTTCTGAAATGGTCGAATAGGAATGTCTGCAGCCTGAATAGGTGCAGCATGGCGTGGACCTTTGGATTTCACTTCTTGACATACTTTACAAGATCGACAATAAATCCGTATGTCCTTGTTCACAAATGGCCAAAAGAAAGCCGCAAGAACTCTTGACTTAGTATGGGAAAAACCCATATGTCCAGCACACTGAGAGTCGTGAGCGTGCTGCAAAATTTTAACTCTCAAATTCTTGGGTACAAGAATCTGAGAATGACTTGACTTAATGGAGTCTTGCACCATACGTACAAGTACGCCATTCTTCATTGTAATCCAAGATTTACGCTTTGTATCTTTATTCGGATCACCTTTTGTTGCAAGAGTGAAGAATTTCTTTAGAGTCGGATCATCTTCTTGCTGTTTTATAAACGAGTCACGAGAAATTACCAAGGGATCATCTTGGTTATGCACTTCATTATCTTCAATAGATGAAGTTTGAGGCATATTAAGAGCTTGAGCTCTAGTGACTACAGCATTAGCAATTTGCATATTTTGTTTTTCCCAAACGGAAATTTGTTGTGGAGTGCATTCTTTGACTCCGTGAATACGACCGATGATAAGATAAGCGATCGGATTCGGCAGAAGACATGCGTGTACATCTCCTGTAAAGAAAGGAGTAGCAATCCTAATGATAGCAGTAGAGTATTTCTCTAAGGTGCCGCCAAATGTTACACATTTGACTACTTTTCCTGTGGCACGAGAAGGATCTACAAGTGACTGCCTAACACCAATTGTGGTGCATCCAGAATAAAAAAGAACTGAGACTGGATTGTCATTTACTAAACCTTTATGTAAGACAAGAGAACCTCTTCCATCATGCGTGACTGACGCAGGAAGAGCTGGAAGAGGATGGCCACAACTTAAAGTGGACACCGTAGTTGGTTCAAATAATGTTTTGCATTGGGGGCACTGAGATGCTCTCCCAAAATCAAAAGCGGAACATGCCATATTATTAGCATCATTATTATCTTTAGTCTGTTTATAGGCTTCATGTGACTCTTGCTGTGCAGAGTTTGCCTGATAATGTGATTTATATTTTTTTGTATTGTGATCTACCTCGATTATTATTACCTCTGTAATCATTATTGTTTCCTCTATTGTAACCCCTATTTGGGTTTGAGTCATAGTTCTCATGGTTACCATTATCATATTCATTATAATGAGTATCTCTATAACTATGGTCTTGTTGTCTCCATGATGGATGACTTGGATAGTTCCTATAATGACTTCCTCTGCGGAAATTCCTATAATTATGACCACCCCTGAATCGAGGGCTGTCGGCTCGTCTCCAGTACTTCGCAGAAGAACCCTGAAATGATTGGTTACCTTGGTTTTGATAACTATTATGGTTACCCTTTTTATCAAACCTGTTTTTTGGTCCCTGACATAATCTTGTCTCTGAGCAACAAGTCCATAAGGGCTTTATATGTCTTTTCTGTTTTGGACAACTCAATCCAACGATTAAATGTAAGACGTGTCCTTGCAATGAATTCTGAGAATTCTACCCCTGATTCAGGTACCATTTTTTTTAACAAAAGACGGTAACCTTCCTCTGTTAATTGATATTTTATTAATAAGGCTGCTCTGATAACATCATAATTATCCTGGTCAGCCTCTTCTACCAAGCTTAAACTAGTCAGAGTGTCACCTTTCAGTATCTCTGATAACTGATTAGCATATTGTGATCTATCCACATTATGATTTCGACAAGAACGTTCAAATCTATCTAGCCACACTGTTATGTCGTCACTGGATGGATTAAATGCTGGTAGCTTGATCTTATAAATAAAAGGTTTACCACTACCACCAGATGACTGATTAACATTACCCATGTTTGTCAACTTCAATTTTTCTAACTCAAATGCTAACAGTTTTTCCTCATGTTCCCTTTTTGCCTTTCTCTCCTCGGCTTCAGCGTCTCTGTCTAATCTCTTTTGTTCAGCTTCTCTGTCTAATCTCTTTTGTTCAGCTTCATCTTCTCTTTCTAATCTTTTTTCTGCAGCTTTTTGTTTTTTCTCTTCCTCCTTCTGTGCTTTGGCATAATGAGATAGTACAAACTCTTTTAACTCTTCAGGAGTCATCCCAAGGGCTCTCCCTTGCTGAATGAAGTAGTCTAAAGTTGCCATAATATTTAATAATATGTGGCTATTATCACTGAAATAACCAATTTATTTCAACCAAACAGGAGCAAGTTTTTAACCAAAAACTTGTATAATCAGCTCCCTATATCCCAATCTCTGTGGGACACAAGCCTTTAAATAAGGTCTTGTATAATCAACTGTGTACCTCTAATAATAGCAATTAATCATCAGTTGATTCTTTCTCATAAGTTCACTACCCAGCTAGTAGTGTATGATCAAATATATTCTATATAGCGTATGTCAATCAAGAACACAAACAAAACAATTATAAAAGACAACATGAAAACATTCGCAGAAATCAAATAAGTTAAGTAGGAAAACAGAAGAAAATAATCACAGAACCTGTGATGATAACTGCGCCGTAATAAACAAAACAAATAACTCCACAGTGTATAAATATAAAGTTGTATAGAACTGAATGATAGGAAAGATGAGACCTACAAATACAAACAAATCAAAACAAAACCAAAGAACAGAAAAATATTACAAAAACAACGATAAGCACAGTCGTCACAGCTAACAAAAAATAGCAACAGATGTTGCATGCAAATTTTCAATTAAGAAAATTGCCCCCTACAGACCCCTAATATAAGCCCTATGTTACTTGGGAAATCTTATATTAGTCACCTCACCAACCTATCACGACATAGACACACAAATAATATGTAAACATTTACACATAAATTCATACATATTATATAAATGGAATGTGTTGTAGCGAAGGTTCAGCTGTTATCTAATGGCGAAGTTTCTAATGTAAAGAAAATAAACTGCCACTTTAATAAATACTAAATTTTTGAACTAAACTATTACAATGTTCAATATATAGAGCAGTTCAAGAAGTTCCAACTTTGATGGTTCCAATAACTAACACACGTAGGACTTCTGACCTGTACTGCATTTTTTCCAAAAAAGTTAACCGTATGTTTGCAACCCGCTGTGATGTCCAACGAAAAAATGTCAATAAGCGCTGACCTAGTTTCAGTATTCGCTTGATAGGTCACGTGAGGAACTGTTGACAAAGTGTAGACTCTCACTGCTGTTGTGTCGTATCAGGCGTCATGGAAACAATCTGGTATGAGTAGCTGACTTCTATGTGGTGTCTACTGTGCAGGTTAATCCCAGAAAGCTGGCCTACCACACTGATAAGGTCCACATTGATAAGTGCTTTTCTGTGATATAGCTCGTCCAGTCACAATGTTCTTTAAATGGGTCACCACGTTAATAAAGCTGGTATTGGTGTAAATGGTCAACTCAAAACCGGCACAGTGTTGGGCATACAGGTCACCTTGTCCCAAAACGTAATGAGGCCCCGACAAGGATGTAATGTTGACCATGAGTGTTAATGTGAGTGTCAATACGCGAATGCATGGATTGTTCTGAAGAGTTGACTAGAAGATCAAACACTCACTCACACGTAGTTAGAAGTTAATGATGCAGACTACTGTGGTCGTTTCATACTGTTTAATTGGACGCACACACTTGGACAGTACGACTATAGTTACAGGAAAACAGGTCGAAATATATCATCATACTGTTGATCAATGGTCTACAATCTTAAGTTGGCATTCATGTTGAAGAACACTACAATGGAACGTCCGTAGACAAGCACTTAGATTTCCACTGTTTATAAATATAATCATCAGGCCGATCATGTCAGTTAATAAATAATGTTCAAGCATGACTCCTAGACAGAACCTTTTTTCTAGCGAAGATTCCTTTAGGTAAAGTTCAGCAAATATTTCTGAAGACAATGTTAACCCACCAGTATTGGGTTTTCTTATAACTGTGATCTCTTAATCATCACCTGATAATAAGGTGTATCCATGTTCTCTGATCGATGATCGACAAAAAATAGGATCCAAAATGGCTTCTGGTTCCAATGAGCATTACTCACTATACAGATGCATAGCAAAGCTTCAATAAAGGCTTTGTTCATGAACACAAATGTTTCTACAAGAATCAGCATATTCTTTCATCATAACTGCTGCATACAATCATATTCAGTGCTGCTAGGTAACATGTCATCCCGACATATTGATATAGATAATAATCATGTAGACGTCTGCCCATCTAAGCCTAGCAAGGAAAAGTTCAGTAAAAAGTTCTTTTACCTGGGCATGGGAAATACACTAGCAGAACACATACGCCCTCTCCTGGCGTTACAGAATAAACACTGGGGAACTCATAGACTTAATAATCATATCAGAAACTATCTTCTTCCCCATAATAGATCACAGCGATCAACAAACTTCGGACTGGTCTCCGACATGGCATTCACCAGGCTCCATTATCACGGAAGACCCTTTTTCGTCTCCCCCTGCGCAGAAACTGCCTGACCCCAAAGTTCAGTACAAGGAAAAATAGTCCCACTTAGACATACAAAGATATCACGATATAAGACCGAATCGTCTGAAATAGACACGGAGTAAACATAGACTCGGACCATAAACATTCATGCATAAACCTAAGCAAGAACAATCTGTTTCTGGCCCAACAAGGAACAGACTAACGAAATCTGGATTCATACGCCAAATTCGATATCCAGGGGAGATAACCCATATAACAAAAGTATCAATCAATCATGGGTGATATATCTTTGGCCAGGAAAGCATCCTGATTCTAAAAACAAATACTTTCCCCCAGACAAATAAATATTATAATAACTACATACATTGCCACCAGTAATCTGTTGGTAACAGACGGTGTGCACAAAAATATATTTATAGAATGTGTGATCCCGTATACATACATTGGGATCCTCGCTGCTGCTACGTAGTTCATGTACTGTGGTGATGCACAGTGGTTTTTTAAAATACTTTTGAATACGTAAAATTGCCGTTAGGTATTGGTGCTTTTGAATTTAATTCCCGTCTTATGACGGGATTTTAGACTAGTCATGTAATAAACAGTAACTAACAACAACTAATAAAATACTTAAGAACGCAAAACCCTCCAAAACCATCGCTAGAAACTTGTGTTACAATTTTACCTATCCGGGCGCTACACAACATAGACAAAATTTATATTAACAAACAAGAGTTGGATAAAACAGCTACAATAGCAAATGAGAATGAGTACGGGTGAACAAGTTATTTTTAACATAATATTCACATCAAAGCTTCAGTGCAAAAATTATGTTAAACATACTATACCTAAAAATTCGGAAAATAAAAATATTCCAGTTGCAATAAATGAAACAGAAAAAAGATAACAATAAACCACAGACTACAAGCCCTTAACGCACTACAGTGGAAAGAAGGATATATTAAAAAGCATAGAATGGAGTTCATCATATACATTATAGTAATTATGTAAAGCCATAACGAATGCATAAGAATTTGTTGCCTTGACGAACCGACAATAGAAATGCAACGAATATAGCACCATAAGTCCTCGACTTACGCGGTTAATTCGTTCCGAAGGTTTTCGCGCAAGTAGAAAAAACACGTAAGTCGAATGGTGCTTAAATACGATGCATTTTGGATATACAGTAGAACTCCATTTATCCGAACCCCATGGGACCGAGCATCGTTCGGATAATCAAATGTTCGGATAATTGGATTACATAATGTATCGAGTACATGTACACATATTTCTAAAAATAATTAACCATCACAAGGAAAATACACTATAAAACATATTTACTTGTACTGTAATAATAATACCCACACTGTATTAGATCACTGTATCACCAAAATCTTTTATTACACTGCAGTGCATGTACTACTTGTATTAATTATTTTTTTTAAGAAAGAGAAATGTTTTCAAAATAACATTACAAACGATTCAAAACCAGGCGCAACTTACGTATACATGTACTTGCACAGATGTAGCCCACTATTTAAAATAATGAGGAATCCTCTTTTGCACCAAACTGGATAGTCTCCTTTTGGCTGCTAAGTCCCGCATTCTCTTCAACAGCAGAAGCTGTGTAGGACAGCTGTCATCTTCTTGCTCGTACCAAGCCATCGCTGTTTCTAGTGCTATAAAGGCCTCTTCAGGACTTGGTCGACGTTTTGGTTTTTCTTCATAATCTACAAGTACATCGTGTACTTCTGAGGAGTCTTCATCATCGGTCACTACATGTATTTGGTTTTCTTCTTGCACAAAAGACAAAATTTCTTCGTCATTCAAAAACTGAAAACCAGAATCATTATCATCTTCTAGCCACATGTGTGCATCATCTTTGTCACAGTCCGAAAATCCGGGCATTGCTTGAAACAGTTCCACAACTTCATTTATACAATCATCATTTGTGTCCACTGCAGTAGTTTCATTTCCTCCTTTTTTCCCAAGCAATCTACTCCAAGCCTTGTTGAGATTATCTTGTGACAGTGTGGTCCAAGCATCAGCTAACATATAGCAGCAGTCTTTGAGATTAAGCTTTTTGGAAAACGCCACCACACTTTCTTCATCTTCAGCCAACAATAAACGACGCAGGACTTCCTTCTTGTACATCTTTTTAAGCTTTGCTATAACACCCTGATCCATTGGTTGAATCAGTGCTGTTACATTGGGAGGCAGAAAAATTACTTTAAAATTTGCATCAACTGCATTCAATGTATCCGTCTCTGGATGAGATGGTGCATTGTCCAGTAGAAGAATTACTTTTCCAGTTTTCTTTTCTTGTTCTCTCAACCTCTTCACATTTGGGATGAACTGATTTGTATACCAATCAAGAAATATTTCACTATTCATCCAAGCACTCTTCTGTGCTTTGTAACACAATGGGAGACATGTCACATTCTTTAGTTTTTTGGCTTTGCCGATCATTAGCACCGGTAAACGATGACTTCCACTGGCATTCGCGGCTACCAAAATTGTTACTCTCTCTTTGCACTTTTTAAACCCAGGGGCAGCTGCTTCGCGCTGAGATGCAAGTGATTTTTGAGGCAATGATTTCCAGTATAAGCCAGTCTCATCGGCATTATACACATCATCGAGTGAATAACCTTCTTCTTCCAAAAAAGCCAAGAAAGTTTCTTTAAAATTTTTAGCGGCAGTTGCATCGCTAGATAAAGATTCCCCTTGAATCTCCAATTCTCGTATGCCATGACGAGATTTAAAGTTTCTTAACCATCCCTGGCTAGCCTTAAAGTCAGGAGGACCGTCAAGTTGATTGTTGAACTGAAGTGCCTTTTCACACAACAGAGAACCAGAGATAGGTTCCCCTTTGCTTCTTCTTTGCACAAACCATATATACAAAGCCTCTTCCAAGTTCACATCTTTCGCATTTCTCATGGTTTTACGTTTCTTCGACCCATTTTCACTATCAAATTTCGATGCAAAACTCATAATTTTATCCTTGTTACTTTTGATGTCAGAGACGGTAGCTTTCCCAACATTGAAAATCCTCGCAAGTGAAGACACAGTTTCACCTTGTCCTAGTCTCTTGATAATTTCTGTTTTCGTTTCAATTGACAAAAACATTGCGGTTCCTTTTATATGCTTTAGGCCTACTGGAAGGTGCCATATCGCACAGAGAAATACTTGTACACCAAAATTATTCTGCTGTAGTAGCAGACACAATTATTTTAAGTTGAACTGTCTGTTTAGCCAGTGTTCTACCTAGAACGCACACGTACTTTGGATTGGTAAACCAGATATTAACTGACTTTATGATCTAACTGACTTCCTGTACGTAAGCGACCGACCATTAGCCATCCCATTCTCTACAAATTGTTCGCACACATTTGAAGTTTGCCGCATCAAAAGATTCAGAATTTTAGTCTAACGTGACTGTGGCATCTGATTTTTTTTTTTTTCTGGAAAAAGTGTTCGGATAATTGGATGTTCGGATAATTGGGGTTCGGATAAATGGAGTTCTACTGTATATGTTCGTTTAAAAGGATAGTTAAAACTAAACAGGTTCTGCTTATGAAAAGAAAACTTTCAGAAAATGAAAATTTATTCAGTATAACTCCCATTAAAAGAACAAGCATGTCTCGCAATCTTTTCACGCTGCGTTTTCTAGAAACTATGGAAACGGCGCGCATTGCAAACATAAATGGAACACTTATTTAAAGTGCATGCATGCCTTTCAGTTTTTGCATGGTGCATTAACCGTAGCTCATAAGTTATGATGAGTTTGACAATAAAGATCTAATGAAGTTGGAATGGAATGAAATGATCACGTGACAAATAATGTCATCAGGGCATGGAGTAGAAAGAGCACTTTATACATCAGTCCCGTCACATTTGGCGGGTTATTTGCTCGTATAATAATAAATGGGAATCGTTATTGAACTGGTAGTTAAATCTAGGTCACTCCTGGAATAAAAGGGTAAATTTAATCCCACAGCAGATACCTCCGTAGGGGAGTGACGTGTTAGAGACTTCACCATACTAGGTTCAGCATCGAGAGGTGGGGTGACCATTCCCTTCCTGTCTGCTTTTTCCTTCCCGAAATCCTGTAATAGACACTGAAAAACGCCTTGTCCCTTACACGTAGTAAATAATAAACGATCTTTATGATGTGTAATACTAAAGATGTGCTGGAAATATCAATGACAGAATGTGCAGTATGACAAAAAAGGTGGATGGTCAATGACAAATGATTTCGGAAAAATGTAACATGGACATAAAGCAGATATTACCGTAAAAGAGTGGAGTGTTGGTGATGTCACTATACTAGGTAGCGCTCCGAAAGGTGAGGTGACTGTTAAGTCATATTTTAATTAAGGGGAGTTAAGTGTTAAAGACTTGAATGTACGGGTCGTATTTTTGTACACGCTAGTAAACACGCTCTGCGTGATGAGAGAATTTTTTAGTTGAGGGTTGTATGCTCAGTAATGTTTAAACCGTTACCCGACTAGTTGTTAGTTTGTTTAAAAATATGATAACGAAAACTGTTCGAAAGTGCCTAGTGAGATTTTTGGGGTAGGTACGGTTTGAGCTGAGCAGTAATCTCTCGCGGCTAGCCCGCGCATGTGTTTTGGCTGAGCGGTACTGAGATACGGTAATCTCGAGAGAGTGCGTTCCTGGGAGTGTTCCGGGATGGTTGTTAGCGATGTTTTTCGCTGTGTGTACCAGGGGATATCTTTTTTTTGGTGAAGGGAGATTTTTGATAGATATTGTATCTGCTATTCAAAGCCTTGGATATTATGGCTTACTAATGTACTGTTTATTCAAGTGAAGATTGAGAGATATTGTATCTGCTATGCATAGCCTTGGATATTGTAGCTTACTAATGTAGTGTTTATTCAAGTGAAGATTGAGAGATATTGTATCTGCTATTCAAAGCCTTGGATATTATGGCTTACTAATGTACTGTTTATTCAAATGAAGATTGAGAGATATTGTATCTGCTATTCTTCTTCTTCTTCGTTCACCCTCAGATGTCAACTTGAATAAGTTCAAAGAAAGCAGTGGTTAGCCTGAGGCTGTTGATATCTCCGTAGATTTTCTCCAGGAATGGTACTGGTGATGGCCATATGCGTTTTCTCTGTTCCTCATATGTTGGGCACCTTTGAAGCAGATGTTTGGCAGTCATTTTATCGGTGCCACAGTCACACTCATCAGTAGTTCCTATCTTTAGTTTGTTGAATAGATGGTATCTCAATCTGTTATGACCTGTGCGAAGTCTGAAGATTACCACTTGTTCTCTTCTGCTGAGCTGGTAATAAAGGTCATTTTTTGTGTGGCCTGGATGCTCTTCTTCCCACTTGTGCCTGTATCTGCGCTTGATAAAACTCTTGGACTCCTCATATGTTAGGTTTGTGTCAAGTTGAGGAAGTTTTCCCCCTTCCTTTGCCAATCTGTCAGCCTCTTCATTTCCAGGGATGTTGCAGTGAGAAGGGATCCACTGTATCACAACTTTTTTGTACTGCTGACATAGTCTGTGAAGTGTTACTCTTAGGTCATCCAGTTCAGCATTACTTTGACTTTTCAATGTTGTAATCACTGACAGCGCATCTGAGAAGATAGGTACTGGTCTCTCTGAGCTTTCTTCTGTCATTATAATTTCTGATGCAGTTTTTAAAGCCTCTGCCTCTGCTCTGAAGTTAGTTGAAAATTTCCCTGTTGCGACTGCTATCTTCTTTTGTGTGCCATTGCTTAAGCTCAGGAAGACTCCTCCACCCCCATCTTCTGTTGCATTAGTTGCTGATCCATCTGTGTACCATGGATCCAGGTGTTGCTTGGGTAATGTTTCTCTATATATTTTGTGGTTAGGACTCTCCTTTCTGTTTCATTTTGGCTGTTCTTTTTCTCAATACCAGGAATGTTTTCTATCATGGTTGTTAGCGATGTTTTTCGCTGTGTGTACCAGGGGATATCTTTTTTTGGTGAAGGGAGATTTTTGATAGATATTGTATCTGCTATTGAAAGCCTTGGATATTATGGCTTACTAATGTACTGTTTATGCAAGTGAAGATTGAGAGATATTGTATCTGCTATTCAAAGCCTTGGATATTATGGCTTACTAATGTACTGTTTATTCAAGTGAAAATTGAGAGATATTGTATTTGCTATTCAAAGCCTTAGATATTATGGCTTACTAATGTACTGTTTATTCAAGTGAAGATTGAGAGATATTGTATCTGCTATTCAAAGCCTTGGATATTATGGCTAGCTAATGTACTATTTGTCGGCGTCTGTGGCCTAATGGATATGAACGCAGTTTCATAATCCAGATGTACCAGGTTCGAAACCTGCTGCAGGCGGTTTGGTAGCAGATCGCTTTGTGTGGATTTTTAACAATGGTATAAGCGTCGTACCGTTCAGAAAGCAATGGCAAACTACTGAACGTAAAAATTGCCTAGAAAAATCACAAACTGCCAATAAAAGCTGGGGTTAATTACCACGTCCTGTAAAGGATAAGCAACTAACTTTTTAATGTACTGTTTATTGAAGGGAATGTTCTATGGATCTTATACCTGATGCTGTATGCGTATATTGTGAACTGTCGATGCCCATGACTTGTTGTGTAATGTCGTCCCATGATGTCTACGTAAGTCTGTCGTAATTAAACTGTTAAACGTTACAACTTGTTCCAACATTCCCTGACTCCTTCGTTTGCTGTGGTGTATGGGTGCAGTCTATCTAGATGAAAGAACCCTTATCATTCGCGTATGCAGATATCCATTTTTACACACTTGTCGGCCATTAGTAAGCCCGACCTATGCTGATTCGCATCTATCAGCTACTATATGACATTCTCTCCCTGTCTCCACCAAAATTTTGATTTAACAGTGGTGACCACAAGCTGATTGCCTTCCTCAGCGTAACATCAACATTATCTTCTTCCACCACCCACGGTCCTTTAACAGTGACCAGTTCCCTTCATCGCTGACTTTGTCTTCTCTAACTAAAGAGCAATGTCAGGTACTTGTTTACAACTGGGTAAACTGGAGCGTGACGCCACAGTGTTTTAAACCCGGTACCTTCGCCGAGACACTGGCACGCTATCCACACGGACAATCGGATGGGAAAATATAGTAAAAGCTAAATAAAAAACTTGTGACAAAATGTGGTAAACGGCAAAAGAGATGATAATTTCAAGCCAAACGAGAATCAAGAAAAAAAAGATATAGACAATAACATACGCGAAGAAGAAATCTAAAGGCTGCATTCTAATAATGACAGTTGTGACAATAAATGCGTTGCAAAGAAACCTGCTATCTAGAAACTCTGAAAATGAAGAAGAAGAAGAACAGGGCATGACAATAGAATTTAGCGCCAGTTATTATCCAACAATCATTCAATCAAAACGCTTCAGCTCCCAAAGAAGCATAGACTTTCAACAAATATCGCAAGCTCCTCCTGTTGCATGCTATCAGCAAGGTCCTCCTGTTGGATACCATCAGCTTAAGGTCTTTCTATGTCTTCTTAATCATTTTCATTTCTATCTCCAGTTCTCTTCTCCACCTCACTTCTCTTACCCTGGGAATTCCAGAACAAGGACTGCCTTGTGATGCTATCAACGGGGTTTCTTAATGTGTGTGAAATCAATTGCTGGCGTATTCTTCTCTTCTCTTGCTCTACTAGCACTTGTCTGAATCTTACATTCTGTTCCACATTGGTGGCCTTGTCGTGCCATTTCAATCCTTTTCTTAAATGCAAGCACCCATTTATGACTATAGCTTCTTGATTGTTATTGATGTTGGTCTTTATATTTCATAATCATATAATAGGACTAACTTTATATTGGTTTCTCTAGATTGCATCAATGCGCCTCCTTACTGTCACGGGATTGCCTCTCCTGCTCTTCAGTGATGATATAACAATGACCAAAAATTACAGTATCCAATGAGTGTTAAGTCATATTTTGAGTTAGAGTTAAGTGTTAAGGATTTTTATGTACGGGGCTGATGTTTGCTGGTAAGCAGTTTAAAGTATGAGTAGATTTTTTATTTGGGTACTTTGTGTACGATAATTTTGGAACATAGCTCACTGAAGATCATGTGTTAGTTTAAAAAAAACATAAAGAAACGGTTCTAATGTTAATAGTAGTTTCGGGGGAGATAAGGATGAGCTGAGCTCAGTTGTCAAAGCAGTGAGTTCGCGCTCGAGCGACTTCACTGAGCTGTACGGAGAAAATTGTAATCTCAGGCAGTGTGTATCTGGCAGGGCTTCAAGACGGTTGCTGAGTCTCGCTAGTGTGACCAGGATATTTTATTGAAGTGAATATATATATAGATTATTGTAGGGAAGAGTTTCTTTCCAAATTTATGGATTTTTTTCCAAAGATATTATTCTAATGCCATGGAATACGTTGGCTCATATTACATAATAAGAATTGCGATGTATGCAATTCCTTTCCTGATGGATTTGTACTTACACGATTCATTATTCTAATGCCATGGATTACGTTGGCTCATTGATGTACCCAGTATTATAATGGATTTTTGTACGCTGTAGTAACCTGTGACAATGTGATGTTCCTTCGTGTACTTTGCGATGTTACTGTGTCGTAAATAAACTGTGTAAAGTTGAACTAGTTGGTCTATTTCATGACCTTACGTTACTGTTGTGTGGGTGAGAGGAAAGCAGAATACTACACACCTGAAGAATCCATGACACCCGCGTATTGTTAGATTGTTCAACTGTCGGCCACCTGTAAGCCCGACCATACTGACTTTGTCCTTGTCAGCGATTCGTCACGGCACAACCAGATGTGATTGTTGGCCACTCTCAAATCAGAGAAGGTTTACCCGTGGCTTCGGCAATACCATATAGTGCTAATTTTCGCCGTAGATCACAAAGTGTTGATCGCAATTTTGGTAGGAGAGATTATCGTGATTTTAGACAGTACCAAAGGGTCCATCACGTAGTAATTCTCCTTCTCCAAGAAACTGGAGACACTTTAACGGACCTCAACATTTTGGTTCCAACAATTCTGGAAGTTATGGAAGGGATAATTACACTAGGGATTATCAACCTTACAGTAATTTTTCTCGAAGACAACAAAATCCATCTAATAGATATTTTGATCCAAAGGGAAATAGTAATCGCAACTATGCTAACTGGGGTTCAAATCAGAACAATGGTCTCAATAGAGTAAATAACAATGGTCCCAATAGAGATAATAGTTGTGATATATCTCGATATGACGGTAGATCTCCAAATGATAGATCGCATCGCCATGCTAACTCTGCTCAACAGGAGCCCCAGGTTATTGGTAATCAAGGTAACAATAATAATAGTGTCTCTAATGCTACTGCTTGCTCTGCTTTCGATTTCGAGAGAGCATCTCAGTGCCCTGAGTGCACAACTTTGTTCCAGCCTACAGCGGTGACTACCTTGAGTTGCGGTGATCCTCTACCTACTCTTCCTGCCTTGTCTGCACATGACGGAAGATTGTCTCTTACCCTACATAAGGGATTTGTAAATAGTAATCCCGTCTCAGTACTCTTTGATTCCGGATGCACGACTGTTGGGATTAGACAGTCTCTAGTTTATCCATCTTGTGCTACAGGTAATATGGTGAAATGTGTGACATTCGGTGGGACAGTTGAGACTTTTCCGACTGCCATAGTCCACATTGCCACACCATTTTTCACTGGTTATATACACGCATGTATGCTCAGAGCACCTATCGCCGACCTTACTGTCGGACAGATACATGGTATAAAGATGTGTACGCCGGTACAAATTGCTGCTTGGGAACGGCGACATCACCTTACTGATACAACATTAACGACTATGCCAAAATCTTATCACCAGGTACATTCTGCAAACGTGATACATTCTGCTAATGTGGTGCAATCTTGCAGTATTGATGATACTATTGTTCATCATGCTAATTTTGGTGCTTCTTTTAGCCCAGTTCGACATACCTCAGTACGTCGTTACTCTAACTTTGACTCTTCTTTAACTACTATTATAGAAGAAGATCCTTCAGTTTTGTCTGACACACACACTAACTTTATCGCTACGACTGAATCTACATCCAGTCACGTTGATTGCAACTTCTTTTCTGCTATGACTAGTGTTTTCTTTGCCACATGTACGGACTTAGTTGTTAGTACATATCTATACCTTATGGGTTTCTTTATCTTTTTTATCTTGCCGGTTAGCTCAGTATCTTCGTCTTTTACGACTTTTTGTCGTACTTACTGCTTTTCTTTTAAACTTCGACGTAGGTCCAAGTTTACTACTGTCTGCTTTTACATCTTTATTGTATATTTCTTGCTTTTTTCTTTGCCCGGTACACAGGCTATGACTTCACTTCAGCCTTTGAGATGTACGCCTTTGTCAACTGCATTTCCTTTGTCTTGCGCAAAATCTCAGATTGTCAGCCATCATTACACTCTTGGTCATCGTTACACTCAACATGACGTGGGTATCATGTGTATATTCATGACTTTTCTCTACATCATTGCACACTGCTATTTTTTTCGAACACTTTTATCACCCTATATAATTAATGATTCCAGGTTAGTCTGTGCTTCTTTCTCTGTTACCCTTTCTCGTGTAACGGAGGAAGGTTTGATTAACATCATAAAGTGGTCTGAAGTTTGCACAGCCACATCCGGTAGGTTAAATTTAAAGTTAACTTTTTTCTCTCATAAAATCCTACCGTTACCAAACAGAAATTTTCATTTGATTATTCGCAGGAACGGCTTCTCGATGGGAATCGGAGCTGTTTTGTTACATGTTTAAGCAGTTACTCTACAACCTGTTCTATGGGTTGCCCTGCGCCAGTTTGACTGTTCTATTCAAGCCATTCGGAATTTTGACTCAGCAGTGGATGATTTTGTCTCTTCATGCTCACAGGACTTCACAAGACCACTGGAGCTTTTGATATTGTATAACTTATTTAGGACATTGTGTTCTTTCATTTTCATGTGACATGTCATTACCATATTATTCATATACGACAGTGTTTTGATAAACGTTGAACGTATGTCAATTGTAGTGATAATACTATTTAAACTTAACGTATCATTACGATACAGTTCGGTGGTGTACATTTACCAAGTGTGGTTTTTTCTTGCTGATATTGTTATTTATGTGCATTACCAAAGCACTCAGTTGTGCGCCAGTAGTAACTGTGTATACGTGGTATTATTTGTTTGATTTCTATAATAAGCTCATTAGTACTGAATAAGTTAATTAACTTGTTTCTCTTGCATCTTCTTATTCTTTCTTCTTCCTCTCTTTCGTTTTCCTTCTCTTGCATAGTATGCTCTATTTAGATTGTAGCTTTTTATTTGTTTTTTTTGTGGTTTATATGCATTGCCTTTTTGTTCCATGCTGTTTTGCCATAATTGTATTTATTTACACACAATGCATTGTTTAATTTCAATTGTTACCATGATGTATCATTGCTTTCTTTCATTGCTGGTCATTCTTCAATTCATTTCATCTCCTCTTTTCACTTTCCACTTAGTGGTTCTTACTTAGTCTATACTTCATATATTTCATCTTTGTTTGAATTTGATTATCTTTGTATACTTCATTTTCATACTCCACACATACTTCCATCCCTCTTGTTGATTTATGGATATGCCTTAACATAATGTAATTCTTTGTTGTAGGTATTAGAATTTCACCGACCTCACATTTTTGTTCGATGTAATTTTCAACACAAAAAAATGATGTTATCATTTTTTCCCCGGGGGTCGGTGTAATCTGTTAAGTCATATTTTGAGTTAGAGTTAAGTGTTAAGGATTTGTATGTACGGGGCTGATGTTTGCTGGTAAGCAGTTTAAAGTATGAGTAGATTTTTTATTTGGGTACTTTGTTTACGATAATTTTGGAACTTAGCTCACTGAAGCTCATGTGTTAGTTTAAAAAAAAAATAAAGAAACGGTTCTAATGTTAATAGTAGTTTCGGGGGAGATAAGGATGAGCTGAGCTCAGTTGTCAAAGCAGTGAGTTCGCGCTCGAGCGACTTCACTGAGCTGTACTGAGAAAATTATAATCTCAGGCAGTGTGTATCTGGCAGGGCTTCAAGACGGTTGCAGAGTCTCGCTAGTGTGACCAGGATATTTTATTGAAGTGAATATATATATAGATTATTGTAGGGAAGAGTTTCTTTCCCAAATTATGGATTTTTTTCCAAAGATATTATTCTAATGCCATGGATTACGTTGGCTCATATTATATAATAAGAATTGCGATGTATGCAATCCCTTCCCTGATGGATTTGTACTTACATGATATATTATTCTAATGCCATGGATTACGTTGGCTCATATTACATGATAAGAATTGCGATGTATGCAATTCTTTTCCCGATAGATTTGTACTTACACGATTCATTATTCTAATGCCATGGATTACGTTGGCTCATTGATGTACCCAGTATTATACTGGATTTTTGTACGCTCTAGTAACCTGTGAGAATGTGTTGTTCCTTCGTGTGCATTGCGATGTTACTATGTCGTAAATAAACTGTGTAAAGTTGAACTAGTTGGTCTATTTCATGACCTTACGTTACTGTTGTGTGGGTGAGAGGAAAGCAGAATACTACACACCTGAAGAACCCATGACACCCGTGTATTGTTAGATTGTACAACTGTTGGCTACCTGTAAGCCCGACCATACTGACTTTGTCCTTGTCAGTGATTCGACACACACACCCACCACCACAAACATTCACACAGTAGTAGAAGTGATGGCCTGTGTGGCCTGCTGATGTTGTTAAAAAAACAAAACAGTAACAATGAGGGTCTTTAAAGGTATCTACCTTCGCTGAAGACTACTCTTGTCAGAGTTGTAAATAGAAGGATGGTGCTTCTATTTTAGGGAGTTTTCTTAGGATATTTCAGAAATCAAGCACAACGCTGAATTTATCAAGGCTGTCGTGAACTTTGTATCTGCTCGGCCCTTCTATGAAGATCAATAAATTATAATAGTTTGTATCTGAGCCCCCAGTTGAATTATTTAGTAAAAATATTACTTAAGTAGCTATGTTGTATTTATATTTAAGATCACTGACTCATACGTCTGCACTTCTCTCTGTAATAATTAAATGAACTATTAATTTGTAAATACATATAACAAATTTAATAATAAATTATTGTTTAACACGAGTAAATAAATAAGTAAAATTGGTGGCTTAAAAAATCTGGAGCTTTTTTTCACATAAAAACGGTTAAGGTAGTTTTATGTGGTGGTAATAACTATTTTTGCTTTGGATTGGTAAAAAAAGAAAAAAAAAACTTAACTGGCCCGATGTTGAAACTGGTTTGCTGACTGCTCCATCAATTATCGACATCTGGGGTGAGGGCACGACCCAGGAGTAACCGCTTCAAACGTAAATGCAAGGATCTTTACAACCCGTCAAAGGCAGGCATCTAGCGTTTACCACAAGCTCTTGATCCAGAGACTCGTATCAAGCTGGTACCACACACTGGTATCTCCAGCCTGCATCACAAACTGGTATCTCCAACTTGTACCACATACTTTAGAAGAAACAAATATCTCTGCTAAGTATTGGTTTCCTGACGCTAGTCAGGCGCCTTCCCGCTGTCACTTCCACTGACCATTTTCCGTTTTTCTTAGTAATTTTACCATCCCTGAGCATAAATACAGTGGATTGGATTTAAAATCATCGTTACTCTCAGTTAATCTGATTAAAAAATGTGATTGAACAGCGAAAACGACCTTCGAGTGGTTTACACATGTTTAAATGTACATGGGGGGTAGGATTGACTAAGAGTTATGGCGTCCGCCTCGTATTCAAGAGGTGACGGGTTCGAATCCCAGTTGAGGGATTATAATTTATAATAATTATGTCCTAATGATGTCATACTCCCTCCTGGTCTCATAGGTAGTGAGATCGGATGCCTAGCCTTCTCGGATAAGGGCGAAAGAATAGGAGGTCCCGTGTGCAAGTTGCGCACGTTAAAAATCCCACGGCAGTTGAAAAATCGTAAATGGTGAGCCATAAGGCCGCTGCCCTGGCAAAAGTTAAAAATTAGGAAACCTACCCAGCACACAAATATTTATAGACTGTGTGATTGCTATACAATATACACACATATTGGGATTCTCGCCAGTGCTATGGAGTTTTTGCACTGCGCTGAGAGCCTCCTTATGTGATCTAAGGGAGGAGATCGGAGCACTGATGGTGTTGTCCATGTGCACTTAAGATAGTCCTTAAAACCAAACCAAACCTAAATGTACATATATTCTTATTAAAACGTTAATATATTAAATATGTGCTCCATAATGTCATCATCAACTTCCTGCTCCACTTGGAGCATGACGCTACGTCTGCTTTTGGTTCCATGCGCTTGCTGTGGTGGTTCATGACTCAATCATTTTCATATGCTGAGGTTGCCAGCCTCTGACGCACCTGTTCAACCACCAGCGAGTTAATCAGATCAAATGTAAAATATAAAATGAGAAAATGCATGTTGCAACTTACCCAGTGTCGGGTTATATTTATTTTACAGACGTCTGGTACAGGAGGACTTCCGAATACTGTCGGGCCACAGGTTTTGAGGCCGTCTTACAGGTAGTCGAGTATTACTTTAATTATAATCCCACTATTATCCTGTTTATAGGTTCCGAGGACTTTGTAATTTTCAGTATTTGTTAAGGAACTTTTCCTTCTGGCTCTAGTATGTTGAATGATGTCTAGGGATATTGTATTAATGTTTTGAAATGTAGTCACCAAAATTCTGGCCACAATCTGTCTATTCGTAATCGCACTGTTCTTTGTGGTCTAAGTCTTTTCACCTGACTAACTGTTCTCAATTATTAACTGGTTATAGCTCTACAAACTCATGCTTCCAACTGGAAATCATTTCTCGAAAACTTCTGTGTTGATGACTTTCACTTTATTTAACACAGGAACTTATGTGAGCGACACATTGCTCTCAATACAATTTGACATTGTTCATTTAAATCATCGATTCTTCATTTCATAGATTACTTCTGCATAAGTATATGCTTCTTCACAATTCTCTCGGCTATCAAGACTTATCTTCTTTTGAGTGCTTCCATAGCATAATTATTATTTCCTTCATATATTCTATTCTTAGGAATTCCACTTGATATATTTAGATATCCTTTCATCTGAATACTGTTTCAATTCGGTGCCTTGCTGCACATCTTCTTTTAGTCGGCAATTATATATTTTATTCGGGTACTCATACCCTTCCATGACGGTTGCGATAACCTTGATAAGTTTGAATATGTCTCTTTGGCTATACTCGCCTAAATCTTACCCGAAATCTCATACTACCTTAACGAGATGGGTTTATCCTCAATTGAATTAGAATTACACTAGATTTCTGCTTGAAATCTACATCCAATATGAACACTTTTAAAGTAGAATCAAATACACTGCCATAAGTGGACCTTGCCACACCAGCCGACACTGTGGAATCCTGTAACTATGTATTCTACGTCATTTTACGCTACTTCGTAGTCATAGTTAATGATCGCTTTTATTTTGTGTTTGGTGAGTGTACAACATGGTGCAAAGCGATCTCTCTCCAACTCCACTTTAACATGATCGCTATGCCCCATGATGCGCACTCAACATTACCCCCCTCGTCCCGCGAGCGTTTACCTCGCGTGGACGCTAAATAAAATATTAAGTAAACACTAATTAATCCCAATCAAAACCGATTAAATACGATTAATATCGATTAATTTCGATCAAACCCGCTAAATTTCCATTAAATAATTGAAAGTGCAAATAAAATGTCACTAAAAGTTATGTGATGAAAATAAATGCACCAATTATTGTCTTTCAAGTTTGTGTCACTTTCCTGAAATAGAATTCCATATGTCAATATGTCTAATATCACATAGTTTATATGCGCGTGAGTCTGCATATTTTCACTGTGAATGCGATAGAACCTCTGCACATGCTATACCGCATAGTAAATGTCAACACTCTGAATAATGTCACCATTCCAGTTCATGTATGTTATATCCATAGGAATCACGAAATAGTAAGTCAACTATTTAAATGTCCACTGTTGTATAGTAACTAGTCAGCGTAAATAGTTATACCACTTTTGTATTTGTAATTAATGTGACAATCTGTTCATCTTTTCCACTTTTTGAATAACTGTGCATGATATGACCATCTATTAGGATACATAGTTTTTAGTTATTTTACTCAGACGATCTGGACAGCAGATCCGCCAGCCAATTATCTGATCCCCGAATTGGTTGGATGTCGAAATGAAATTCCCGTAGCAACAAGAACCATCTGTGTAATCTTGGGTTATTGTATGTCTTAGTTTTAAGTGCTGTCAGCGGCATGTGGTCTGTTTGTAGTATGAACCTTCGGCCAAGTAGATATTTTGAAAGCTTGGAAATGGACCACACGATAGCAATTAACTCCCGCTCGCCAGCCACATACCGTTCTTCTGCTGGAAGGAGCTTCCTGCTGATGTAAACACAAGGGTGGAGTCTTTCGTTCCATCGTTGCATCAAACAGGCCCCTATGCCTGTCCCCGAAGCGTCCGTTCTGAGAAAAAATATTTTTCGAGCATCAGGTATGGTTAGAATAGAATGCTTTGAGAATGCAGTTTTTATCATATTCAAGGAACAATTAGAACTCTCTGACCATATGACTTTCAATGGTGCACCCTTGCACGTCAAGGCAGACAATGGTGCAGATAGGGAGGCGAAGTTTGGTATAAATTTATGATAGTAGTTGATTAAACCTAATAAACTTCTCACTTCTTTTTTTGATGAGGGAATTTTGATATCCAGGATGCTGTTGTTTTTTCCCGGGGGGTGTTGTAGTCTGTTGCGCACATATTCTTTTGTATGTGACGCACAGATTACTGTTGGTAGGCATGCAAATGTGAAGTGTAACTATTTATTTATGAATCAATGATTCTCAGTCTAAGGAACAGAACCCTGATTGTTCGATGTAGTATTCGGTTCTATGGGTTATCTGTTCTTGTGTCACAATCTGGCGTATGAATAATAGATTTACGTCATTTTGCGTCTGGTATGGCCAGAAACATATTGGTCTTGCTTAAAATGTTTATGGCCCGAATTTATATTTATTCCTTGACTATTTAAGGTGATTCGGTCTTATATCTTTGTATCTTTGTATTTCTATGTCGGACTATTTTGTGAGCTGAACTCTGGGGTGAAAGGCTTTTCTGCGCATGCGTGGATTGGATGTGTCGACAGAGAGAGAAGGCAGTCATGTCGTCGCTGCTATGGGCTGGTCTATTAGGAAGTTTTGTAGATGGATCTCTGTGAATTATTCTAGGAAGGAGATTGTTTCTCTGTATGATTGTATTATCAGAGATTCTCCTAATGTCCATTATTAACGCCTAGGAATGGCGTGCGTTATTCGCTTGTGTGTGTGTGTTTTCCTAAAGCCAGGTAAAACCACAACCTTTTTTGATGAACTTTTTTGCTCAGCCTAGATAAGAGACGTATTATCGTACATCTAGGATTGTTGACTACAGATGAAGATGTCGGGTTATTTAGCAGCCCTAGATCACTTGATGTATCCAGCCTGATTGATAGCAGATATGTATAGAAGCCCAATGAGGACATTTACGTATGTATATTGAAGTAATTCTGCTTCATAATTTCTCATCCTGGGTGAGCGAAGCTCACGGAGGAGAGCCATCTTGGACTCCCGCCATTGTAAGCGGATCATTGTCGGAGAACAGAGAAGATCTTATTATTTGATGATGGTGCAGAGATCTACATATTATGAAAACCCACTACTGTGGTATAACATTATTGCTATAAACATTGGATGAATTTACGGCTTAAGAAACGTAGCCAAGAGAAGGTTCTGTCAGTGAACCATTGTTGATGTTTATGTATCCACCTTTACTGACGCGATTAGTCAGTTGGAGCATGAGACGATAGACAACCAGAATATTGAGTGTTTGTCTACTATCGTTCCATTATATTTATCACTGCATGAATGTACATTTGATATTGTCACCCATTTTCAAGTATACGATGATTTTTGTGCCAACCTGTTCAAATGACCGTACTCGTGATGTCGAAGTGTACGTCCATTATTAATTATATGAAACGACGCCAGTAGTCCGCCCTTTATTGACTTCTGCTTATGGTTGAGTGAGTGACTTGTCAACTCAACAGAACTATACACACACATTCGCGTTATATTACATCTACATTCTCACTCGATGTCAGCACTGTGTCGGAACGAGTTGACCTTCCATCTACGTGTCCAGTATGACCCTATGAAAGCAGGAACATCACAACAAAGAAATGCCTTTATCAATGTGATGGCCTCAAAAGCTACTTATCAATGTGGTAGGCCAGATTTCTGGGTCTAACCTGCACAGTGGACATTGCCAGAAGTCAGCTACTGATACCAGATCGTTTCTTGTGGCCGCATACGACACACATACACACCAGCGGTACAAGTTTACAGTCGATGTCAGCTAGTCAGCAGTTTTGTTACGTGACCTGACCTGTCAAAGCAAAGGCAGTAACTAGGTCAGCGCTTGTTGACATTTGTGTTAGAACAGACACCAGGGCACAGCAGGGTATTAACTGTGTTAGCGAGAAGTGCATATATTTCAACGGTGGATCTTCTGGTGTGCTGCTCAAAATTGAACTTTGTAATAGTTTAGGCCAGAATTATTTATTTATTAAAGTGGCAAATCATTAGTTAATTGGTAATTAGAAACTGTACCATTAATTCTAAAACTGAGCTTTCTTTACAACACATCATATTGTCATGCTATTTTTTCTTTAGGTATTTATGATTACATTATATGACATATATATATTTATGTTTAAGTGTTACATGTTATAGTGTTGTGTATATGTCATTGAGCGGTTGTGTAAGGTGGCTGATATAAGATTTCCCACGTAATAGAGGGCTTATATTAGTGTTCTATAGGCGCGAATTTTCTTAATTGAAAATTTGCTAGCGACAATTTGTTGCTATTTTTGTTAGTTGTGACCTCCTTTCTTTACGGGAGATGTGCACGCATGTCTTCTGCCGAATTCGATCGCTGATCTCATCATTGGTCGTATTCACGGAGTCAAAGAATGCACTCCGCAACAAATTGCTGCTTGGGAAGAACAAAATATGCAAACTGCTAATGCAGTAGTCACAAGAGCGCAAGCTCTCAATATGCCTCAAACTTCATCTACTGAAGATACTGAAGTGCATAACCAAGATGATCCCTTGGTAATTTCTCATGACTCATTTATAAAACAGCAAGAAGATGATCCCACTCTAAAGAAATTCTTAACTCTTGCAACAAAAGGTGATCCAAATAAAGATACAAATCGAAAATCTTGGATTACAATGAAGAATGGCGTACTTGTGCGTATGGTCCAAGACTCTACTACGTCAATGCATTCTCAGATTCTTGTTCCTGTTGCTGAGTTATTTGCCGGTTGAAGATCATATGCTGAGTATAGTTATTTTAGTGATTTCTTGTTCATCGTGCTTGTTTTATCATTACGCGAATTAGGGTGAAGCGTTCATACAACTCAGTAGCATGGTATGAAGAAGTAACATGTAATACTTGAACTCAGCAACATTAATGAAGTAATTAATGCCTTCAGGTTGAGTCCGTTATATTTAATCACCTGTACACACAGGATGATCATTTCAAATATAAGCAGAACATAAGTCCGTATAAGTCAAGCATAAATTAATCAATAACGTAGACTGCTGGTTTACGTGTCAATGTCCGTTTAAGGATACAATGCAGTATTGTCGTCAGAACATCACAGCTATATGCACGCGCAGATAGACATGGCTACCTGCCGACAGTGAGACTGCGAGTCTGAATATTTCATACGAATTGGACGATTATTCTCCTCCTTCTGAGGATTCTAGTTAAACACTAACCTCCATAAGTTTCCTCTCATATAGAGTTCTAGGGATGACCCTGTTCCATCATAAATGCACATATAAATGGCTATATCATGCCATTGAATTGGAAGGTTAGAAAAACGCAGCTATTCAGCTTGGCGGTCAAGTAACAAAGGGTAGCGTCTCCTAGTTACCGACTGTGACCCAAACAACGCTAGACACGTCATAATCGATCGTGTATGGAGCGTTCAATAATTGAAACATCTATCGCAATATATTAAATGTCTTAACCTTTACAATTGCACGTCTGCTAACCTTTAGCAGACGGCGTTAATAACATATACCGTAACAATTCCCTGTACACCGGGGAAAAAAAAAATCGATAGATTTTTTTTCAAGATCTATCCGACTTAACAATTTTTCAAAAAAATTTAACACAATTGTGACATATGGCCGACGATGTTCTGAGTAGAACGTGTCGCGGTCATGTCAACTAACTATTTGTCATAGTCATCTAACATTAATCATATTATATATCAATATTATGCATATTATTATATCAACTAAATAAAATGTCTAATGTCAATAGTGAATGATAGAATTAAATTAAAGTAAGGTCTGTCGTATTAGTATGTCATATAGGAATTAATTTGACTAATTAAAATTAAATTAATTAATTAAACTAAGAGTTAAATTATTAAGATTCTAATGTAACGCGATGTTATGAGAGAAGAAAAGACAAATAAGTGAGAAGAAATAGAAAGAAATTCGAATATAAGTTTAACTTAATTGTATGTGTTAAGTGTTAGTGAATAATAACTATCTAATTTAACTAACTAAATAACGTATAGGAACATTAAAAAAAAAAATATTAATCTAATACTTGTGTGAGATTTATTTTCTCTTTTCATAATTTCTTCTTTTCATATTTCGTTCTTTTTTTTTGTTTTTCATTTCATTTTTCTCACATTTCATTTTATTGATATTAATTCAATTAAGAAGTTAAGTTAACTAATTAATTAGTATAGGATATGATGATCCATCCGTAGTCCTGATCCGGATGAATTCTTTTAGACAAAGTGTTGAAACATTTACGTCGGACAGAAATGTCAATTATCCTAGGATCCAAGAATTAAGTGCACATAGGATAATAAGTTCGACTTGTCGTCAGATATTGTTCCATGATTGTTCAACGAATATTCATATATTGTGTATGGACGTTAGACGAAGTTTCAATGTCAATATGCATACCTTGATTGTCTTTAGTTCAATTCTGTGATGCATATAGTGTTTATAAATATTAAATTGAAGTCAAGGTTAGTTCCCTTATAGTTGATACTTCGTTCTATCCAATGTAGTGATGATTGACGTATTTTAGGAATGTCAATGTTGATTATTCGTCGTCAATAGGATTACGTGACAAAGCATCCGCCACAATGTTTTCAGTGCCAGGAATATGTTCAATGGAGAATTCAAATGGCTGCAGGATGATCGCGTATCTGGCGAGTTTTGGACTTTTGTGGTTTGATCTACGCAAAGATGCTACAGCACGCTGGTCAGTCTGTATGGTGAATGGAGCACCAAGCAAGAACTTCTCTAATTTCGTGATTGCCCATATAAGTGATAAAAGTTCCTTGTCCACTGTGGAATACTTTGTTTCTGCCGGCTTTAGCTTTCTTGAAATATATAAGGTAGGATGTAGAACGCCATCATGGTTCTGGAGCAGGCATGCACCGATGCCGTAGTTACTAGCATCTGTTCGTAAGAAAAATCTTTTGGAAGCATCGGGAAGTCTTAAAATTGGTTCATGCGAAAACAAATTTATAATTTTGTTGAAAGTTTCATTGCATATACCAGTCCATGTCACCTTCACCGGCATGTCTTTTTTTAACAATGAAGACAATACAGCCGTGATGGATGACAAGTTTGGTATGAATCTACTGTAATATTGAACAAGTCCTAACAAACTCCTGACCTGTTTCTTCGTCTGAGGAACTGCTATGTTTAGAATTTTGGAGACCGTACTAGGTAACGTTCGGATATATCCCGCTCCAATGATATGTCCCAAAAAGGTTATCTCATTACACGCGATCTGCACCTTTGTAGGTTTAGCAGTTAGATGATAATTCCTTAGAGTGTCGAAAACATATCTAAGTCCCGAAACATGTTCCTCAAATGACGAACTAAACAAGCATATGTCGTCAATATATGTAATAACGTCTGGTCTACCTGATAAAATTTGTCGCATCAGGCGAATGAAGGTAGCTGGCGCATTAACAAGCCCAAAAGGCATCACATTCCACTGGTATAGACCTTGTGGAGTGGAAAATGCGGTGTAGTACTTAGCCTTTTCGGTCAGTGGTATCTGCCAATAACCTTTAGTTAAGTCTATCTTACTAAATATAGTTGCGTTGGATAGACGTGGCAGTAAGTCGTCGATAAGTGGATGTGGTTCGCTGTCAACTATAGTCTTAGCATTTAATTTTCTATAATCAACACATAGTCTGATGTTATTGTCCTTCTTCCGGACAATCACTAATGGAGAAGAGAATGGCGAATTACTAGTCTCAATGATTCCCAGAGACAACATCTGTTCAAGTTCCTTAGTAGTTTTAGCAAGGAAATGTAAAGGAACCGAATAGGGATGTACACGAATAGGTGTATCGTCATTGAGAGTAATGTCATGACTGATAGCCGATGTGCGACCCGGGACGTCGGTCAACACATCTGGATAAGATTGTAATAGATTAGCAATCTGTAGATGCTGTTGCGGTGTAACCGTTGAAGAAATGGTTACATCCCGCCAAGATTCAGTAGGTTGAACTACTGGTACCGGTAACGGTAACTGTACCTCAGGAAAAGAAGATTCTTCTTCCTGGATGACGGATAAGTTAGAATAATAACAAGTAGATACTGTGGTATCATCTAGTTCATGAAAAATTGACTGTAAGTGTTCAGGACGTGTATGAAATTGCTTGAGCATGTTAATATGAAATATCTTTTTGTGTCCCTTGATATCTAAGACGTAATCAACGTCGGAAATTTTATCAATGACTTTGTAAGGACCATTCCAAGATATCAATAATTTATTGTTATTGTGAGGAAGTAACACATAAGCCTCATCGCCTGGGAATAATTGGCGTAATCGTCGAGACCTATTTTGTAGAGATCGAGCCTTAGCTTTTACAGCCTCAGAAGAAGCTGTTGCCAACTGACAAGACTCAATAATGTTCTTCCGAAGATTAATCACATACTCGTAAGATGACTGAGTGTCCTGAGTCATCTCCGCGTCAATTAATAAGTCTTTTATTAGTCCCATAGGACCTCTTGGGGGAGCACCAAAAACTAATTCAAAGGGAGAGAAGCCAGTTTGTTCATGCGGTACCTCCCGATAAGCAAATATAACAGCTGGGAGTGCTCTGTCCCAGTCATGAGGGTGCTTAACAGTAACCTTATGTAGTAGTTGTTTAAGTGTACGGTTAAGTCTTTCAACTGCACCATTACTCATAGGATGATAAATACTACTTAAATTCCTATCAATGTTCCAGGTTTTCATGACTTCCTTCATGGTGTCAGATATGAACTGTGACCCATGGTCTGATAAAAGTTTTCTAGGAAACCCTATTCTAGAAAAGATGAGATGTAGTGCATCAGCTACATCTGTGGTAGTGGTGGTCTTTAATGGGATAGCTTCTGGCCATCGTGTGCACAAATCAATGCACGTAAGGACGAATCTATGTCCTCTGGCCGATGGTAGCAATGGACCAATAATATCTATGGCCATCTTGTCAAACGGTCTTACTGAGATATCGCAAGCCTGAATAGGCGCCGTGTGAAAAGCTCCACGTGCTTTCACTTCTTGGCATGTAGTACAGGAACGTACATACTGCGAAATATCTCTTGACACTCCTGGCCAAAAGAATGAAGACAGTACTCGAGATCGTGTTCGAGTATATCCCATATGTCCAGCACACTGTGAGTCATGCGCATGTTGAAGAATGTACCGTCTAAAAGTATACGGGACCATAACTTGTTGTTTCATTTGTGATTTGTCATTAAAACATCTAATCAATATGTCATTTTTAATAACAAACCAATGTTTGTTATTATTACCTGAGGATAGATTGTCAACTTTATCAACCAGCTTAAAAATTTTTTTTAAAGATTTATCCTCTTTTTGTTTAGTTGCAAATGTTTCCCTGTCACTAGGTGAATTGACTACAAACTCCTCTTGGTTGTCTGCATCCATCTTATTATCACTAACTTTCTCCATGAGTTGAGTCTGCGCTCTAGTCGTCACGGCGTTTCCAGTGCATAGGTTATGTTTCTCCCATTCTATGATCTCATCTGGAGTACAATCTTTACTGCCGTGTATACGACCAACCATCAGATCAGCAATAGGCTTTTTTAGCATACATACTTTTACATTCCCTGTGAAAAAGGGTGTTCTAATATGAACAATAGCTGTGGGGTAGAACTCAATAGTTCCACCAAATGTCATGCAGCGTACATATTCTCCTGTCGCACAGCTAGGATGTACCAGCGACTGACGTACACCAATCGTTGTGGATCCTGAATCTCTCAGCACTGAGACGACGGATCCATTAACGATTCCCCTGTTAAAAATTAGTGAGCCTGTTCCATCGTTGACTGCAAGACCTACCTCTGGTGTAATATGTCCGCAGTTAAGCACTGTTTCTTTCGCCTTCTGAAAAATAAGATTGCATTGTTGGCAACTATTTGCCACATTATAATTAATAGCAAAACATGCAGCAGAAGACTGTGTTGTATTATCGTCAAGTGGGACCTGAGCTATAGGGGTAGTATTATTTGTAACTGCCGCCCCTGTATTATGGTTGTACTGAGATGATCCCCGAGAATGAGATCGATTACGAGTATAATTGTTAGAATTATCTCGTCGTCCTCTATAGTAACTATTATCTCGATGTCTCGAGCCATGATTATTACCATTCCAGTTATTGTTATTATTGGGGGTATGTGATCGATTATAATTAGTGTTATGTTGACTATTGTGGTAGTTTGTTTGAGGTGAATAATTTCTATCTCGTGATCTACCTCTGTTGAACTCATTTTTATTGTTGAAATCATTATTATGTCCCTTCTGAAAGTTAACATTGTGATTTCTTTGGAACCTACTTCTGTCTACACTGTGATGTCTTTGTTTGTTATTATGATTGTAGGCCATATTAGACGCCACAGGTAGAGGTTCTCTTAATGAAGAGTTAGAAATGTTCGCATTCGGATGTGCCGAACAGTAGTTTAAAGAAATTTTTTCCAACTCGTCAATAGTACCTGGTTTACGCTCCTGCAAATATGCAAAGAATGGTTGGCTAACCGAAGATAATACCTTATCCCGTAGTAGCAAATCAACTAATTTGTCGTACGATTTGTTGACTTCTGCCAGTTCAACCCATCTATTAAATGTATTGCGTATGTTCGCAATGAATCCTGCAAAATCTTTTGGAGATTCAGGTAAAATTCCCTTAAATTTCAACCTACAGTGTTCCTCGTCCAGGTGAAACCTTCGTAAAAGCAAGGACTTAATAGCACCGTAGTTATTTGCTATTGATGGGTCAGCATTTTGAGAAGCCGTCAATGGTTCTCCAACCAAGAATTCATTTAACTTGAGTACCCATGACTCTTCGGGCAAATGATTTGTTTTGCAAGTCTGTTCAAAACGTGACAGGAATGATGAAAGGTCGTCCACGTTTAAGTTGAAAGTGGGTAATTTAAAGTTGTAGAAATGTTTAGTTTGGCTGGATGACGATCCATTTTGTGCGTTATTATTCTGGTTTGCATCAGCACTTTGTGCTTGTAATCTTGCTGTCTCCAATTTAATACGCGCCAATTCCATTTCTTGTTGTAAAATAATTTCCTCTCGTTTCAATTTATTCTCTTCTTCCTGTTGGCAATTGCTCTTTGCTCTTCTCTTTCACGTTGAGCAATCTCTCTTAATCTATTTTCCTTGGCAATTTGCTTCATCTCACGTTCTGCTTCCTTTCTTTCACGTTCCTCCTCCTCTTTCTTTAATGCAGCCTTTTTCTCTGCTTCTTTTCTTTCACGTTCCTCCATTTCTGCTTTATGTTTTTCCAGTTCTGCCTCAGCAAACTGACGAAGTTCTTGAGATTTATAACCATATTCTTTACCAATTTTAACGAAATGGTCTATAGTAAGCATTTTGACTTTTATCTGGTAAGTAATTATTGATAATTACTGATTAAAATAGTCAATAGTAGCTTCAGAGTAATTATTATACTTACTCAACTTAGGAATATTCAATATAAATAATCACAATAGTACTGAACTCTTATGTCTAAGTTCAACTAATAGACAATATTTTGTAACAATATTGTATCTAAGATAGATTTTTTTTCAAGATCTATCCGACTTAACAATTTTTCAAAAAAATTTAACACAATTGTGACATATGGCCGACGATGTTCTGAGTAGAACCGTGTCGCGGTCATGTCAACTAACTATTTGTCATAGTCATCTAACATTAATCATATTATATATCAATATTATGCATATTATTATATCAACTAAATAAAATGTCTAATGTCAATAGTGAATGATAGAATTAAATTAAAGTAAGGTCTGTCGTATTAGTATGTCATATAGGAATTAATTTGACTAATTAAAATTAAATTAATTAATTAAACTAAGAGTTAAATTATTAAGATTCTAATGTAACGCGATGTTATGAGAGAAGAAAAGACAAATAAGTGAGAAGAAATAGAAAGAAATTCGAATATAAGTTTAACTTAATTGTGTGTGTTAAGTGTTAGTGAATAATAACTATCTAATTTAACTAACTAAATAACGTATAGGTACATTAAAAAAAATATTAATCTAATACTTGTGTGAGATTTATTTTCTCTTTTCATAATTTCTTCTTTTCATATTTCGTTTTTTTTTTTTTTTTTTTTTCATTTCATTTTTCTCACATTTCATTTTATTGATATTAATTCAATTAAGAAGTTAAGTTAGCTAATTAATTAGTATAGGATATGATGATCCATCCGTAGTCCTGATCCTGATGAATTCTTTTAGACAAAGTGTTGAAACATTTACGTCGGACAGAAATGTCAATTATCCTAGGATCCAAGAATTAAGTGCACATAGGATAATAAGTTCGACTTGTCGTCAGATATTGTTCCATGATTGTTCAACGAATATTCATATATTGTGTATGGACGTTAGACGAAGTTTCAATATCAATATGCATACCTTGATTGTATTTAGTTCATTTCTGTGATGCATATAGTGTTTATAAATATTTAATTGAAGTCAAGGTTAGTTCCCTTATAGTTGATACTTCGTTCTATCCAATGTAGTGATGATTGACGTATTTTAGGAATGTCAATGTTGATTATTCGTCGCCAATAGGATTACGTGACAAAGCATCCGCCACAATGTTTTCAGTGCCAGGAATATGTTCAATGGAGAATTCAAATGGCTGCAGGATGATCGCGTATCTGGCGAGTTTTGGACTTTTGTGGTTTGATCTACGCAAAGATGCTACAGCACGCTGGTCAGTCTGTATGGTGAATGGAGCACCAAGCAAGAACTTCTCTAATTTCGTGATTGCCCATATAAGTGATAAAAGTTCCTTGTCCACTGTGGAATACTTTGTTTCTGCCGGCTTTAGCTTTCTTGAAATATATAAGGTAGGATGTATAACGCCGTCATGGTTCTGGAGCAGGCATGCACCGATGCCGTTGTTACTAGCATCTGTTCGTAAGAAAAATCTTTTGGAAGCATCGGGAAGTCTTAAAATTGGTTCATGCGAAAACAAATTTATAATTTTGTTGAAAGTTTCATTGCATATACCAGTCCATGTTACCTTCACCGGCATGTCTTTTTTTAACAATGAAGACAATACAGCCGTGATGGATGACAAGTTTGGTATGAATCTACTGTAATATTGAACAAGTCCTAACAAACTCCTGACCTGTTTCTTCGTCTGAGGAACTGCTATGTTTAGAATTTTGGAGACCGTACTAGGTAACGTTCGGATATATCCCGCTCCAATGATATGTCCCAAAAAGGTTATCTCATTACACGCGATCTGCACCTTTGTAGGTTTAGCAGTTAGATGATAATTCCTTAGAGTGTCGAAAACATATCTAAGTCCCGAAACATGTTCCTCAAACGACGAACTAAACAAGCATATGTCGTCAATATATGTAATAACGTCTGGTCTACCTGATAAAATTTGTCGCATCAGGCGAATGAAGGTAGCTGGCGCATTAACAAGCCCAAAAGGCATCACATTCCACTGGTATAGACCTTGTGGAGTGGAAAATGCGGTGTAGTACTTAGCCTTTTCGGTCAGTGGTATCTGCCAATAACCTTTAGTTAAGTCTATCTTACTAAATATAGTTGCGTTGGATAGACGTGGCAGTAAGTCGTCGATAAGTGGATGTGGTTCGCTGTCAACTATAGTCTTAGCATTTAATTTTCTATAATCAACACATAGTCTGATGTTATTGTCCTTCTTCCGGACAATCACTAATGGAGAAGAGAATGGCGAATTACTAGTCTCAATGATTCCCAGAGACAATATCTGTTCAAGTTCGTTAGTAGTTTTAGCAAGGAAATGTAAAGGAACCGAATAGGGATGTACACGAATAGGTGTATCGTCATTGAGAGTAATGTCATGACTGATAGCCGATGTGCGACCCGGGACGTCGGTCAACACATCTGGATAAGATTGTAATAGATTAGCAATCTGTAGATGCTGTTGCGGTGTAACAGTTGAAGAAATGGTTACATCCCGCCAAGATTCAGTAGGTTGAACTACTGGTACCGGTAACGGTAACTGTACCTCAGGAAAAGAAGATTCTTCTTCCTGGATGACGGATAAGTTAGAATAATAACAAGTAGATACTGTGGTGTCATCTAGTTCATGAAAAATTGACTGTAAGTGTTCAGGACGTGTATGAAATTGCTTGAGCATGTTAATATGAAATATCTTTTTGTGTCCCTTGATATCTAAGACGTAATCAACGTCGGAAATTTTATCAATGACTTTGTAAGGACCATTCCAAGATATCAATAATTTATTGTTATTGTGAGGAAGTAACACATAAGCCTCATCGCCTGGGAATAATTGGCGTAATCGTCGAGACCTATTTTGTAGAGATCGAGCCTTAGCTTTTACAGCCTCAGAAGAAGCTGTTGCCAACTGGCAAGACTCAATAATGTTCTTCCGAAGATTAATCACATACTCGTAAGATGACTGAGTGTCCTGAGTCATCTCCGCGTCAATTAATAAGTCCTTTATTAGTCCCATAGGACCTCTTGGGGGAGCACCAAAAACTAATTCAAAGGGAGAGAAGCCAGTTTGTTCATGCGGTACCTCCCGATAAGCAAATAGAACAGCTGGGAGTGCTCTGTCACTTCGGGCAAATGATTTGTTTTGCAAGTCTGTTCAAAACGTGACAGGAATGATGAAAGGTCGTCCACGTTTAAGTTGAAAGTGGGTAATTTAAAGTTGTAGAAATGTTTAGTTTGGCTGGATGACGATCTTCAATGGCATGATATAGCCATTTATATGTGCATTTATGATGGACCAGGGTCAGTCCTAGAACTCTATATGAGAGGAAACTTATGGAGGTTAGTGTTTAACTAGAATCCTCAGAAGGAGGAGAATAATCGTCCAATCCGTATGAAATATTCAGACTCGCAGTCTCACTATCGGCAGGTAGCCATGTCTATCTGCGCGTGCATATAGCTGTGATGTTCTGACGACAATACTGCATTGTATCCTTAAACGGACATTGACACGTAAACCAGCAGTCTACGTTATTGATTAATTTATGCATGACTTATACGGACTTATGTTCTGCTCATATTTGAAATGATCATCCTGTGTGTACATGTGATTAAATATTACGGACTCAACCTGAAGGCATTAATTACTTCATTAATGTTGCTGAGTTCAAGTATTACATGTTACTTCTTCATACCATGCTACTGAGTTGTATGAACGCTTCACCCTAATTCGCGTAATGATAAAACAAGCACGATGAACAAGAAATCACTAAAATAACTATACTCAGCACATGATCTTCAACCGGCAAATAACTCAGCAACAAAGACCGCATTTTCCACTCCACAAGGTCTATACCAGTGGAATGTGATGCGTATTTTAGGAATGTCAATGTTGATTATTCGTCGTCAATAGGATTACGTGACAAAGCATCCGCCACAATGTTTTCAGTGCCAGGAATATGTTCAATGGAGAATTCAAATGGCTGCAGGATGATCGCGTATCTGGCGAGTTTTGGACTTTTGTGGTTTGATCTACGCAAAGAATCTACAGCACGCTGGTCAGTCTGTATGGTGAATGGAGCACCAAGCAAGAACTTCTCTAGTTTCGTGATTGCCCATATAAGTGATAAAAGTTCCTTGTCCACTGTGGAATACTTTGTTTCTGCCGGCTTTAGCTTTCTTGAAATATATAAGGTAGGATGTAGAACGCCATCATGGTTCTGGAGCAGGCATGCACCGATGCCGTAGTTACTAGCATCTGTTCGTAAGAAAAATCTTTTGGAAGCATCGGGAAGTCTTAAAATTGGTTCATGCGAAAACAAATTTATAATTTTGTTGAAAGTTTCATTGCATATACCAGTCCATGTCACCTTCACCGGCATGTCTTTTTTTAACAATGAAGACAATACAGCCGTGATGGATGACAAGTTTGGTATGAATCTACTGTAATATTGAATAAGTCCTAACAAACTCCTGACCTGTTTCTTTGTCTGAGGAACTGCTATGTTTAGAATTTTGGAGACCGTACTAGGTAACGTTCGGATATATCCCGCTCCAATGATATGTCCCAAAAAGGTTATCTCATTACACGCGATCTGCACCTTTGTAGGTTTAGCAGTTAGATGATAATTCCTTAGAGTGTCGAAAACATATCTAAGTCCCGAAACATGTTCCTCAAACGACGAACTAAACAAGCATATGTCGTCAATATATGTAATAACGTCTGGTCTACCTGATAAAATTTGTCGCATCAGGCGAATGAAGGTAGCTGGCGCATTAACAAGCCCAAAAGGCATCACATTCCACTGGTATAGACCTTGTGGAGTGGAAAATGCGGTGTAGTACTTAGCCTTTTCGGTCAGTGGTATCTGCCAATAACCTTTAGTTAAGTCTATCTTACTAAATATAGTTGCGTTGGATAGACGTGGCAGTAAGTCGTCGATAAGTGGATGTGGTTCGCTGTCAACTATAGTCTTAGCATTTAATTTTCTATAATCAACACATAGTCTGATGTTATTGTCCTTCTTCCGGACAATCACTAATGGAGAAGAGAATGGCGAATTACTAGTCTCAATGATTCCCAGAGACAACATCTGTTCAAGTTCCTTAGTAGTTTTAGCAAGTAAATATAAAGGAACCGAATAGGGATGTACACGAATAGGTGTATCGTCATTGAGAGTAATGTCATGACTGATAGCCGATGTGCGACCCGGGACGTCGGTCAACACATCTGGATAAGATTGTAATAGATTAGCATTCTGTAGATGCTGTTGCGGTGTAACCGTTGAAGAAATGGTTACATCCCGCCAAGATTCAGTAGGTTGAACTACTGGTACAGGTAACGGTAACTGTA